>OX387186.1:17231771-17704717 GCA_947561395.2 Buxus sempervirens | reverse complement strand
AAGAGCAAGCCTCAAGTTGATGTAATCTATAGTTCCAGGCAATCATTTTTTCTACGGCGCCATTCGTATCGTCCGAAGAAGTTGCTTAAAGAGAAAAAAAAGAAAAAAAGGTGTCTCTTATCTTACGCGCAAGTCCAAGAACAAACGGTACACGCTTTCCACGTTCAACTGAACCCACCCCCTTGCGTTTGGAACCTTTTGCCGTCCCGACACAAATCGATTAGAATATATTCCGCCGAAAAAAGAAGGGCAATAAGGATACAAATCCGAGTTTTCATTTCGATCATACTCCGGCTACTGGAGTTCCACGACGTTGAATGCAAATCTTTCTTCCCACTTGTGCTCTTTACTTCTTCGCTCTGGGGGTGTATCTTGTTAGACAAAATAGCGTAGGTGTCATGAAGAGATACAGAAATGGAGAGATTTGGGATTTTGAGCATGATTTGCCTGTAATTCGAGATGGGTCTGGCGTCATTCTTGGTTTGGATGGAGGAACGACCTCCACCGTCTGTGTTTGTATGCCCATCATTCCTTTCTCTGACCACATGCCCGATCCTCTTCCAGTTCTTGCCAGGGCTGTCGCCGGTTGCTCCAACCACAACAGCGTCGGAGGTATCATTGAATTTATTGATTTTTCTTTTACCTTTTTCCCGTTCTTGTGCATATTGGATACTGGGTATGGGTGCCGTAGAGGTCTACTGGGGTTATTGGTTATTTGGATGTTGTGCGTTCAATGTCCTTTTTGTTCTGTGTTTCTTTTCGTTGGTAATTTGGCACTGGTTATAAACAAGATACCAAAGCAATTGAAAATCATATGTTTATTTTCCTGGCTTCTAGGGTTAAGCATTTATTTCAAGAAAATGAAAATGAATTCATATAAATGGGCTTTATTTTTTTATTTTTTAACTCTTGGATCTTGAAGTCGTATTCATCCTAACGCGATGTTTATTATGTTTTCAGTATTTGCTTGCTTTAAATTTGTTGGGTTGCTTCCCTTTTAATAAAATGTATAACACCAGTGACTAAAAAATGTATTGTCCTTTAAATGAACTCACAGATATTGTCCTCCTTTAGTTTAAGAGGAAGTTTTCGTTGTTCTGCTTTAATCTTTGTCATTTAATTCTCTGGGTATTTTCTTCAACAGTTTATACCTATAGAAGTTCAAAACTTGGGGCCTTTCTTCTTTTTCTTATTCTTATTTTTTTTTTCTACTGGAATATGTTAGTTGGCTGATTTTTTTTTTGTTGACTTTTGTATGTTATCTTGTATTTTGTGCTTGTATTCTTTAAATGTGCTGTTGGGTTTTGGTAATAATTAAGAAGAAGAAAAAGTAAGAGATTGTGACTTTTTCTTCTGTTTCTTCTATGTTTGGGTACTTGCATTTGCTGAAAGTATATGACTAGCATTGTTTTTTTATAATGTGTTTATCTTTGTTTGATTTTGTCGGAATTCTTCCTTGTGTCTTTGAGTTCTATTACAAAAAAAAAAAAAAAAAAGAAAAAAAAAGAAAAAAAGAAAAAAGAAAAAAGAAAAAGGAAGAAACTATGCAGAATATGTCCTAGAAAATCTTATGGTTTTAAAGTTTCGAATAACATAATAACTATGAATTCTAGAATATTCATGCCTTTAAATCACATAAAACCTTTCTGTTCTTTTCTTGTGTCCTTTATATTCTCTCCTTGTTCCCTCAATATTCAAATACCTCCAAACTAACAATAAGGTGACGAGATTCATTGGATGTGATGAAATCTGCAGTCTGTAGGCATCAGAATCTGTGGGTGACAGTGGGTTGGTTGAGTACTTACAATATTGGGTCTTAACTCAAGTCCACCTGTTTATTCAACAGTTTGAAGATGTAAAACATGAATGCAATCCATACAAAGGGTTCTAAACTTGATGGTGGAAATTCCATAACTCAAGCAATTTTTCTTTGTTTTCAAGTTGCTCTTGTTTAGGAAATTTTACTGGCTTGGTTTAAATAGCAAGTTTTGATTGGCTGCACAAGAAGGCAAGCCGCTAAGATAGAAATTGAAATGACAAAGTTGGAATTTCAGATCATTCTGTCAATACTAAGAAATTGAAAGGAGATAGTTTGAAGATACGAGAAATGCTTGTGATTGGGATAGGAGGAAAAGGCATTTATAGATGTTTGAAATTGTGAAATACTTGTTTGCCAATTGTTTGTTGAGCTATTTGGAAGGAAAGGAGCACTGGGACTTTTAAAGGGAGCAAGCACAATACGAACTTTATAAAGAACAACATTATTAATTTATGCTTTTTATTGGGCAGGTTTTCTTTCATAATTTCAGTAATTTATCTTCCTCTGTTTTCTGTTAAAGGCTCGAGAAGTGGGTTGAATCTTAAAAACAAATTTGTCTATTGCTTTTGTTGTTTGTTGTTTTGGTTGGGTTGGGGGGGGGGGGGGGGGGGGGGGGGGGGGTGGTTGGGTGGGGTTTGATGTTCTACATTCCTATGTCATTTTGTTTGGTATCATTGGTGTCTACTTTTTATGTTCATGAATTTTTTAATTTATATTATTCTTATTTATTTAATATGAATTTTAGCTATTTTTTTTACTAATAAAAAAACGTTTGGAAATTAAGATATTAGGTGTAACCAATGTTTCCCATTTCAATTGTGCTTGACATTTTGTTAGACACTTATTGAAAATCTGCTGGATGTCATTGAAATTTCACTAGTGTGCAGGAAAATTTCTTTAAAATTTTACCAATATGTAGAAATTGGAAATTTCAACTAAATCCATAGGGAGTTTAAATAAGAGTAACAAGCACCTTAAAATCCCTAGAAATTGAAAGAAATATTCATATGTAGTTACTTACACATATATACATATAACTATGTACCAAATGGAAGAAATATAGTGAAATTATGCCTAATAATTGAGTTAAATTTTATTAAGGTCTAAATAAAAGGCAATTAAATTATAGCAAAGTATGACAAAATGGATATATGTATTATTTATCTAGGCTATTATGGCAAAAAGTCATTAAAATAAATTAAAGAGACAAAATGAAATAAGAACAGAAGTTAAATAACTCATTGAAACTACCTATTCACATTTACCTCGGCTTTGAGCTTTTAAGATGATTCAAATCCTTAAAAATTGTGTATATGATTATTATAAATTTACAAAACACTGATAAAAGGGCATTTAATAGGTTGTTGGGTCGGAAAAAAAAAAAAATCTTTCAGCTCATTTTTAGCTTAAGAATTGAAGAGAAGAAAATTGGGGAAATTTTGATGAAATGAGTTGAAGTTTCCCTTGCATTGTCTTTGAGGGATGATTTTAAGGACACACCACAAATGTTGGAAATATGGAAGAATTTTCATGGTGATGTTATTTCCTCCCAAATTTTGTGCTGTGAGAGGGGAAAATTAGGTTTTTCTGAAATTGTTTTCTGCAACCTTTCATGTTCTACCTAAAATACTCAATCCAAATCACAAGTAAAGTTCAAAAATCTTCTTCTAAACATCATGTAAATCATCCTAAATCTTCCAAAAACTTCATAGATGTAGTAGGAATGTTAATGAAGAGGCTAACAACCAAAATCGATGATCATAAGATTAAAGAATCCAACCAAACTTTCAAGCCTGCAAGAAAACTCTACCATTGAAGGAATACTTCTGACATTATTTTCAAACATATGATGATTTTCCAAGATTAATACACCCAATCCATGCATCCAGACAAGAACTCAAGTAATACATATGGATTTCCATAAATAAAACATAATCATCTTATGTAAGAAAAATCTGATATATATACAAAGCATAACCTTCAAATCACAACTCATCTCCTTTCCAGAAAAATCCAAAATCATCATCAAACCATGATTTTCTTGGTTAAACAGTAAAGAGATGCATCATAGCTTTCCACGCAAAAACCACGGTGGAACTTCCACCTTTGATTACGTCTTCCAACAGAGCTCTACCAGATCACCAAGAACTCCAAGGAAGATGAAGAAGACTCCCAAATCTTAGCGTGGTGAATCCCAAATCTTAGCTGCCAATCCCACTTCCTCAATCGAAAACCAAAGTAAGAAAAATGCTAAATTGTGCGCACAAGCTTGAGATCTAAACTCTTTTTTTTTTTTCAAAAGTGAACTATACCATGCTTGCCCCACTACTAAGCCTCATGCTCATAAACCAATAAGATCTAAAGAAATAAGGATCTCACTGTTAGATTAAACAAGATCTCACTGTTAGATTCTTCCAAAATTTATGTTAATGATCCGCCATCCCATTCCCCATTTAAAGTCAAAGTTGGATTAATGCGCACATCCACATATAATTTATGTTATGCAATTTAAATAATAAACTATGAAAATACTTGGTATTACATACAGCCCTACTGAGGTATGCCCGAGAAAAGAGATTGCCTAAGACTGCCTTCTTTTGCTAGACAGTCTGCTAGTTCATTAGCTGATCTAGGCACGTGTTGGTATGAGATATTCGAAACGCATAGACCAAGCCAACCGAACTAGATGAGAGAAGGTCTACAAACTATGATTGGCCTTCTTTAATATCCAAATATATGTTACATATAAAGTAATCTTCTAAATCCGAAGATTTATTTTTTTATGGAAATTACTATTGAATAAATAAGACTACTAGCATTAATACAATAGATCAGAAAAAAAAACATTAGTACAGTAGATCAGGAAGGAAGAGATAACTACAAAAAGATCTAGTCCAACACCCCCACAAGGAAAAGGCTACAGCCCTACTAAGGTATACCCAAGAAAAGAGATTTCCGAAGACTGCCTTCTTTTGCTAGATAGTCTGCTAGTTCGTTAGCTGATCTAGGCATGTGTTGGGATGAGATATTCAAAACGCTAGCCATAGACCAAGCCAACCGAACTAGATGAGAGAAGGATTGGCCTTCTCTAATATCCAAATATATGTTACCTATAAATTAGTCTTCTTATTCCAAAGATTGACGTTTTTTTATGGAAATTACTATTGAATAAATAAGAGTATTGACATTAGTACAACAGATCAGGAAGGAAGAGATAACTACAAAATATCCAGTCCAACATCCCCGCAAGGAAAAGGATGCAGCCCTACTCAGGTATGTCCAAGAAAAGAGATTGCCTAAGACAGCCTTTTTTCGCTAGACGGTCTGCTAGTTCGTTAGCTGGTCTAGGCACATTTTAGAATAAGATATTCAAAATGTGAGCCATAGACCTAGCCAACCAATTAGATGAGAGAAAGCCCACAAAACTTCTTTATTGTCCCTAATCCAAGAAATGATGGTGAGAGAATCTCCTTCCACTTGCAAATCCATAAAGCCCTTAATGGAAGCCTCCTTCAAACCTTCATTAAGGGCCATCAACTCTGCTTTTGTAGAATTGGCCACACCGATTGGGCCTTAATAGGCATGGATTATCCTTCCATATTCATCCCTAAACTCCCCTCCAATCCCCGAAGGCCAAGAATTTCCAAAACTGCTTCCATCAGAGTTCAGCTTTATCCACCCCATATTTGGGGGCCTCCTAGCCACATTAGGCTTCCTGAGCCAAGGAAAGGACTGTGACTTCAAAGGCCATTGACAAATCACATTAGCTAAAGAAACTTCAGTAAACTCAGGAAGGATGTGGACCCACAAACCGCACATGCTCAGAATGGAGTCTCTCAATCTTTCCCGAGTGGAACTAACCCCTCAAATATTCTCCTGTTTCTTTGCTTCCATACTGACCAAATCAGAACAAAAGGAAGAATCTTGTGGAATATCTTCACCTCCTGCCAAGATGAGAAAACTGCCAGTGATACAATACACTGATAATGCTTATCCAAATTCTCCCTATAAAATAGGACTGTAGATGGTATATGAACTTACACTGCACAAACAAGTGATCCACTGATTCCCCATCCTTCCAGCACATCACGCACACATGAGGAGATAGAGAAGCATGCGGTCTTCTTCTTTGAAACAAGTCACAATTGTCAATCTTTTACAGCAAAGTGGTCCACATGAAGGCTTTGACTCGAGGAGGAGCACGAGGATGCCAAATGGATCTAATAACAGAAGGCTTCCATTACTACATTATACCATCATCCCTTTCTTTTTCTTTTTCTTTGTTTTCTTCACATGCCTTTGGTCAGGGAACATAATTTGGACTAAGGGGACAGTGTCAGAACATGTTTTGAATTACCTCGGACAGATTAGTAGCTTTCATATAGCACTATCCATGTTATGCATTCATAAATATTTCCAACTAGTGAGTAAATGAGCTGTATTTCCTTGAAAAATTTATTAAAACCCAAGTCATGGGAGCTGGAAAATTTTTTTATGGCGCGATAATAATCTCTCTGGCTTTTCTCTTTTTTCCCTCTTCATTTTTGTTGTCTTTTTGATTCTTCAGAAACTGCTGCCAGAGAGACGTTGGAACAGGTTATGGCAGAAGTCCTTGCGAAGTCCGGTTCAAATCGATCTGCTGTTCGAGCTGTCTGTTTAGCTGTGTCTGGAGTTAACCATCCAACGGACCAACAACGGATAATAAATTGGCTTAGGTTTGTCCTTTTGATTTTTCTTTGGAAGTTATGTTCATTAGGTTGTTTTTTTATCAGTAATCAAGGAGATATGTATATATTAATGATAAAAGATAGAAATAGTGTCTTTTACTAAGTACTATCATTTGCTACAGTTGCCTACTGCTGTTGGCTTTAGGATCCCTTCCTGTTGGAAGGGTTTTTTGACTTGTGTTGACACAGATTGTAAATAAGTTACTTTTTAAGATTCACTCATCCATTTGTGATCTATATTTTTAAAAAAATTAGAAGTGATATTTATCCACCTGCAATTCCAATGAGTAAATAAGCTCTAGTCAGCTTTTAGTTTTAAATGGAAGCACATAGATAATAAAATTTTCTGGACAATAAATTCTTATACCAATGATTTCTAGCACCACTAACATCTTATTTGCTTGAGAACAACCATCTTCATACCCTTGAGCCTGACCTACGCTGTACCTTATGCAACATTAACAGTCTCATCTTATTTCTTTTCATTTTTATCTCTTTGATTTTTTAGGCCAACTGGAGCATTCCCATTTAATTTCTATAGCTGTTTTTTCTAGTTCACTTAGAGGTACTTAGAGGAAGGATCTTTATCATTATTGTCATTATTCTTATTGTTGTTTTTATCAAGTTAGCAAGTTTGATGCTGACCTTTTTCTTATAGTATTAAATGAAAGGTCCAGTTTGAGAATGCTTTATGGATTACATTGTTTTATGACATGTTAAATGGAAGGGTGAATGAGAAACAACTGTAGCGGAGTACTCTTTCTGCACAGGAAGCAGGTTCAAGAGTGCAACTAAGTGGATCATGGTCCAAAAAAAAAAAAAAAAAAAAAAAAAATTAAGTGGATCATGGAGTAGTAGATTTGTCATAATGTTTTCTATTTCTTGATATACAATTCAATGACATGCAGAGGTGCTTCCGTAAAATTGTTAAGTTTAAATGGTGTGCAGATTTGAATCCATAAAATTAAATAAATTATCAGAGATGACAACGTCAAATTTGAACCTTAGTATTACTGGCAAAGTGCATGCTCCTTGTTCTATGCCATGTAATGCATGGTTTAAAATATTTGTTGATATCAGTATGCGTTGGCTAATATTTATTGTTATTGGCCTCCTATGATGTCATGTTAAGCTTCATTGGTTTCCCAAGAAAACATGGTATTAGCCAATACTGATATGTGCTGGACTATGTGTATGGATATTGGCTGATAAGTATTATCAGGCATTTATAATGCTGCATATCAACTTGAATGCCATTTTTGGCAGTCCTGAGCTTGTTTATTCCATACTTCTCATTCATATTTTAAAAAACGAAAAAAGTCACACTTTTTAGTTTTCAACCGTCTCTTTCATTTGGCATCTGCTATGCAAATCAAAGCATATATTGCTCGGATCTAATAGATTGTAAGGAGAAAAGTGGTCAAACAGAATTTCCATTTTGGTTGTTTTGTTGACTTTTAAAGATTTTTATTTTTGGAGTTTTGTTTATTTTGAAGTTATGTAAATTTTATTTGGTTTCTTTATTCACTTATGCATGCAATCGATTAATTCACAAGTGAATCAAATGATTGCACTTGGTTTTTTGTTTTGGTAATTAATTTAAATTATTAAATTAATTATCAAAGCCGAATGCCTTATCCTAATTAATTGACATAAATCATGTTCCTTCATCCTAATCTATCAAAGGCAATATCTTTAGTTAGCCTATGGGTAGTCAATCCATTTTAACAGACCATATACATATTCTTTTTGGTCATTATCTTGCCCTTTTAGATCTTTCAGTACCCTCTTACAACTTCTTATAGTTGCCTTTTTAGGTCTTCACTTTATATCCCCAAACCTTCTTAACTTATTGTCCTTTATATTGTCTCTTTTGCATGACAACTAACCACTCTTGAATATGTGCGTTTATTATCTTTTCTTTCATAGTCTTTCAACACATCCATATCTCAGCAATGTTCATCCTATGCATACATTGCTTTTTGGTTGCCAAAAATTCTGATCCATGCATCAAAACAGATGTAATAACATTAAAGTATTATATATACTTAACAATTGCACTAATGATCTTATTTTATTGTTAGCCTTAAGTAATTATTTCAATAAATAAGAATTGTTCTTTCCCTTTGTTTTGTAAATATGGATTCATATTTTTATTATTCTATTAATATGATATTATCTACTCTAAGAAATTGAATACATGATTTAAATTTATTGCAAAATGATTTGTTGAGTGTTTTGAAATAAAAAATCATCATTATGTTAAACTTAAACTGCATTTTACTTTTATTTGAGGTTGAATCATGCTATGAGAGCCAGATATTGCTTGGTAGCGCTATATTGCCATTGGAGGTAATACAAAACATGCCTTAAGCAATTATTGTGGATGAGATGTGTGGGGGTGTTACTTGAAGTCAGGAGCATTAAGCACATGAGAAAGGTAAGTTAAAAGGATGTCACAGAGTACTAGAGGAACTGAGGAGGTGATGTGTTATGAAGTGGCACCTTTGGATTGGTAATAGAACGTGAGAGTAGTTGAGAGGAGAGAAGCGGCATGTATTAGATTCATTGACTGAGGAGTCTATAGATAAATGAGGTGTGTTGTGCCATTCTCAACGCCATTCTGCTTGGGGCCCATTGTGTCGTTTCACATGAAGTTCACTAGCACGCAAAATTTCATACTGCCATGCTTGGAATCGAAATAATTTCAAAAACATTAGAATAAAGCAAAAAAATTTAGACAAACTTTTACAAGCTTCTGTGACCTTTTTTTTGAATTTTTGAAAATTTTAAAATTCTTTCAATGTTTATAATTTTTTAATAATGAATTATTATGTAAATATTTGATTATTCAATTCACATTTGGACAAGTAAACTCGCATTATAAGCTTCCATGGCTTTTTCCTAATTTTCTTAGCTTTATTTTTAGTAGTTTTTTAATATTAAAATATTATTTAAGTGATTGCACATCCAACATTTACTTCAATGGGCAAATAGTTCTTTGTAGATTTCCATTATTTTTTTCCTAGTTTTTAGTGAGTTTTAAATTTTGTAATATTTCCCAAATTTATAAAAATTAATTCTTTCATGGAAAAATAAAATCGAGGACAATGATATGTAGATCAATCATTCGTATACAATATATATAATTGTATAAGATGACATGGGCGATTTAAAGCTTGTGACACTAAACAATGAGAATTTAAGGGCATGGCCCATGTCATTAAAAAGGCTAACCAAGATGGGAAGCATGGGCGGAACATGCCTCTTGTACTTCCCATTTTGTGAGCAAAAAGGGTGTAACTTTGAAATTTCTCCCATTTATTGTACGAAATGGGTAACATGGGCAGCATGTTGCACTCGTGTTGCTCATTTTTACTTAAACTGGTGGTTCAGCAAAACCAAGTGGTTTTGGTCCATTTTCCATCAGCACGGGCAAAATTTTTCCGAAATTGTATTCCTTGGATAGACGAGGTAGTCAAAGGAGTAATGACAATGATGGCGATACTGATGCATTTGTGAAAGAATAGATTGAATATGCTTGACATCAAAGAATAGAGATAATGTGTACAGGTGAGTTCAAATGACATTTGGCTTTGTGTAACTATCTTAACATTTATTTAGAAATTAGAATAGAGAAAAATCATTTAATAATTAATATTCACAAATAAGTGTCACTTACACGGTATCATCGTCGTCCTCGATGCAATAGCCGTGGTTGACCCGAACAATCCCATCGCATTTCTGAATAGTATAAGCTGGTAGTGGAATTTGAAAGGGTTAAAGAGTTTAGTATTTAATATAACTATTAAGAAGTAAGAACTAATATGCATATGTCAAGTAATAGATTGATTACCACTTTTATAATTTACAATCCCCTACGGCCCTACTTCATTTCTAAAACTACCAATTGCATCTGAATGGGGGTCCAATTTCATGAAGACTTAGTGGACCGAAGCGCAGAGGTCCGTGTGGGTGCCAAGGTTATCCTTATAATGGTACTTCGGATTCAAATAATATGCTACATTGACGATTACAAGAAAAAACATTAGTACAATTAAAATATAATTATAAACATTATTGAACATAAAAGATTCAAATAGAATTATAATTATACCAGCTGAATGCAGAGGATGAGCTAGTGTTTTGAACCATCTATCATTAATAATCTTGTGTACCCACTTGTACGATGAGGGTGATGCAGCCTCAATCTGAGATTTCATCACAACCATACACTGATATATAGATCTTATCGTGGGGTAGGCATCTGTGTCAACTATCCTCAGTACATGGTATATAGGCTCCAGTACATCAATCAACTCTCATACATGCTTCCAAAAAGTGCTGGACAAAACAATATCCTTTACTCTTCTCCCCGTATTCGTGCGACTCTGAGTATAGCTTATCCAATCCTCACTGGTGAAGAGTGATCTCAATCCTGGCCTGTGCCTAAAAAAACCATCCAATGCAATGTAGTTCGTGCCGAATCTGGTAATCCCCGGCCAAACTATGTCCCCACCACATCTCTCTCTCATCTTCACAAGTATGTAGTTGTACACAAATGTGGTGAGTGATCGTCCATCCCTCAATGTGGTAAGCACATGGCTTCTCTTGCGAATCGCCTCTAGCATCAAGTCGATGCAATGTGTGGCACACTGTCACGGTCAACTTTTTTTCACACGTAGCCGAACGACTGTGCGGCGCCATGGCCCTCCCGTGCCATAGCCAGCCTTCTCATTCAGGTGCTTCCGACCCATTTCCTAATGCCCACATGATGCATCGACAGGATACGACTCACTCTAGAGTCCCGCACACCAAGCCCACCTTGGTCGGCTCACAAGCTGCTTCCCAGCATCCCTCCTGATGCTCGCCCGGCTTATGAGGTTTCCCTTGTCATTGCGGCCCTCAAGCACACCACCGTGTCATGAGATGCCCAACCAAGTCGACCATCTAACTTGCCCCACTCAAGGAGCTTCCCAAGTATATTGGGTCATTACCGCACACACTGAATAGCCAAGGAGCTCCTAGGCGCTCCCATGTTCTTGTATTGAGGATTGCCAACCCACAACACCATCCTCGAGTCCCCCTCGAGCGTATTAAGGCAACTCGTGTCTTGTAGCAACGCAAGTAGCTCAACATGGCGCGTCGCACCTAGCATAAGCAGCACAAGTATTCCTGGCAAGGCGACGCCCCTTTACCTTGCCTTCAAGCTACACCGCGCTTATAACGCCCATCCGAACTCAAGACAGGCTACCACGCAAACCAATACTAAGCCCTTGCGGCCTAGTGATAGCCCATTTGCCTACCATGCCCACCTAAGTGTGCATAGCGCACACAAAGGCCATATAGCATAGTAGCCCCATGATCTGAGGCACGCGCACTGTTGGCGGGCCGCCTGCTCGAGTAGTGTCTTGGGGTGTGCCATCGATACCCCAAGAAGCCCTGGACATGCCCTCCAACATGCCAGGATCGGCCCCCAAGTCCCTTGGGGAGTGATTGTACCGTGCCACACAAAGGCACAAAGGAAGGCCAAGCACATACCACCTCCCCTCAAGGTGGATGCTAAGGATTTGGTGCTATTCCAAAAGGAAACATCACCTTTGCTGGTACAGTCATACTGCTCTTTTTCGGAGTTCCAGGTGGAGTTTTCTCGAGCCGTCTGAACCAGTATCTTCGTCTCAATCTCTAGTTTATCCTCAACCTGACTGGAGCCCAAAACCACTCTTAGATTAATCTCCACGCCTTCTCAAAGTCATGAGGCCCACTTGCTAGAAAACCACCTTTTGGCCATTTCTTTAGCTTGGGCACCTTGCCCACATTTAGGCACCTCTGTGCCATGCTCAAAGACCCTTAGGTCGGTTCCCAAAAGTTCTCCATAAGCTGGCCACACTAGGCCAAAGTATGCCCTGCTGGGCTAAGCTATGTGCCCATCGTGGCACTGTCATGGCACACCAATGTGCCTACCATGGCACCGCTGTATGCCACGTTGTGTGCCACGCCTGGCACTATCATGGTCCATGATGTGCTACACTTTTGGACCGTGACAACACGGCGCCCAATAGAAGTTATACTGCTACTTTAATGTTTGGTCGGCTTTTTTGAATGCACTGCCATTATCTGTCACAATCTGAACCACGTGCTCTTTGCTAACCTCCTCTATCACGCTCTCCAATAGGCCTGCAATATAGGGCACATCCTTGATCTTGTCTGGTGTGTCAACAAATCTCAAAAATACTGCTTTGCCTCTGCAATACACCATGAAATTGATGATGGACAGTTTAGTAGGACCTGTTCATCCATCACACATGATGGTAACTCCAAACTGGTCCCAATGGGGTCGTAAGGATGTAATAAACTCTCATCTCTGCCTCCTCCTTGTCTAAGTACATCCCCATAATCTCCTGAGGCGTAGGAGGTAAGACCCCCTGACCCGACTCCTGGATAACATCAACCATATTCTTGAAGTGTGGACTCGCTGCTGCATTTACTAGAATGTGATTGAAGATAAAGAATTTTGATATGAATTTTCCCATTCTCTGCCTGCCATTACCATTGCCCCACATATCCCTCAATTTCTTCTACCTAACACCAGATGAACGGAACATACTAGGCTCCATAGGATAATTGGGCATCCTGGTGCTCTGAGAATGAGTGAGCCCAAGCCCAGCCCCAGGTCTAGGAGCGTCAACATCAACTGCATCCCTTTGAGAGGTACCACCCCTGTGAAATCCGTATCTTTCAGTCTCTCTCCTCTCAAACTTAGACTGCAAAGATGCTCGCACTGAGGCTATGAATGCTGCCCTCTCTGCCTCTGTTACCATGTCCTTAGGGTACACTATATCATCATCATCATTCTCAGCAGTAGGGGGTCGGATAGGCCCTGCCAATCTACGTCTAATCTTCTCTTGTGCGTGCCTCCTCTCCTTCTTAGATGTACTCCCTGATTGTAAGTGCTCTCTCATCTGCCTTTTAACCTCTGGAGGAACTCAAGGGCAGTTGACCACGTTCTTGTAGCCGTGCGCCAAATGTTGTTCAAGTCGTGATACTTCACCACCCTTTATGATTTGGTAGCAATAATTGCAGACGGTTTTATTTCTGTCTCCTTCAAATCTCGTGCCATGGGCCCAGCCAATATCCTGTCTCCTGTCACCAGGGTGGTCCCCTCCACTTCCACTGCCAGATGCCATACTATCTCTAACAGTCTAACCAAGAAGTCATAAATCAAAATAAAAGTGCTACACAGTCAAAGACGAACCCCTGCACAGTGCACAATAAAAAAATTATGATTATTAATCCACAATAATAAATTAGTATATTAACATTACCAATTAATTATAATTTATAAACCATATGAATTTTTAGATTTCTTTTTCAATTTTCCATATTATTTTAATATTTTTTATAATTCTAGAAAAATAAAAAATTATATAAACCCTGATTCTTCAAAATAATTTTTTTCTATAATAAATAAATTAAATTTATGAATTTAGTTTGAGAAATTATCTATTTTTTCTTTTTTTATCCTTTTATATTGATTTTCGACTAAATGTAATAAAATAAATTAATATTTTTATTAAAAAAATATTCGCTGCCATCCATCTATACATGGGGTGCCCCTAGATATTATATATAAATTTCATGATATTATATAAAGTCTATAGCATTAAAAATAATAAAAAAAACATTTTTTATTAATTTTCGGATTAAATAATTCAAAAAATGATAATTTTTTATTAAAATTAATCCGGGGACACCCATTTGTAGATCGGGTGTCCCCATATATTATACATAATTATCATAAAATTATACAAGGTTTATACAATTTAAATTAATTAAAAAACGAATTTCTAGCAATTTTCTCATAACAATGCTAAAAAATAATTTTTTGATTAAAAAATAAAATGCTGACATCCATTTGTAGATCGGGTGTCGGATTAACACTTATCAAATAATCAAACGATTCTATGCACTTTAGATCAATATAAGTGAAAAAAAAACGAGTTTGCCAAATTCTTATCAAATGTGAGATTACTAAGAACGCTTCAATCTCTTTTAAATCAGTACAAATCTCCCTCAAATCACTTCTATTAAGTAGAGTGATGAGAATAACACTGATTTGAGCTTGAATCAGGCGGATTTGGCAAAAGATTTGAGAGAGATTTGTAATCCCCCTTCTCTGCAAGGTCGTCGGTCAATTTGGGAGAAATTTCGCCCAAATCGATCTGCACCTCCTTAAGTTTCCCTCGCATGCGTGCGACGCACACGTGTGAGGGGAAAAAAACACTAAAAAAAAAGTGTCGTCGAAACGTAGCGAAATTTTGCTGCATTTCAACGACACGTCGCGAAATCTCACTAGGGAAACATCCCTGGTGATTTCCCCTAGCAAAACGCATCGCTGGGGGAAAATATCGACATTGAGACTTGATAGGTGTTGACCATTATATATATCCATTTAGGAAATTGAGACAGAAAAAGCTCAAAGATGTGTTTAGTACAAATGAATGAAATGGGTTGATAGTGTTTGTACAAAGTTTTATTGCTTACAATACTATCTTGTGGTTTCTTGAATAACCCATATTTTCAGAGTATGATAGATGTCATCAGTCATGTAAGACCATGTATTGGGAGACTCATGCTTGCCCAGATGCGTGGGAAGTATTTAAAACAAAAAAACTTAAGAAGCTTTATGATTACATGCAAAAGCATAAGAGGAGGCAAAAATCATTGCATGTACGTGTTTTATGTGATGGATGTATCACTCACTGGGAAGAATAATATTAATGTGTGGAGGGACGTCAAATCATGGATTCTGCTTTGATTGCTAATGAATGTGTGGACAGCCGGATAAGATCTAGGGAGCCTGGGGTCGTGTGTAAATTGGACATTGAAAAGGCGTATGATAAAGTGGAGTGGGCGTTCATTGACTCAGTCTTGAAATGGAAAGGATTTGGTGAAAGGTGGAGAAAGTGGATTTATGGGTGTCTTAATAATGTGCATTTCTCTATCTTGGTTAATGGAGGGGTTAAAGGGTTTTTTCCTTCCTCTAGGGGAATTCGCAAGGGGGACCCAGTGTCCCCCTTTTTATTCTCTTTGGTAGCTGAGGTTTTGCATAGTTTTTTCATGTTTGGTGGAAGAAGGGGTTTGATCAAAGGCTTTAAGGTTGGAAGAAATGAGGTAACAATGTCCCATCTCCAGTTTGCGGATGATACCTTGATTTTTTTGGAAGCCTCTAAGGACCAAATGATCTGGTTGAAGAGCATTTTGCATACTTTCCATATGATTTCTGGTTTGAAAGTTAATTGGGAGAAGAGCTCCATTGTTGGTTTGGACTTAGAGGAGGATGAGTCTTTATCTCTTAGTCGGATTTTAGGGTGTCAGGTTGGTAAGTGGCCGATGTCGTATCTAGGTCTCCTTCTTGGTGCTTCCCCTCGTAATGTTAGTTTTTGGGAGCACTCATTGAGAGAGTGGAGAATAGATTGGCGCTTTGGAAGAGGAATTATTTGTCTCTGGGGGGAAGGATTATCCTTATCAAGGCTGTGCTTGCTAATCTTCCTGTCTATTTTATGTCCTTGTTTAGGATGCCTAGAAGAGTTGTGACCATCATTGAGAAAGCCCAAAGGGACTTTTTATGGGAGGGTGGGGGTAAAAAGAAGATTCACTTAGTCAGGTGGGATAAGGTGTGTCTGGCAAAGGATAAGGGTGGTATTGGGGCAGGTATGATAGCCTATCGGAATTCCTCTCTTCTTGCAAAATGGTTGTGGCGGTTCAGCACAGAAAAAGAAAGCTTGTGGCGTCAAGTGATCACAAGTAAATATGGTAGTGACGATAATGGATTGTTCATTAACTTGAGGACACGACCTCCAAGAAACTGCCCGTGGAAGGCCATTATGAAAATTGCACCTTTGTTCTATTCTCATGTTTGGTTGTGTATCGTATCTGGTTCTTCGACTCGTTTTTGGCATGATTTGTGGTTGGGCAGCCAGCCCTTAGCCATCTAGTTTCCTCGCTTATTCTTCCTTGCTCTCCTCCCTTTTGCTTCTGTGGTTGATACCCTACATTGGTCTCCTTCTGGTTTCTCTTGGAATTTTCCGTTTCGGAGGAATCTTCGTCCTTCTGAATTGGATGAGATCTCTTCGCTCATTGACAGCCTAAAGGACGTAGTTCTTGATCCCCTTGGTTTTGATAAGGTATCTTGGTCTTTCTCATCCAATTCTATGTTCTCCTGCAAAGCCTTCTTCAATTCTGTTCTTCAACCCCCCTCTACTCCTCCAGCATCCTTTTCGTCTCTTCAACTTTGGAAGCCTTGGATCCCTCTTAAGATTAAGGCCTTCTTATGGGCTGCCTTATTATACAGGATAAACACGGCTGACCTAATCCAAAGAAGATGGAAAAGGAATTCCTTATCTTCGCATGTTTGCGTTATGTGTATGGAGTCTGGAGAGAGTGTTGATCATTTATTTGTCCATTGTCGTTTTGCCATTTTCATTTGGTCTCGGGTGCTTGAGATGGTAGGGGTCTCTTGGGTGCTGCCAAATACTTTTATTGCTTGGTTCAATCAGTGGCGGATTAAGGGATTGGGGAAGAGGGGCAAGTTGTTGTATGATTCATTATTCCATGCAGTGGCTTGGTTCATTTGGATGGAACGAAACAATAGGATTTTCAGGGACACACGGCTATCAGCTGACTAAGTGTTTGACTCCATTGTGATTGCTGCAGCCTCGTGGGTTTCGGTTCTTCCTGAATTCCGGGGGCTGTGGCCTATTGAAATTGTGAAGGACTAGAAGAAATGGTGTTTTTCGTCTATTATTGTTGACGATGGCATGATGAGAGGAGGGGATTCACATATGAGTTAGGTGATTGGAAGTGAGCTGTGCTTTTGATCCGAAGTTGAATGGCTCGCTTAGCTTTGGATTTTGGTCTTTGGGGGGCACACATGTTGGTATCCGTGGTGATTGTTTTGCCTTGTTTTTGTGTTTTGGAATGGTGGGGTTTGTGAGGTTTTTGTAGAGAGCTTTTTTGGGCTTCCGATTGTGTACTTGTTGCTATTCTCTTTCTCATGCACACACACACACATATATATATATATATATACACACACACACATTATTCATCAAAAAAAAAAATCTTAGTTTGTTGTGATCAACATTCGATGTTCTTGAAAAATTGTCTTTTTTCCAATCTTAGCAAGATAAAGGAAATGGCATTTAAGCTGACGTATGAAATAATAGAAGATGCTCGAGAGGAGAATTTCGGATAGGTATGAAGTTTGTGTTATCGAAGTTGATTTTATTTGCCAATTACCTTTTTTTTTTTTTTTTAAACTTATGTGTTGGTCACATTCCTTTTATAATTTGATAACAGGTCATAAGTTATGATGAAGTCTTTTATAAAGTTTCATAAAAGCTACTAATGGAAAAGAGGAAGCACCTTTATTGGATATTGTGCTTAGCCTTAGAGCGTACTATTGATTTGATGTAGATGGCCGCAATTTATAAGCTGAAGAAGGCATTTGAACTTGTAAAGAAGATCACACCATTTGTAGAAAGTGCATGACTGATAAATCTTGTGAAGGCGAAGCTTGTAAGTGATTGAAATATGTTGAAATCTGGAATTACAAGATTTTGTATGGATTATATGGCAATAGAGTTATTTGTCAGATAAAGGCTGACTTCAAGCAACTTTTTGTATGTGGTGATTTGCCTAAAATTCAGAACCAAATTTGTCTTTCAACAACAAAGCAAGAGATGTCATTGCCACTATACTTGGTAAAACTTTTAGCGCAAGGTTGAGTATGCTGTGAAGGTCATGGAATCCTTTACAAAAGAATTGAAGCTAGTAGATCAAGGCAAGAAGCTTGCAATTTCCATATTCTATGAAACCATTGATAGATCACAATTGGTTATACAGCAAGATTTGAGCCACTGTAGGAGATATGGGAAACAGAGCTATATTGTGATGTGCCTGCCGCAGATACATCTTTATTTGAGCTTTTGTATTTGTTTGATTGTTTTGATAAAATTTATACTTTATAAATCACTGTAATACTTTGTTTTGATTTGCTGCAGCTTATTTCTTTAATCTTGCATTTTAATTCAAGTATGTGATTTTTGCACATCCTAAAGTTTGAGGTAGATTGATGCGGGTTGTAGAGTAGTTAGAGATGGATATTGATTTAGTAGCTTGGATAGAGAAACTGTATATTTCAAATTTTGTATTTGTCTTCAATTATGTAGAAGTAATATTAATCAAATGGTAAATAATTTGTTATAGGTTTGATCCTTCGAGGATTTGAGGATGCGATATGCTGATTTGGTGATATGATTGTCATCAATCAACGAGAGAGTGACTTTCATGAAAATCATTGTGTAAATTGACTTACGATTCTGATTTATTAACATTAATTGAACTTAAGAAGTTTGACGCATTTGATCAGTTCTTGGTTGAGTGATTATGGATTACAGATGCCAATATCTAAGGTGCTCTGCACTTAAGATATTGGGTGCAATGTGTTTATTGTCTGGTTGAGAACATAATTGGAGCACTTCTATAGCAATCCTTACAGGAATCTTGATCAACTTGAAGCAAAGAAGCTTCACGAACTGGTAGTTGCTTATTATATCTTGAGATTGGCAGATGGGAAAGTCACAATGATGAATTATTATCCAATCAACTTGAATTACATCTTTCTAAAACTTTTATTGTGGACTCATCTATTTCCTTATATCAGCTTCTTGTACAGTTTAATCATGGGCGTTGACCAAAAATTGAACTTTTAAATTTTAATTAGACATGATATCACCCACAGTTGTGACTTTTTATTTTATGTGGTGTAAAGACATTCAGGGTGTCTTAGTAGTTAGTACATCCCCTTAATTACATCCAAAATTATATTAGAGGTGGCAATGGGTCCGGTTGGGCTGAGTTTGGGCGGGTTGTAAATTGGTTGAGCCTTAAATGGGTTAGGTTGGGTTCAGCCTGTTTTCCAATGGGTTGGGAAATCATGGAACCGAACCCAACCCGCAAATAAACGGGTTGAACCCGACCCAAACCATTTAATTTTAACTTAATTTTTTTTAAGAAAACACTTTTTAATAACGTTTATAGAAAAATTAGAAATCATGGAGACATGGACTATTGTTTTTATAGGTGATATTAACACCATCACTAAAACTAATCATGCATTAGTCATATGTTTTTCATAAATAATAATACCTAATAGAAAGTCCAAAAGAAAAAAAAATCAATTAATAATTATTAAGGAACCTAAAAAAAAAGCTAGTGGCAAGATAATAATTAAATTCTCTAAAGAACATTAAAATAAACTAAACATTAATTAACCAATAATGGCTCTAAGGTTCATAAGTCATATGCAAAATACAATCACAAATTGTCAAATTCCATTTCTCAAAAATAAAAAAATACAATATGTTAATTATGTCCCAAATTCCATATAAAAATCTAATGTCTTATAAACTAAAAGGAAAATAAAAATCTATACACAAATGGTATATTATCGGGTATCCAATGGGTTGACGGGTTAGGTTTGGGTTGACCCTTTTTGGACGGGTTGGGAAAACCTCAACCCAAACCCAACCTAACTAATAAATGGGTTAACCCAAACCCGTTTATTACGGGTTGGGTTCGGGTGGGTTGATGGGTCGGTTCAAAAATTGCTGGCTCTAAATTATACGAAGACCCTTTGATTCTAACTTCAAAGTCCTTAATAAAATAAAATATATTTCAATAGAATATTGGGATGTTTTATTAATTGTGGCTGAACCTGAATTTAATTTATCAGGCTGCCTATGTACAAGCCATGCTGTAGTTCTAATAGGACAATTTGAATTTGGATTTGATTTGGTTTATTTAATTATGGCTGAAACCGGTTTAATTTTTTCAAGTTGTTCACATACCCAATTTTGGGATCAAGCCAATCTGTAGTTCAATTGTGTAGGCATATTTGGCTTAATTTTTAGTTGAATTTAACTTTGGATTTGATTTAGGAAAAGATTTAGTGTTCGGTTCAATTTGATATTATTTCCAAAGCAGTGGACCATAGAAGATCATACTTTGGGATAGACATTGTTTAATTAATTAAATTTAGCATTGATTTTAAGGTATTATACCATAGAAGATCCTATTTTAGATTTAATTTGATTTATTTTGAGTGGTTGGACCGTTAAGATCCGATGTCAGATTTATTTTAATTTGGTGACAATTCTAAAGCATTGGACCACATGGTTGTACCCTAGATTGAATCGTTTAATTTAACTTAGTTTATTTAGTTTGATTAGTATGATTTGGTTTAAACCATAAAGGGGAAAACAGCTTAATTTGAGAGGGTTTGGCTTTGTTTGGTTTAGTTCTAAGCCATTGGACCGCACGGATCATACCTTAAATTGGACCATTTGAGTTTGGTGTGAGGGGTTGGTTTAATTAGATTGAACTCTATTCACAAGGATCATGAGTCTGGCCATTAGATTAATTAGGTTTAACCCATAGTACATTGACCGCAAGGATCATGGGTTTAATAGTTAGATTAATTAGGTCTCACCCAACTTATCTTGACTACAATGATCATGAGTTGAACCCTTATGTTAATTATATTGACTACAAGGATCATGGGTTTAATCCTTAGGTTATATTTACCATAAAGATCATGGGTTTAACTATTAGGTTATACCACAAGGATCATGAATCTTAATTAGTGAAGACATTCCCGATTTTGGGATTCCCAAATAACTATGGGATAATATGTTTGGGATTTCAGAGTATCACAAACTTAAAATCCTTTGTTTGGAATAAGTCCTTTGAACATCGTTTAAGAATTAAGATACCAAAAGAAACCCAATATGTGGACGTCTCCTTTCAGATGTGAACTTGAAAAAATTTCCAAAAGAATTGAAGGAATTCTAATGCCCAAGAGAAGATAACGGAAAGATAGATTTATAAGAAGATAATCACAACAAAGGATGGGATGTCCAACAGTGTTCAAGAGGGAAAAACAAGAAATAATTATATATGTATATATATAATATTATATTTTAATAATTACATATTATATATATAATATTATATATTTTAATATATGGATGTCCATACATATGCTTGGATGTAAAAATATATTGTAGAAAATTTGGACTTGATAAGGTCTTTTGGTGTCAAGGTTTACCGTTTCAGTGCCGATGGGTGTCCACCCCATCACATGAAAAGAAATTTTTTTGGCATGCCGCCAAAATCTCCAATGAAAATTCAATAAATTTTTTGTTTCCCTCCCCTGTTTCGCTCATTTCACCTTGTTTTATTCGGCATGCCGCCAAAAATCTCCAGAAATGTAAATCGGTGATTTTCCTCGTTCGAAACGCATCGCTAGCTAAAAAAAAAAAAAGAAGAAATTTCAGCGAAACTATTAACACTGTTTGGCATCCAAAGCAATGGTAAGAATTTGAAACACCCAATAAAAAATAAGGATGAGATAATTTAGACGGAGATAAGTTAGTGAAGAGATAATTTAATGAAGCTACAGATAATGCCCATGGGATGTCCACAATAATGGAAATTTTGGATGTCCAAGAGCCCAATGATTTTGGATCAATGACGTCTAGAATTAAATTTAGAGATAACAGATGTAGAGATAGAAAAGGAAACAACTTATTGTCTATCTACGCCCTGCAATAAGTACTTTGCTTATGCTCATCTCCTTGAGTCTGTGCTTATCTTCTTGATTCTCTCTCTTTCGTTTTTCTTCTACCCCCCTCTTCTTGTAAGATGATTGGTTTATATAAGATTTAAAAAGGGTTGTTACGCAAAGCAAGTGAATGGGAAATGAGAAGTGGGACATTACAAAAACTCCCTCTTCCAACTAACTTTTCCACGTGTCCCCTCAACAACTATTCCCTTTATTTTTTTTTTCTTCTTATCCTCTTTTATTTTTTAATTTTTTTATGAATATAACATGTGCCCAACTTCTTTTCTTAATCTTGTGACATGTGGCAAATCTCTTATTTCTCTCCCCTTTTTTTGCTTATGTGGGACACATCAGGTTCTTATTTTTATTTTTATTTTTTTTAGAAGGAATTCAACAGTGGGTAGCCGATTTTCTGCTGGCCTCTAGGTAATAGGTATGCACTTTTTGTTCATGGAGATGCCCCCTTCTGCAATTAGTACATTGTAATCTATTTATTGACAACAATGGTTTTGAAAAATTTTATATTTTGAATCTGATAAACAAACTTAATAGGGTATAAACCTAAAATAATAAAGCTTAGAATAGGTGGTATTTTATGATTACGGTTGCCTCAAGGTCGAGCACCGAAACAAGCATTCAAGGTATAAGCCTCACATGCATTTTATAACAATTGCTTTCGCAGTGGATATCTCTAGACTGTTGACTTGATGGTTCTTAGGAACATAGTTGCACATGATCGTGTGTTGAGCTAATGGATGCTAAATGTCAAAGTTTCAAATAAACAACATTGTAATTAAATGCAAGGAGTGATTTTAGTGTGTCATTTCATCGCCAGGTGGCAAAGAGAAAACCAATGAACCAAAACTGGCCACAGTGAACTATTTGGATCTAGAATGGAGGAAATTTTCAACTTAAATATTCTGTGTTGCGTTAGTTCATAAATGGTTTACTTTATGCTGCAAGATATATTCCTCCTTATTGCTTTCATGCGGTAAGTTTTCATTGGTATGGAAGAGTAAGTACCAAAGCTGAATTTTTAGCACTTTTTTCACACTATCTAAATATCTTTTTCAATGGGTTTTGAATCTATGATACCTTGACTCTTTCAGGGACATATTCCCTCCTCGTGTAAAGCTATTTGTTCAGAATGATGCTGTGGCAGCTCTGGCAAGTGGGACACTGGGAAAGCTTCATGGCTGTGTTTTAATTGCAGGCACAGGGACCATATCTTATGGGTTCACGGAAGATGGAAGACAAGCTCGTGCTGCTGGTGCAGGACCCATCTTAGGTGATTGGGGGAGGTATGTGGTTGTTGATGTATTTTCGCTTTCATACTTACGTGCAATAGTGATGTGTGATAGATTGGATGTAATATATATATATATGCAAAAATTTTCTTGTTTATTTGTTTAGTTACACGTTGACATCATGGTTCAAAGTATCGTATCGACGTGCCGTATTGGATGATCCAAAAATGGAAACGCATCGAGGATATGCATGGATACGCACTAAAATGGTGGATACGGTGGATATATAGAACAAAATCTATAAAGATAGAAAGATAAGTTAAAAATATGTCAAATAAACATGTTTCTAGCATTATAGGACTACAAAAAGAGTATTTATGCATTATGGAAGCAAATAGGCATACGCGAAAATGAATGATAATTATAATAAAAGTTATAAAAAGGCTAGATAAACCAATAAATAAAGTTAGAAAATTCATTCATGTAATGTAAACAATACACTAAGTCAATAACACTTAAAACATCAAAATCAACAATACATAACTGTCATAACATAACATTCTCCATAATTCATTGAATTCAAATATTTGGTTCCAAAATCCAAACATGCAAAGCCACCCCATGGTCAAACCATGTAAATGGTATCACCCAACATCCCAACCTCTCTTAGGAAAAAAAGTTGAACCCAAACATCAAATTTAATAAAAATAAAATATTTTTTTCCCATATTTGTAATTAATATTCTGCAAAAACAATTTATTAAAAATAATTTTATTGATGAAAAATTGCAAGAATCATAGGGGTGATAGATCAGCCCCATGTAAATCTCATATAAAAAATTGAAGACAGACCGTTAAGATTTATATAGTTTTTTTTTTCAAAAAGAATAGGCATTTTCGCAACTTATTTTCAAATTGCAAAAAAATTTGATTTTTTTACTCAAAAAAGAAATTTCGATCTATGGATTTCACTTCAAATTAATAGATTCATACAAAACATTGTCAAACCATGTTTAAATATGAAAAAATAATGATTTAGATTGAAAAAAATTGAAAATCTACAATACCTGTCAAAATTGTACACGTTTTTTATTTCTTTTGCTTGATTCGTTGTCTGAAGTTGTTTTGCAGAAATTCCAGCACTAATTAGGTCGAAAATTAATAGAGAATAATGGGGTATCATAGATTGTCGCAAGGGTTTTTTAGTGGGGAGCTTTGTTAATTCTTCTAAAACGTGAAAACCCTGTGTTTTCACGTTTTTTGTGCTTTAGTATCGACTGTATCAAGCGATACAGTCGATACTACCTTGATACAGCCCATTTTACGAAACAGAATAGTGTATAGGCACGATACACGATACGTATCCAGCGATACGCTCGATACAAACAATACAATGGTACCATAAGAATAGCACCCTCAAAAGAAAGCCTATTGACTATGCATACAAATACCAATATCCCCAAAAACTAGTGATTGACTTCTAGCCCCAGCCTTTGCTAGACTATCAGCAATTTCATTAGCATCCCTCAATACATGTTTGAATGAGACATTCAAACCTCGCACTAAGGATCTAGAAACTCTAATCAGCTCCAAATATCTCCACGGACCTGCACCATCGCTATTCATCCATCGAATAATGTTAGCCGCATCCCCTTTAACATCAAGCTCACTTAAACCCAAAGTATGAGCATATTGCAAACCACGATACTTAATATCATGGTTGAAATATGGGTTTTCTGCCATTGGAGCAATGACTTGACTGATGCGAATCATAAGGGACCTTTCAGATTTCTAGTTACGGCATATGGACAGTACTCTAATCACCTCAAAATTTTAACATATAAATGAGATATTCATGGTTAATTACTGCTGTCAAATTTTTAATAATTTTTGAGTCACCACAAAAAGGACGTTGCATTTAGAGATGCTTCTTTCCTATTAGGTGAATATGTTTACCGCTGAAAATACCATGTGCCCCAAGTCGGGGGGGGGGGGGGGGGGGGGGGGGGGGGAGTGGTTGGGTGTTGTGGGTGACTCTTGGGTTATTGTTTTATTCAATATAAAGTAATGGTAATGTAGTCACACATATATATATATATATATATATATATACACTTGTGACTTGTGACTTCCTCAAGCAATGAGGCTTTTTGGGGGTAAAACCCGAGAGCAAGACCATGAGGCCCAATCGGACAAGGCAGATAACATCGTTGCGGGCAACAGTGTTGGATGTTACAGAATGGTATCGAAGCTGGATCTGGGTCTAGTAGTTCGTGACTGATGTAGGTCCTGACGTTGCCATCAGAGGTGGTTGGACTGACGAGGGTGGGCGTGGTACTTGGTTGGTAGGCTATTGGAGTGGCAGGATACTGCACAGGGACGTGGCAGCCCTTGGTGTGGGGGGGGGGGGGGGGGGGGGGGATGGGGGATGGGGGATTTTGAGATCCCGGATCCTACATTGCTTGGGGAGGAGAAGGTGAAGGTCTATTTATGTAGGTTTGTGACTCCCTCAAGCAACGAGGCCTTTTCGGGACCCAAGAGCAAAACCGTGAGGCCTAGTGGGCCGAAGAGGACAATATCATTGTGGGTGGTAGTGGGGCGTTATAGATTAAGTCTGATATTTTGTAATAGAACTGCACCATGCCTTACCACCTAGAAATAAGTTAAACCTATACAGATCAGTACCCACACCGCTCCTCCATTCCCAAAACCTATGGGAAAGCTCCAACAATTATATTCTCTCATGGTTTTAAATATTTATATATCAATTGACATATCTAGCAATATATCATTTTTCTCTAGGGGGTGATACAATTCTATTAGAAATCCTGTGCATTTCCTTTGATCTATCCAGTTATATTTCTCCTTTCCCCAGGTGGTGTTATATCTAACGATATCAATATTTAAAATCTTGGCTTATCTAACAATTTATCCTTCTTTGTCAAACAATCAACAACATCATTAGCTAAAATATGGGCAGTGATCTAGCTTTCGAACCATGTGATGCAGCCACCACAAGTCTAACTTCTTTCCTTGTCATCCATGTATAATTGTTCCACTGGCAGCCTCAAACATTAAATTATGATATCTTTCTTTGGTTACGATCTCTAGTCCGGTCAAACATGTGCTCATTTCTGCTTCTATTAAATTCCCTTTGCAAATGGACCTGCAAAGGCCTAAAACACCAAAACTGTGTTGTATCTGAAAACACCTCCTATGCCTAACTTAATTGGGTTACCCATATAATACCCATCAAAATCAAATTTGATGGTTCCAAGGGGTAGGGGACAGACCGTGATTGCACTAGCAGTTGTAGTGTAGGATTCGCATATCTCCTTGCACCTTATTCTCATATCTGTTGTATTTAACCCTTTGAATTCATAAAGGTCGGAGACCCAAATGATTGCTGCCAATGTCCTCATTACCTTCAAAATAGAATAACTCTTATCCTTGAAGATCCTTTTGATTTGTTCCTTCCAAATATGCCACACGATAGCCTAGAATAGCTACAAGTAAGCAGTGGTTCCTCTATTACCAAGCCCAGGGAACTAAAATTGGTCAAACAACATAACCAGAGAATCCGGCATAACCCAAGATATATCAATTTCATCAAGAAAAAACTGCCAAATTCTCCATTCAAATCCGCACTGGAGTGGAATATGGTCTATTGACTCTCTATGAGATCTGTATCGAAAGAAGATAGCACATCATGAACAGAAGCGAAAGCTAAAGCAGTGAGACTGATGGGGAACTGAGAAGAAAAAGGGGATCTATGCCACCATAAGTCAAGAGAAAACTGAATGTATGTCCTGGCCCCCACACAGAGTTTTGTGCGAGGGTAGAAATGGGGAATAAGAGCCATGATTGGTCTCTGTGGTCCAAAACCACCATCCATTCTCATCACCGTTAATGATAGTAATTATCTATCTCCATAGAGAGTGCCTATCTATGCTGAAACACCACAGCCATTTGCCAAACAGCTGAATTCCTCTCAGAAATATTACCTATTTTAGAGACTTGCTTGCACCTTAGACCTTGTTAGCAATTCCCATCTTGCCAAATGGTCCTTTTTTAGACCTCCATTCTCCCACAAGAAATGTCTTTGAAGCTATTCAGCAAATATATCACCACACTAGGCGTCCTAAACAAACAAAGTATACTGTTAGATTTGCTAAAGGGGTTTTAGGAGTGTTATTCTTCCTTCCAGTGGTATATAATTTTTTTCTATGATGCGGTCTTTTATCAATTCACCCCACCACAGGGTTCCAAAATGAGTTGGATCTGGGGCTAACTCCAAGAGGCAACCTGAGATAATTAATTGGCCATGGCTTTACCCTGCATTCCATATCCTGTGTAACAGTCCTCACTCTACCCTCTTACAAATTTAGAAGTGTAATGCTGCTCCTGTAGGTTGGCCTTTAATCCTGAAACCATTTCAAAGGAATTTAGAATACATAGGCCCAAAATACCTGCGTCCTGTCCGCTTCCCAGAACTATAGTGTGTCATTAGCATATGATAGATTGAAATGGGAATGGAACATTTCCCTACACTAAAAGCTCTAATGAGTTCTCCACCAAGTAAATCATGTAAAAGATAGCTAAGAAGCTCACTTACTAAAGTAAACAGGAAAGGTGACAAAGGGTCACCCTGGTGAAGCCTTCTAGAAGAATGGAAAAACCTGATGTCCGACCCCTTGAGAAACAATGAGAGTGGACGTTATTAATGCAGCCAGTGATCCGTTTACTCCATTGTTCATCAAAATCTTTCCACTCAAGAACTGAATCAAGGATCAAAAGCTCTTTCCGAGTCCAAATCAATATTACAAACAAAACCTTCTCCACCTGACCTCCTTCTAGTCTCTACACATCGTTAACCGTTGGGGTTACCATGTAGAGCCGAAACTTTTGAGTACAGGGGCTATAATGTGCAGCCGTTTTCAATAAGGGATGCCCAAACCTAGGCGCCCATAATGGTGCCTGGAGTGTAAAGCGGCTAGGCTTGGCTTGTTCCTTTGGTAGCTCTTGATGGTCTTTTGCTCGGGTACCTAACACCTTCAATTAAGGTGCTGTTCTCCATGGTCCATGCTCATCCACCCCTTACTGCACCTTTCAAAAGGAAATGAAGGTAGCCACTTTTGTCTCAGATTTAGGCTAGGCTTGTTGACAACCTATACTTGATCAACAACGTCTGGTTTTACTTTCTTCATTCTTGAGGTAGGGCTTTGACAATGATTTTGTATTGGCTTGTAGTGAGGCTGTTGATTTCTTAGCCCCCACTTTCTTGGGGACACACACTAGTAAAGTGGCATTAGAGGCCTTGTTAATAATCCCATTGGCATGAAGTTCTTTAAACACTTGACTTAAAGGGGGCTCTAAATCTTTGTCAATTGTCTTAGAAAATGCTATTGTATATGCATCAGAGCCTGATGCTTTATCACCCGCCAACTCCCAAACTGCGTCATTAATCTCTGTCACATCAAAAGTCTTTTTGTAGCCAAACCCCCAATCATCTCATTCAATTTAAGCTTGCTATTCCATTTACTGAATTTGAGGCCTTCTTTGGATTTATACAACATAGAAAGTAATGAATTAAAGTCTGTGCTATTTCTGACTGATCTTCCACCCACTTCTCCTCTACCCTAATTTTGGTAATTAAAATTTCATCTAACCCGATGCAGCCCATGAAAAGTTTTGTGAGAAAGGAATTGATCTCATACGATATCATCTGACATGCTGTTATGGTTAGGGATTTTAGTGATTTCAATGCTTATATGTTTAGTGATTTTTTTTAATTGGTAAATCCTCTAATGAGGTGGATGGGAATTGTTTTACTCATGGTAGTTTGTTATATCATTTAGTTGGAGAACTGATTTTTATCTGCCTCACTTGTCCTAAGGTTGCCTATGCACTATGCAGTCAGTTCATAGACTCACCATGATTCAATATGAAACAAGTACAAAAAAGGTGGATTATATCAATAGAGAAAATTCAATAAAGAAATTGGATTTAGAAAAGATCTTACACTAGTACACCTTTTTGTATATAGAGCAGCATAAAGGATTATTACAATTCAATTACATAATATGTTCCAATCATGACATCTGAAGAATTCTAATTCAACTCTCTGAAGTTATGATGACACAGTATGCAAAATAAAATTTTAACATGATTGCATGCAGTTTTATTTAGTTATTCTTTGTGATGGTTCTAGAAGGATTTGTATAAACTGTGGTGACTTGTTTACTTTCAGTGGTTATGGAATTTCTGCACAGGCTTTAACTGCAGTAGTGAGGGCTCATGATGGTCGTGGCCCAGAGACGATGCTTACACGCAGTATTCTTGGCACACTTGGACTTTCATCTGCAGATGAGCTCATTGGGTAATTTATCTTGGAAGTTATGATCATCACTTTCATACTTGTGTTGAAATTATCATAATCTTTTTGAGAAGTTTTGGTTCAATCTTACTATAGGGCTTGTAAGTTTTCAATTTTATGTACCCCTTAGACGGGAAGTGGATGAATCTTAACCTTTCCATATATGCTAAATCTTGCATGGATGAGATCTTGGATTAGCTGATGGTAAATCAAAATATAAGACATTTGGTGCTGTTGGATTGGTTTTGACATATTGGGATATCAGAAAAGGAATTCTGTTGCGGAGTCCATATAGTTGGGATAACGCATTATTTTGTTGTCATTATTGTTGTTTTTTTTTATTGCCATGGATTTTTATATTCTTTGAACTTTGGATTATTGCTTATTTTTGGATGATAAAAGATTTTGGGTTGGTGGTGAATTGACTGTAACTGAGGATGACAAATCATCTCCATAAACTTTTTCTTTCTTTACTGTGCCTATTGGTATGTGACATCACGATCCTAAATTCATAATTACAGTTGCCCTGCTTTATTTATATCTCTCAGACGAGAATACGAGTGCCTTGTGATATTATAGTGATTCCTGGTCATGAAGTCTCCTTTTTCATTTTTCTTCCCTAGCTTAATCTGCAATTTAATTTTCCAAGCATATAACCAAATGGGAATTCACAATGACAAGTTGGTTATAATTAATGAATATTAGAAGATACAAAGTTACTTTGTTTGAATATAGTTTTTGAATTATAATAACTGCATCTATATTATTAAGAAGATAAGATTATTGTCTCTTGCTACTTTCTTTCTAGGCACCTTTATTGATTATTAATTATTGTTATGTTAGCTTAACTAACTTAGCCTAACTAGGCTATGTTATCCTTTAACCTTCCATTTTTTTTGGAGAGCAGCATAAGGGGACTCTTGTACCATATGCTACCTTTAAATTTCCATGCATTCCCACACTTTGAATGATTGATCACCAACATTATGAAAATGTGCTGATTTCCTCTTTTTGCTTTATTTTCAAGCCAAATATAATGTTTGTACCTTTCTACTTGTTTCTTTAGTAAAAACTAAAATGCTAGAACAGTAGAAAACCTTATGTATGTATTTATTTATTACATTTTAAAAATGAATCTGATATTGTTAATGACAAAATTGCTTGATTTTGTTAATGACAAAGGCAAGATTGCTATTACCTTCATTATGGCTTTTCAAGGACTAGTATATTGCCAACACTAGATAGTTGACTGTGTTGATTTGAAAAATATGAGCTTGGATTATTGCTCCCTTTAAATCATTTTGTTTCATTTTCTCTCTCTTTCTGTTTTATCTTTTTCAGTTTGTGTGAAACCTATGGGTGTGCAATGATAATTTTTGTTGCATCCTTAAAAATCGAGTAATTTAATCATAGAATAATTACATTCAGCAAATCATTATGAAGCACATAAATATGCTGAGATCCTTTTCACTTTCTACAAAGTGGTTGAAATTGTTTTAATTTCATAGTGAACTGAATTTGCAAGAAAGTCCTTTTTATTTTTTGGTGGCCTTTTTGGGGTTGGTGGGGTTGGTGTGTGTTGCATTGTTTTCCGTTTCAGTGGCATGCTGTGGCATGTCACTGAAATTTCGCCATTTTCCCTCTTGGCATCATGTTTTGTGGGGAAAATCGCCAGACTGCATTGTCTAGTGATTTTTAGCGGTGTGCCGGTGAAATGCAGCAGCATGTTGAGCGAAACATAGCGGTACGTGCAAAATGGGGGAAACACTATTTTTTTAAAGAAAATTATTTGTCCCATTTAAATAGGTAAAATCGAGGAAATTTCCCCAAAATCCAAAAAACCCAGCCGAAATTTCGTTTCGTGCCCTGGGCGGCATGTCCAGCAGCATTGAAATGATAAACCTTGGTGTGTTGGGTCGGGTTAATAGGACAGCCAAAAAGAGAATATTAGATAAAATAAACTATGACACCAGCCTAACTAGAAGTGCAAAATATTCTTACAAAGTAAAATATTTAATAGTAAAAACTTACAATGAAAATGTAAAATAAGATAATTGCAACTAAAAGACTCTAGTTCGCGCTGATGCTTTTTGGATGCTTTCGTGTGCTTCAAGTTTATGTTTTCCTTGCTTTGCTTCCTTGACGTTGGCAATGATGCTTTGATGGTGCGCTACCGAGGGTTAAAGGTAGGAGAGAGCCCGTCTATTGGTAAGGCTTTACTTAAGAAATCAAAAGAAACTAAGCCTTAGTGTTTGAGGGAATCACTCCATACAGCCTTGAATGCTCGTACAATTACCAATGAAATGGTTTTGGAGTTTATTTGTAAATGGCCTAGGGCATGTACTAGAATGCTCAAGGGTCTAGAGCTCACATACTTTTACTAGCAAAATCAAAATGGTTGGATCTGAATTTATAGAGTAAGCTGTAACAGTTACCGTCTGTTATCTGTGGTAGTGTTTGGCTGGTTGGAGAACTCTTGACTACGAAATAACGGTTAATTTGAGGCGTTGGGGACTTGGGCAAGCCTAAGTAATGTCTTCAGCTATCCATGGATTGGGTTTGACTAGTCACTGCATGTCACGAAGAAAACATCCTTTTCTGGAACAGCTGTTGGGGGAGCTTGTTTTGATATAGGCGGAGATTTTGTGTAGTATATTAGCTTATTTATTCACTTGTTTGTCCTTGTCTACATTTGTGATTTATATTTTGTACTGATTAGGATTATATATCGTAAATTTAGTAAGATTTCCTTGTATTATTGTTTAGCACTGATACAATTATGCAATTTTTATTAACTTACTACTTATCATGACTCATGAGTATATAATTATTTAATTATGTTAATTTATCAATTTCATAATATGTTATTACTTATTATTGTATTTGTTCTGAAAACTTATTCTGCATTTTGCTTTATATGTTTTTTCTATTACAATAGTATAATTATATTTCTCACAGGGACTAATGCGTAATCACCTAGGTCACAATCAGATCTAACTCCTAGACTGCCTAGGAATTTTCAATGACTATTACTTCCCCATTGCAACACTTGGAATTAACTGAACACTACCTTTGGCTTCTAATCAGGCACTTTTGTTATTTGGAACTCACTGAAGACAATATTCAATATGTTTAGAGTATCTCTTTTCTTTCTTTTTGGGGTGAAATTTAGCCCTTCTATAAGCATGGTCCGTTTCTTGCGTAAACCTACTTTGTTTCACATAATTGCTTGCTCTAAGTGATTATATGTGGTGCATTTAGATAGTTTGTTGGAAAACTGGTTTCATTTTGTCCTATTGGGATCTAGGTGGACTTATGCGGATCCATCTTGGGCTCGGATTGCAGCACTTGTTCCAATTGTGGTATCTTGTGCAGAGGCAGGTGATCAAGTTTCACATAAAATCTTACAAGATTCAGTTCAGGAATTGGCCGCAAGTGTAAAAGCTGTTGTTCAGAGACTTGGTTTGTGTGGTGAAGGTGTGGCCATATGAATTACGAATACTTTTGACATTTTGATATCCTATCACTCTGGAAATTAGGTTTATCTTTGGCCTCAGAATGCCTGAAATGCAAATAAAGCCGTATACTATATGATTGTATGATAATTATTATAATTATGCAAAAAATATAATATTATGTACTCAATAATTATAAAAGTGAATGACAACACAAGATAAAATTATATTTTGCGTCATAAGCATAAAATTTTTCTGCCAAATTGTCAGCAAAACACTTAAGTTATAGTAAATATGTTCACTGAATCATTTCTACTTAATTGAAGCGAACTCTTTGTAGGTTCTACCAAAAGCATTAATTTGCTTTCTAACATACAAAACATCAGAACCATGCAGAGTTAAAGCTTGGTTGATATAAAAGGTCTGCGTATTTGATGAAAAATTGAGTTTATTTTTGTTTTGTGCTCTTATCATGAGATACTTAAGATTGGATATGAGGTCTTGTGGTCTTCTGTTGTTGTTCCGAGGAACTGCCTTTATTTCTACTTAGTAATGCTGATAGATTTTTTATAGTTGTTTTTCATACAAAGAAAAAGGGAAAATGAGTTGTGTTTTATGTACTGAGTCCTTTTCTTTTAGTTGTAAATGTTCCTGTTAGGGTCTTACCTATAGATGATTGATATCTTATGCTTTAATGGAGAAACAACAGCTTTATAGGCTTCTATGCATGGTAATTTGTCACCACTAGGCCTTAAATCCTTGAAGTCCTACGGTTTTGAAAATACATCTTGGTTGATACATTGTCTAATACCAACAAATAAAAATAAAGATGTAAAAATCTATTTCAGTTTATGGAATTCAACAGTTTTTTTTTAATGCATTAATTATTGATTGCAGATGGGAAGGATTCCTTCCCTCTTGTCATGGTTGGTGGTGTCCTTGAAGCTAATAAAAGGTGGGATATAGGGAAAGAAGTCATTGACTGTATCTTGAAGGACTTTCCTGGAGCTCATCCAATAAGACCAAAGGTTTGCGTACCTTTTTTTTTTTTTCTCCTTTTTGTTGTCAATTATGTTTTTTTAGATCTCATGTTTCATTGCAGTAAAGCTTGCTGTGTCTTTAGCAATCAATCTGTATGAGCCATACTTCACTGGTACAATTCAAGTGCATGAAAAAACCATGATGCTACAAAATCACCAATACTAAATTTTGGAGGTTACCACTAAAACATCTGTAACATGATTCCATAATGATATCTAAGCCCCAAATGATGCAACTTCTTGTTTTGAGGTGCCAAAGAAAACGAACTTCTAATAATGTGTTGAAACTTATTTGCCATCCTTACTATCCAAGCCTTGTCAAATGAGAGGATACAAATTATGTCCTGAAATGGAAGAGGCTAAGTTACAAGATGGAGCATATGTAAAGTAGCATCTTTGAAAAGGGATTTCTTCTTGGAAGTGTCTGCTAGAGTATTTGCTCTTAATTTGTGCTGATGGAGATTATATGGAATGCTCTGGGGAGATGATTCAAAGTTGAAAATTTTCAAGAAGCCCAGTCTTTTTAGAAGCTATGTTGCAGTTGTTGATGAAATCTCATTAACTACTATAAGTTATTGCAGTCAAGGTCTTTCTGTTAGTGGGCCTCAGTGATGTGTTTGATATATTAAAAAGGCTTTAAGATATCAATGTGATCCTTCTTTAAAATGAATTTCTTGTAAAGCTTCTGTATTGGTGATAAACTAGGGATCCAATTCATAGGCAAACCTCCTGTAAAATGAACTTCTAATAGATCTCCTATCATCTATGCAAAACTACAGATCCAATTCAACTGTGTGCAGAATATTTTAGAAAAGGAAGAGCTATCAATAAATAATCCCCTGGGGCTCGTCTGGCAGTCGAAATGTGATTGTGCAACACCAACGCTCATGGATTTAAATCCTTGATCATGAAAGTTTTGATTGAAACTACCCACTGGCAACCAGCTTCACGACTGCAAAAAATAGGAATGATGAGAACACAGACTGATCATAAGATTTTTTTGGTTCTGAATTCGATATAATTGATAATAAAAAGAAATAAGAAATGAATAGTTTATGTTCCAAATATTCCATCTCATTAAGGGAACTTCCTATCGCTATCGTAATAGCTCCGTAGAAGTTAAATGCTTTTGCTTAACTACAAAGCTAAAACACTTCCGTTGGAATAATATTCCGTAATCTCCCTAATAGGTAAAAAAAGTTACCATTATTGCTTCTCCCAGCAACCACTTTCCATAATTGCACCATCTTCCATTTTCTTGTGTTTACCAGCCTCATTTACCCTACTGTCCTATCTATACTACCTCTCCATGTCTGGTCATGCATGCTGATGTTATTTCTCCTTACAATTGTACTTGGTGAAATGTCTGAATTCCTTTTGCGACCTCCAGTCTCGTTGATCGTGCTTAAGCCATGATATTTCATCAGTCATCAGTCATCACACACCCTTTTTCTTGTCATTACTTTAACTTGATTAACTGGAGCTTAGCTCATGAGTTAGGGATTGATTGGGAACATTTTATCTGTAGCATTTATCTTTCTTGTTTTAGTTTTGTAATTTGTAGTTGCATCCTTTGATCAGGCATCTTCAATTGCTATTTGAATGAACTATATACTGCAAAGTTTGATCATGGCCATGGCATATCATGCTAGCGAAATTTTGCCAATGCTGAGTAGAAGTGGCATCGAAATCAGGTGGTTTTGGTCTTAAAAACCTTCTATTTCGACCGGTACAGGAGAAATATCACAACGTTGTGCTGGTTGAAATTCAAACTAAAATTGCCAGAATCCGCATGCCTCACACGACTTGCCATGCGGAATCTGTAAAAATGGTAAGAAAAACAGACAAATATGGTGAGAGGACAAGAGAAAAAGGAATAGAGGAGTGTGATAGGAAGGGGAACACATCGTTGCCCTCCTTTGCTCACAAATAAAAAAAATTTTGAGAGAGAGAGGCTCTATCGCTTGTCTCATTATAAAAAAAGGGCTCAAGCCCTTCATTTAAAAGGTCTCATCCCTTCTTTTTATGATATAAATATGTAATATATATATATGTGTGTGTGTGTGTGTGTGTCTGTGTGTGTGTCTGTGTGTGTGTGTGTCTGTGTCTGTGTGTGTGTCTGTGTCTGTGTCTGTGTGTCTGTGTGTGTGTGTGTGTGTGTCTGTGTCTGTGTCTGTGTGTGTGTGTGTGTGTGTGTGTGTGTGTGTGTGTGTGTGTGTGTGTCTGTGTGTCTGTGTGTCTGTGTGTATTTTATATAATATAATATGATATGATATACATTTATATATATAGAACAAAATTTTGAATTAAAAATAATTTTATTACACACACACACATGTGTGTGCGTGTAACTATGTATAGATCTAAAAAATAAAATAATATTAAGAAAATATTATTGTATTCCATGCTTTCAACGCTTGGAGGCTATCTTGGCTATTTCTATTGAACTAAAAAAACATAATCTAAGGGCCTCTGATCGCTACTCCTTACTAAAGAAATTGCTGAAGTTGTGCAATTCGATGGGGCTCCTTCTTACCCTCGTCCTCCACCCAATGATCTTTCCCATTCCAAACCTGTACTGAATAGCACAGGCCGGGGGGAAAGAAAAGAGGCAAACTCAATTCCACCAACTTACTTATGAAGAAGCTGAGCGGGCATATGGCAGTGCATTTCAACTCAATGAATCCCGTTTCTATATATATATATATATATAGATATATATATATATGTATATATGTATATGTATGTATGTATGTATGTATATAAATAATAATACATCTTTATAATTACTATCAATAATATTATATTATTATCATTATTTAGTATTTCATTTTTCTAATTTTATAATATTTTTATATGTTTTTATAATTTGTTTTGAATTTTCAATTTCCTGAATTATAGGAACTCTTTGGCACAGTAGCACATAAATTGCAGTAGCACGAGTGGTGTGTTGGCGGAAGTTCGATGAAATGGCACGCGGGACCATCACTGAAACTGGCATTGCGAACCTTGATCTTGGCTCATAAAAACACTTTATTTTTTACTTATTTTTTGAAAAAAGCAGTTTAAATTTATTGAAAGAATTCCTTATGGAGGGAGAATAAATTTGTCCTTCGAACTTCCCAAGAGTTCCTACTTCACAGAGGTTTATATAGCGAACCTATGTTGTGTTAGGATATTTATGGGAATGATCTTGTCATCACTATCATGTAAGTATAACTGTTCCCAAATGATGAAACAAGATGAGGTTGGGTTTACGAGTGAGAAGCATCATAGTTAGAAGCCTGGTTGGCTGAAAATTTGGTGAACTCCACTGTCATGTTGGGTATGCATAGAGACGTGTCCCGCACTGCAAATCTGTCTAGTTGCCTAGTTGGAATTTTTGAAAAAATTGAGTACCTGGGTCTTCATACATTCCCAAGATTGTTAACTTTATTCTTGAATGATTTATTTTTCAGGTATAAATAGTGTACATTTAGTTAGGTTGTCTGTGAGAAAACTGTATTTTAGCTTTAGAAAAGTGATATGATATGCCCGTTCTTGATAGGCTGAATTCTTCATCGGCACCTCTTATCCTACAATGTGGTCTTTGGACAGATATGGAGCTAATTATCTGTGACATAAGTAGCTGACAAACTCAACCATAATACTGACTCCATTGTTTCTAGTTATTTTATTTCATTATAAGTTTAAGATATGAAATCTGTTATCAAATTATTAGGCTAAGAATATTTATTGACTTTTCTTCTCTTTTGTTGGATATGTATGGATGCAGAAACATTAAATTGTTCCTGGTTTTAGCTTGGAAAAGCTCCCAATGCACATGACCAAGCATAAATGTCATTTACGATCATTGGTTCAGCTCCCAATGAAGATGACCAAGCGTACATGTCATTTACGATCATTGGTTCAGCTCCCAATGAACATGACCAAGCGTACATGCCATTTACGATCATTGGTTCAGCTCCCAATGAACATGACCAAGCGTACATGTCATTTACAATCATTTGTTTAGCTCCCAATGATCATGACCAAGATACATGTCCTTTACGACTATTGGTTTTCTTCAAGCATTATACTTCTGCATTCTCTGTTGAGGTGGAGTGCAATCAGAATATATTTTGTTGACCAGATTAAAGTTATCAATGCTATTTGTCATAACCGTGGAACCTATGAAAATTGATCCAGGCCAAATGACATAAGAGGAAGATTCTATAGGATTGCTGAGCTAACAGTGCATCACTCAAGGATCAAAACCAAAATTATTTTATTTCTTCTCCCTTGCTTGAACTTCTTGGCTGTTTTGCTCTTGAAGTTTATAAACTCTCTCTTCATGAAATTATTTTTTTTGCATTGTTGTTTCATTCCCAATAGTGACTCCAAGTCAGTTTCTGAGTATAATACTGTTCAACCACTTTGTCCTAGGAAATTTCATTGGTGAAGTTGGGCCTCTCAAATGGCTGCTGTCATATTCATGTCAGCATAATTAATCTTTTGCTGCTCAGCCTGCTCTTCAATTGTGTTTTCCAGATTTTCTTATCAATCTTCTGTCGTCACCATTGAGGATTCTAAAACCTTTAATTGCTGAAAGAAGGGATTAAATAACTGGAGGCTAGGCTCTTGTTGTGGGAATTCAAGTAGTGGATTTTCTTCGTATCTTCTTTAACATCATTTGGAAAGAAAATTTAAACTATAGCGTTAAAACTACATATTTGATGGGGATTATCAGGTCCAAGATCAATTCGGATTGGCAATCTATCCCCATATTAACTGATCTGGACCAGAAGCCAAGTTGAAGGATAAGAAAATTAAAGAAATAAGAGAAAGAATTAAAATTAAATTTCATGGTAATTGGGTTAAAAAATAAAGGTCGAAAGATTTGCTAGAGATCAATTTATTTTGTATATTTCTGTATTGCTTAGCACTCTCACTGGTCAGATTATATTGTGCAATAGGCTCCTTCTTCCTTCACTTTCTTTTGGTTTATTTTTCATTTTTGGATTTGTATTTTTAGGTGTGGGGACATGAGGATATTAAAAGACCAGTCACATGCTCTTTTAAGTTCTAATGTGATTTGGACAATCCAAGGATGAGTTGGAATGAATTTTAGGACTTCTTCCTTTTACCCTTCACCATACTTGTTTCTTTTACAGATGATCCAAACTCTGGATCATCTGAAACTACAAACCATGCTTAAAGTTTGAGCTGTAATCAAACTGGAATCTTTTTATTGGTTATGGATGAATTGACAGTACCATCCTTGTCTCCTACTCACTCCATACTTTGGTTAATTGGTGTTATTTCTTATGAAAAGTGGTGAAATTGGCTATCTTGGCCGGATGGTTATTACAAGATGAATGGATACTTTGTGATTTCATGGAAGCCCTTATGATGCTGGGAAGTATTCCTTGGTGCACTTAAGAGAGTGTTTCTTTTATTTTCCATGATATGAATTTTGGGACTAACTTGAATTTACAGGTGGAGCCTGCAGCTGGGGCAGCATTGCTAGCCTGGAATTTTTTATTGAAGGAATCAGAGAATAGCCACCAAAGCTGACCAGGGATGACTTGGATATGTTCATCAATTGTACATTGTCAAGGATGAGAGTTGCGCAAAAATTAGAACCTGAAATACAGGTTGAAGGTTAATAATGATCTTCTTGCTACCCATCACAGGTATCAAATCCCCTGCCTCCAGCTAAACTTGGGCTTCGGATCTACTGCCCAAGGAGAAAAAAGAATATGGTTTGTGTTGTCATTAATCATTAAAATCAATTTGTCTGCTTGTTTGTGTTTCTCAATGAATTTTACTGCATTTTGAAAGTGTACTCCAAATTAATTGAAGACAATAATGGTAAAAGCTCCTTTGTGCAAGCTGAGATGTGTTGTGAATGGATGTTTACAGAATTTTTTATAGATTCATTCATTTAAAGTGCCCAGTGCATATGACTTACATCATTTATTCAGTCAATCGCAGCATGTTATGCAGCTTCTTATCACCTGTTTATTTGATTTTAGAGTGAAAGCCAGACTTCTAAGTTCACAACCTCAAATGGAGGTGCTACTGTGCTGGGGGAACACGACGGCAGCGGAAGCAACCACTTGCACCATTTTCTGCACTCAAAAATAATCCATAACCTTTCTATTGATAGTGTACGGACAAAGTGGGTTATAGATGCTGTTTTGAGGTAAAAGAACCAGCTTATTTAAGGAAAAAAGGAACAAAAAGGAAAGTTTGCAACTCATAATTCACAAAATGAACCTCAGCAATTTGTGACACAGCATCTAGTAAAGTTTGCAACTCATCAGCTTCCTCCTATTTACCATTTACCTATTATAATTTCAACATGTTACACCTACATGAACTGGAAGTATGGTCAAACCCCTGATCCACTTCACTGGCTTTTCCTGTGCATATTTCCTTGTTCTCCTTTGCAGTGACAGAAGAGATGCCAGACAAGATAGCAAAAATTCCCCGCTGATGTGGCAAAAGGCAGATCATTGGACCCCTTTTGGAATATTACAATCTTAATGTGAAACTCGAACACCGTTACCACAATCTGCTTCCCCCTACACCAGCAACCACAATTTCCTACCACGGTGAAACCACCGGGGAGGTTCCGATTTCTGGTGTGATTCTGATTTAGAATCAATATCTGACAGGGAGAATTACCTCAATAACATTCATCAAGGTGTTTTAATAGTTTCTCCACTTACTTCTCTCTGAATCAATTTGAGAATCTCCATAATCTGCAACAAGTGCGAAAAGTACTTTAGCTAGTCTTCAATTTTACTGCATGTCTCTCTGCAAGATGCTTGCATCAGTAGCCAAACACAAGATACAAAAATACTTTTTGTTGGGATGGTAAGGGGACCAAGAAGAAGTTTAACATTGTCAAGTTGAAGTTAGTGTGTCATCTGAAGAAGTCTGGGGGTGTTGGTGTGAGAAGGATGTTAGTGATGAATAAGGCGCTCCTTGGGAATGGGAGAAAAAAAAAATCAATCTACTTTCATTTGGTAATTTGGCCTAAATTCTTACATGGCCTAATTGGAACTATCCACCTGATAAGAGATGTGAAAAAACTTCAAATTTTAAAATGAAAGTATGAACGAGAGGCGAGAGCATCAAACTTTTAAATTCACTTAAATCAAGACGAGTTCCCCGAAATATGTGTATATGTATGTATACATGTATGTATGTATTACCATCCATACTTTTCATTTTGGTGAATGAAATATGATTAAATTTGATAAAAATTAAATGTAACTCCTTACAAGATCCTTATATCATAATTTTCATTGATCTAATGAATGCATAAATAAGTTTAATAAATTTAATTTTTGTTTGTGGGTTTGCCTATTTCTTATCCTGTGGGAAAGTAAGCAGATGCTCACATCCTTAATTTTAAGGGTGAAATGGTGAAAAAGGAAGTTTTATATAACACTAAATATCATTTATCATATGAGAAGATAAGGTAGAGGCTCTACTGTTACAATATTACAATACACTAATGAATCTTATGATTTGATTCAATTTGACCCCAAGTTGATTCTGATCAGTGAAAAAGAGATTTACGTTTGACTCTTCTGATTTATATATCCAAATGTATGATTTACAATTCCTTTACAGTTTACAATTACCGATGCAATTCTGGCAACACTGACACAATAAAACAATATTGGTTCCATTTTTTTTACTGTTATTGGAAAACTTACCTTTCCTCTGTCTGGTTCTTTATCTTGCATAGAGCACTCTAAAATAATTATTTATATAAAGCAAAACACAGTTCACTTATTCAAACAAGAGAGCCTTTTTCTCAGAGAAATCCAAAAAAAAAAAAAAGCCCTGAACCCTACTTCCACTAAAGTTGTTATGTATATTCCAATTTATAATTTGCTAATTGGCCCCTAAAAATTTTTGATTTGATTCACAGTTTGACAATCATTTAAAAAAGTTAATATAAAAAAAGAAAAATAATTATGTTAGCAACAAAAATCCTTCTCTAGGAGCAATCCCAAAACCTAATCCCAAACTGTAATATACAAAGATTATTATGAATAATAGAATCTACAATTCAAAATTATAATTTGATTCTAAGTGACCTCTAGTTATTTTGATTTGATTCACAGTTTAATTTTGTGATTTGGTTCACATAAACTTTTAGTTACAGAGATCTTTTTGTTTAGGAGAGAGATGAGACAGCTGTATAAATGAGGAGACATTTTCATAAGAGAAGATCAATAACTAATCTGAATCACATTTAAATCATTATCCATCACTTCAGTCTACGTTTTTTTTTATGAATAATGAAGATTTCATTAATCTACGTTAGTAACAATGTATCAACTCCTCCATGAGCAACAACTAGTAAAATTTGTGACATGTTCTGAGATTAAAAACAAGAAGGCAGATGCATCTCATCAAAACTTGACATATAAATTAAGATGATGTAGAAAAATATGTGAAAACCATTTATGAATAGTTTAGACAAATATGTTAAAACCATTTATGAATATGTGAAAACCATTTAAGAAATCATATAAGATATGTTAAAACCATTTATGAATAGTTTAGACAAATACAAAGTTCCAGTTACAAAACAAACCAAAGTAAAAAAGACAGCAGAGTTTATGTTTAGTGAATATCCTGTGTTCAACAGTATGTCTTACAAGAACAAGATCAATTGGACAACTGAATTACCATTGAACTTTTAGCCCAAGAGATTCCATAAGAGGAAAATGGAAAGGCTTAACCTCCATTGAATATACTCTATCATTCCAAGAACTGAAGGTAGAACACTAACTGGCAATTTTTGGTGCTGTGTGAGTCATCAAAATCAATTACAAATTGGGTGGCAGTGATTTCAGTCGCATGAAAAGTTGTAGGGCCTAAAAGCAAGATCTCATCATTCCACTTCCTCCCTTAGCAGCACTTTTATGCCCCGAGTCTAAAGTGGTGGCCCCTCATTTGGTGGATATGAAGGCACTTTCAGTTTGCAAAACTCAACCATCCTTTTCCAAGTGCATAGCTGAGTTCGCGTTTGGGGACAGTGTCGGTTGTGTCAGCGGCACCTGGGTCATCGTCTTGCGCATCCCTATTTATCTTGGGCACATCCTACCTTGGAAGCCATTGGTAATGTATGTGGCGGTGTATCGGAGATGGGGTCTTTCTGTACCACCAGTATCTTCGCTGGTGGTTTCACCAAACTTGAGTAAATGCACAAATGCATACCCAGATTCATAGACATCTGGGATGGTTATGTGATGTACGAGGTTTTAATTGAAATCATGACCGGTCACTTGTGTGCTTTTCGGAGGCAAGTCGTCGACAAGGGCAGCACTGGAAAATTCAAAGAGCTCCATTGGGTGTATCAGATCTTTCAAGGATGTCCTGTCAGGTGCAGTTGCAGGGATGACGATGTCCAGGGGGTCAGAAGGGCACAGAGTACGACGCAAAGTTCGAATTTCGATCTCTCCAAACCTCCTATAGGTCCAGTTGGGCTAGCCAATAGGAACCTCGGATTTGGGGAGAAGCCCAGTTCTTTTAATGGAGGGGAATCAGAGTAATCCCGAGCTTAATAAAGTTAGTGAAGATGCAGAGCATAACAAGTGCAGAGAAGGCGCAGTGGGGTCACCAATTGAGGTGTTTTGATCCCAGTAGAACAACAGCCAGGCTGGCAAGAGAGGTGCAATCCAAATGGGGCCTCAAGCTGCGGGTATGGTTTCTATGGCATGGAAAGAGCAAGTCGAAGGGTGGGTTGAGACAATCATGCTTTGGTTCTTGGAAAGGGGGATGCCTTCATTGTCACAAGACGTCAATCAGAGGGGACTCTTCTTATACCAAGCACCAGTGAGCCAAACTTTTCCTGATGCCATGGTTTCTGAAGGTCATGCTTGGGACAAGGCAGTACGTAGTGAAGTTCAGGGAATGGTGGCCTCTTTGGCTGATCACAGGATGGATTCTGTGTCACTAGTGCAGATGGAAAGTTCTGATTATGGGAAAAGGAAGGTTCCTGGTTCTCCAATACCGCATCAACACAAGTATATATCAGACAATCTAGAGTGGGTAATAAGGTGGCTGAGTCCTCTGTTCTTCTAAGATCAATGGTGGGTCATGGGAGGCTGGTCTGAGTAGAATGACTGAGATCCTAGAGGGTAATCTGAAGGAGTGTGCTGCTTTGTCCTTTCCTGGCTCTTCTCCAGTGCCTTCTATGATATGGCTGAAATCAGGTATGTCTTCTGATGATGGTTCATTTTTTTTTTCAAAGATTTCTTATCATCTCTTTTGCCTTCGGCTTTGTGATCCTGTTGATGGGGATTGATGTGTTTTTGGCTTGCCACGGGCGGGGCTGGGTGGGCAAATTGACACCACATGGGAGTGGGGTTATCAATGTGCGTTTTCTCTCTTGCGGCTGATGAATACGAAACCAGTATGAGCAAAGTATTCCAACCGTATACTACTAGGATATTTAACTTATTTATATACCCTCTAATCCCACGCAAAGCACATGTATCAGACTCTACACACTCGCCTAATAAAAACACATCTGAATTAAAATATAAATCTTACCGCAATAACTTATGATCAGACGGTCCAATCTGCTCAAAACTCTTGATTTCCACTAATAATAATATCACCTACAATAATAAATTATTTCTATCAATTAAAATCCTCCAGAATATTATTTATTAATTAGGAAAAATTCGGGGTCTTACATTCTCCTTTAGCTTAGGATCACCACATCAAACATTCTCCCAAAATCTGATTCTTTTACCATTTCTGACTTTATAAAAACACTTCTTCTCCAATGATATGCTCATCATCACTATAGGTCTCCAAAGACTACACCCATATGAATGTCTTGAGGATGGGGACGCACAATATTTCTGAATTATTATCTCTCCATAAATTATCCCCCCTTGTAAATTTGGTTCCATGCCACTAAATGGTATTTTATTTCACCACCCACTCTCAAGGGGTTGCAAATTTGTTTTGCAATTTGGGTGGCTTGCTATTTAGTATTTATTTTCTGAAATATCTTTTGAGGATTTGTTCATAACTATTAATTGATGACTTGTCTTTAATTAATAGAAAATTTTTATTCCGCTGTGCTACACCTATTCACCCTCTTTAGGTGTTGTTAGAGTCTAAATCGTGTTTTTCAAGCCCTTCTCCCTCTCTCTTTTTATATTTTTCCTTTTTTTATTTGATCGATTGAACAATTTGTACTTCTCCATTCCCCCTTTTCTCTCTCTCTCTCTCTTTCTTACTTTTTTTTTTTTTTTATTTCTCCCTCTCTCTCTTTTTATCTTTTTCCCTTTTTTTATTTAGTCAGATTGGACAATTTGTACTTCTCTATTCCCCCCTCTCTCTCTCTCTCTCTCTTTCTTACTTTTTTTTTATTTACATTTTTTTAACTGGATTGGACTAGGGCCTGTAAAGTCACGTAATTTCGCATCTTTGCCTGCAACACCTTTTTTTCAAATTATAAAGACCAGCTCGGGCGGTCCCAAGGTGGACTGCCTGAGTCTTTATATGATATGGGCCGGTATCATCTAGACTCGGGCGGTCCAGAGTGAGTCCAATACTTTTCATTAAGGCACTTGTCTCGAACCGGAATACTGGACCGGGACAATGCGATCTTGGTGCAAACGAGCCGGTCCATGTACCGTAAATCATGGGTTAAACCAAACGGAACCGAATTCATATATTTGCCTAAACCGAATGGACCCAATATTATATATATATAAAGTTTAAATTTAAACTTTGAAGATATTACGAACAATACCCTTGTTTGAGCACAAGCATATATTTGTCTAACTCGAACCAAACCGAAAAAAGTTGGTCTCATGTAATTTGATTTGGGTTTTGTTTTTAGTTTGGTTTTCAATTCCATTCGGCAGTGTTTGGGTTGACTACAAATATTTTTGGTTTGATCTTCGGTTGACCTCAATCCATACTTTTCAATTTAAGTTAAGTAATTCTAATAAATATATAGTATGTAGTGAAACTGAAGGAGACAGGGGGTGTTATACTTTTATTTTTCCTCCCTTCGCCACTCATTAAGGTTGCTTATCGGGCTGGGCCGGCACGGGCATGACACAACCCAGCATGCTTTAGGTGTGCCCGTGCTCGGCCTAGCCCCTCGAGGAGTGGGTACACGGCCCGCTAGGCACGATGGCCCGTGAGCCCGCATAAAGTGGGCCCACGCATGTTGGCCCAACGGCAGGCACACACGTCATGCCGACACACAACCACGAAAACAATTAGCCGTTTTTTGCCAAAAAAGTGCTTTTAACTTCTTCTTTTACCCTTCCAACAACCATATAATAACCATATTAGAAGGGGTATACTTATAATTAACCATTTCTACCCTTCCAACAGCCAAATAATAGTTATATTTGTATTTGAGGGTAGAGGTGGTAAAAAACCACTTTTGATTTTCTATAAATAAGCCTAACCTTTCCCACTCCAAACTACACATCTTATTTATCTCTTCTTACTTTTTTAGAGTCTTGTTGAGTGATTTTTCCAATGGCCGGCTAACTCGACAGAGTGCTTACATGGGAGCGTCCTTAGGCCTACTATTGGCAAATCTCTTAACAAGGCTCTAAAAAAGTTATATATATATTTTGCTTTCTTTATTTTCTTCTTAGAGTCATGTTCAATGATTAAAAAATTGATCCAATGAGTTAGTCAAAATTTAACCAAAAACGACCATTCTACCAGAAGATCCAATGGGTGTTCATATGTTTCATGGAAGTTCGGCTGTGTGTGGGGGGGAATCAGAGTAATCCCGAGCTTAATAAAGTTGGTGAAGATGCAGAGCATAACAAGTGCAGAGAAGGCGCAGTGGGGTCACCAATTGAGGTGTTTTGATCCCAGTAGAACAACAGCCAGGCTGGCAAGAGAGGTGCAATTCAAGTGGGGCCTCAATCTGCGGGCCGGTATGGTTTCTATGGCATGGAAAGAGCAAGTCGAAGGGTGGGTTGAGACAATCATGCTTTGGTTCTTGGAAAGGGGGATGCCTTCATTGTCACAAGACGTCAATCAGAGGGGACTCTTCTTATACCTAGCACCAGTGAGCCAAACTTTTCCTGATGCCATGGTTTCTGAAGGTCATGCTTGGGACAAGGCAGTACGTAGTGAAGTTCAGGGAATGGTGGCCTCTTTGGCTGATCACAGGATGGATTCTGTGTCACTAGTGCAGATGGAAAGTTCTGATTATGGGAAAAGGAAGGTTCCTGGTTCTCCAATACCGCATCAACACAAGTATATATCAGACAATCTAGAGTGGGTAATAAGGTGGCTGAGTCCTCTGTTCTTCTAAGATCAATGGTGGGTCATGGGAGGCTGGTCTGAGTAGAATGACTGAGATCCTAGAGGGTAATCTGAAGGAGTGTGCTGCTTTGTCCTTTCCTGGCTCTTCTCCAGTGCCTTCTATGATATGGCTGAAATCAGGTATGTCTTCTGATGATGGTTCATTTTTTTTTTCAAAGATTTCTTATCATCTCTTTTGCCTTCGGCTTTGTGATCCTGTTGATGGGGATTGATGTGTTTTTGGCTTGCCACGGGCGGGGCTGGGTGGGCAAATTGACACCACATGGGAGTGGGGTTATCAATGTGCGTTTTCTCTCTTGCGGCTGATGAATACGAAACCAGTATGAGCAAAGTATTCCAACCGTATACTACTAGGATATTTAACTTATTTATATACCCTCTAATCCCACACAAAGCACATGCATCAGACTGCACACACTCGCCCAATAAAAACACATCTGAATTAAAATATAAATCTTACCGCAATAACTTATGATTAGACGGTCCAATCTGCTCCAAACTCTTGATCTCCACTAATAATAATATCACCTACAATAATAAATTATTTCCATCAATTAAAATCCTCCAGAATATTATTTATTAATTTATTTTATTAATTAGGAAAAATTCGGGGTCTTACATTCTCCTTTAGCTTAGAGTCACCACATCACACATTCTCCCAAAATCTGATTCTTTTACCATTTCCGACTTTATACAGACACTTCTCCAATTGATGACTTGTCTTTAATTAATAGAAAATTTTTATTCCGCTGTGCTACACCTATTCACCCTCTCTAGATGTTGTTAGAGTCTAAATCGTGTTTTTCAAGCCCTTCTCCCTCTCTCTTTTTATATTTTTCCTTTTTTTATTTGGTCGATTGAACAATTTGTACTTCTCCATTCCCCCCTTTCTCTCTCTCTCTCTCTCTTTCTGACTTTTTTATTTTATTTCTCCCTCTCTCTCTTTTTATCTTTTTCCCTTTTTTTATTTAGTCAGATTGGACGATTTGTACTTCTCTATTCCCCCCTTTCTCTCTCTCTCTCTCTTTCTTACTTTTTTTTTATTTACATTTTTTTAACTGGATTGGACTAGGGCCTGTAAAGTCACGTAATTTTGCATCTTTGCCTGCAACACCTTTTTTTCAAATTATAAAGACCAGCTCGGGCAGTCCCAAGGTGGATTGCCCGAGTCTTTATATGATATGGGCCGGTATCATCTAGACTCGGACGGTCCAGAGTGAGTCCAATACTTTTCATTAAGGCACTTGTCCCGAACCGGAATACTGGACCGGGACAATGCGATCTTGGTGCAAACGAGCCGGTCCATGTACCGTAAATCATGGGTTAAACCAAACGGAATCGAATTCATATATTTGCCTAAACCGAATCAAACCGACCTAATATTATATATATATAAAGTTTAAATTTAAACTTTGAAGATATTACGAACAATACCCTTGCTTGAGCACAAGCATATATTGGTCTAACTCGAACCAAACCGAAAAGAGTTGGTCTCATGTAATTTGATTTAGGTTTTGTTTTTTTTTAATTTATTTTTAGTTTGGTTTTCAATTCCATTCGGCAGTGTTTGGGTTGATTGCAAATATTTTGGTTTGATCTTGGGTTGACCTCAATCCATACTTTTCAATTTAAGTTAAGTAATTCTAATAAATATATAGTATGTAGTGAAACTAAAGGAGACAGGGGGTGTTATACTTTTATTTTTCCTCCCTTTGCCACTCATTAGGGTTGCTTATCGGGCTGGGCCGGCATGGGCATGACACAACCCAGCATGCTTTAGGTGTGCCCGTGCTCGGCCTAGCCCCTCGAGGAGTGGGTACACGGCCCGCTAGGCACAATGGCCTGTGAGCCAGCATAAAGTGGGCCCACGCATGTTGGCCCAATGGCAGGCACACACGTCATGCCAACACACAACCACGAAAACAATTAGCCATTTTTCGCCAAAAAAGTGCTTTTAACTTCTTCTTTTACCCTTCCAACAACCATATAATAACCATATTAGAAGGGGTATACTTATAATTAACCATTTCTACCCTTCCAACAGCCAAATAATAGTTATATTTGTATTTGAGGGTAGAGGTGGTAAAAAACCACTTTTGATTTTCTATAAATAAGCCTAACCTTTCCCACTCCAAACTACACATCTTATTTATCTCTTCTTACTTTTTTAGAGTCTTGTTGAGTGATTTTTCCAATGGCCGGCTAACTCGACAGAGTGCTTACATGGGAGCGTCCTTAGGCCTACTATTGGCAAATCTCTTAACAAGGCTCTAAAAAAGTTATATATATATTTTGCTTTCTTTATTTTCTTCTTAGAGTCATGTTCAATGATTAAAAAATTGATCCAATGAGTTAGTCAAAATTTAACCAAAAACGACCATTCTACCAGAAGATCAATTTAGGCAATTGAGGCACTATAACATTGCGAACTGCCAGAAAAACACCCTTACAAAGGATTCAAAGATTACATCCCCTAAATATAAACTCATCCAACTCTTACCTCCTAAATATTTAAAAAGAAAGATGCATAGAAAATAATAAATTAACTGAAAGGGAGATTAATCATTAATATACTAAACTAAGACAATATACTACCATATTGCCAATCTTCACTCCAGATATTTAATTGAATCAAATTCGAAATACATGACATTAATTTAATGATCAAACAGCTAAACCACCAGTGTTCCTTACCAAAAATGTTTTCTCTGTTCTAAACAAGTAAAAGCAATAAAATATAACTAGTTTTGCTTCTAACTTGGAAAATTTAAACACTCCTACAACCGAATTCAGTTCTGTTTCCTCTTCATCCTGGCTTCAAAACGTAGTGAAAACCTGCAAGAAAGATGATACTAAGGTTTACATTACAAATAGGTCAAATAAAAAAAAAGAAAAAGAAAAGACTAATATAGATTTAAAAAAAAAAAACCAAAGGAAAGATTATAAGGCAACCTATAATATAGAGTAGACATTAGTTTTATCTAAGCAACACAATACTAAAGGAAAGAAAATAAATATTCTAATATCCCACAGGCATGTAAAAAAAGAGTACAGACCAACCACTTGCTGAGTTCACTTCGATAAAAATGCCCCTACTATGATGAGAAGTTTTAAAATTTATTAGATTGGTAACCCCACCACTAACATGAGTAGACATAACAAATAAATATTCCATCAAAGATAACATAATGGCTGTTACTAGAAATGTAAATCTTGCAATTCACGAGAACACACATTCACAAAATAAATAAATTTAACAATATCATCATCTAAGAATGGGCTTTTGGTTCCACCATCTCCTAAACTTGGAAGCTGGTGAATAGCCAAGAATGGGCTTTAGTACACTTTCATATGTGGTGTTCTATATTTTTACCATCCATGATCATTATTCATGTTTCACACCCTTATCATAGAAGCAACCAAACTTGTTGGTTTTGACATTCCTGCACATCAGTCAGTCAGTCATGTTTCAAATTTTTGATTAAGTTGACAAGCAACTAAAACCTCTACTGGATAAGCACTTATGCATTATTACCAAGTTAGTACAGAATAATATATCATGCCTGAACTCTGAAACTGGTTATAAAAAAACAGTAATGTGACTACACAGCAAGGTAAACAGAACTAAAAACCACATCATCAGCACCTAAATAAATTAAAGCAGTCATATATATAAAAGATTCTATGCAACCAGAGAAAAAGTATCTACAGATAAATAAATAGATGCATCAAAACATCAATAACGTATCAATATCAGAGCTCTATTATCACTCAGGGGTAATATACTACAAAAGCTCACTGTCAAACCAATAAGAAAGGAATGAAGCAGAAAACTCAAATTTGAGCAGGGAATACCTTGGGATCTAGGTATCTTGACTAAATTAATTGCGCATTGAGCTCATCTAGGTTGAATTTAGGCATTAAGAACTGACTAATCCCTGAAATATTCCAAGGGTATCCTAGAGCTATGATGAAAGTTGTCAACAATCATAATTGCAATTGAACACTCCATTATATGACATGAATCTATTACATGAATATAGATGATGGTGCTCAGCTTGAGATAGAGCCCTGTGGTGTTCATTTATGATACCTTCAATTGTTAAATCATAAGCAACAGTAGGACAAATACAGAGGGACTTTGGAAGCAGTACCTTAGATGAAATGCTTCACATCAGGGAAGATATAATTCTATTGTACAGGATGGGAACGGGTAATGCATTATGATGATTCTATTCTAAGGTAAAAACGTCAAAAGTTAAGTCTCTTGCTAGTCTATATATTAGGTTACAGTCCTCTTACATATCCAAATTTCAATGATCTCTGACAGTTATGGCCCTTTCTCAACAGAATCAAAAAGCCAAAATAATCAACTTAAAACTCTAGCATGCACATATTAATCTGAACAACTAGAATAGGAGAAGGGAGCTACTTTATTATTTGTTTTCCAACGCTTTTCCACTACAAAGTATAAGTAACTTATCATCACAAATGGCATCAATAGTAAACGTGGGCAGAACATTTTTTTTTTGACATCCACATAAAAAAAAAAGTAATAATTATTTACCAAAAATTGTCAGTTCATGAAAACTTTAAAGAACCCATGCAGTATTTCAGCACTTGTGCAAGAAATAACACAAAAAGCAAAAAAAAAGGTAAGGAAATTTCCATTTATTGCAGTCTACATATCCTATTTTCAAGAAAATTCTTTCTGAATGACTCAACCATAGGAGCATTTAGGTTGTTCAATCCAGTCCAGGAAACAGGAAATTAAGAAAGGAAACTTATCACTTGCACATTATTATTGGTAAGCTGCAGAACAAAGCATTAGGTTTCCATAATCATAAACAGGTGATTTAGTCTTTGGATTAAATTGCACAAAAGAGGTTAATTCGGAAAAAATCACTTGAGGATTTTTGGATGCAAGGTGGAAATGTTTCTTCCATCAATACTAAGGTTTAATTGACATAGATGATAACATGTCAATAAGCATCTACTTGTTATCAGAACAAATGGAAGCAACAGCTACAAACTTTCATGTTTGATACACCAAATATCATCAGAAGCATCAGAACAAGGTGCTGAGATTAGCAACAATATAAGGTTATAATTGCCCCCAATGTCTAGTTAAAGGCAAGAACCAATTCAGATCTATTTTTTGAATATATGGCAGAGCATTAACTCATTTGTGGGCTACAACCTGCCTAAGAACATGAAGAGTGCAAGTTAAACTTTCTGTTCTAGTTTGTGCTAAATATGCTGTGTATCATTGTCTTAATCTGAAAGGTATGCCAATATGTCAGTACCTTTCCATCTCTGCGAATTATATGCTAGAATGTAGAATCCACACAATGTGGCAATACTGAAACAGATTTTGGTAAACACTGTACTGAACCATAATCAAACCAGAGTCTCTTACAGTAACCTTCCTAGGTACTTGAAAGTTTTGAAAACCTATGTAACATCTGATCTTTTTGATGATTATGTTTGGTTGTTTGTTTATCCTCAAGGTTGGTTTTTGCGTGCTCTATAATTAGAGATGGTAGTAGGCTGGGTTTGGCAAATCTTTATTGAACCCTGTGGGAGTTCACTGTCTACCCAACCTGATTCTTACCTGACCACAGCATGTATTATAAGTAAAATATATAATTTTTTGACACGCTGATTGGCAGTTGAACCTGATTCTATCCTGATTTATGGCCAACCAAACCCAACCTATGAAGGTAGGAATGGGCGGGTTATCTTTTTAAACTGCTCTAATATGCAACCTTACCCAAATTTGAGTGGTTTTTAGTAAAATTTTGTGTCAACTTAATTGGATATAAAGCATCAAAATCATCTCCTAATGACACATTAATGCAAGTTCAACTCTCCATAGTTCAATTTCTGTAAAAGAAAGCCAAGGAAAAACGAATGTGCAAGAAGAAAAAGAAGAACCATCAGATGCTGATGTGTTCTTAACATCATCCTTCACCTTCAAAGTCAAGGAAACACAGGCCTTCACTTTCAAAGTTAAGGAAACACAGGCCTTTCTTCTGCCTATATGTATTTATTTATTTTTCAAATTTCAGTAAAGAACGCACCATAGAAACAATTGCAACACATGACTGACAGAACCATAAACCAAATGACAACAAGACCAGCTAAATAGCAGAGACAATCCTCATTTCATTACACTAAGGAAAGAACTAAAATTACAAAAAAAAAAAAGAAAAGAAAAAAAGGAAAACAGTATTCATTCAAACAATATCATAAAATAAATATCACCAAATGCCCACCAAAACCTAAACCCTACAAGCGCAGTAACAAGAGCAAAACCCTTTATGCGTGGCAATTGAGAACCACATTTAGGACTGCTTAACCGACAATTTGCAACTGTAAAACAAGAAAATCACAACAGAAACACCATACAAAATGCTGAGAAAAAGAAAGAGATATAGCGATTTACCCCTCCTCTACATTCCAAGATATTAACATAAATAGATGGGTTTTTTCTGGTGTTTACCTGGAGTTGAAATTCTTTCTTCAATCAATCTGCAATAGCACAATCAGGGTTGACAATATCAGATTGTGGAAATGATTGAGTTCTCAATAGAACAAAGGGTCGACAATGGTAGATTGGAGTGCCGACAATAGCAGATTCGATTGCTGCAGGATGGACAACGGCAGACTGGAGTGCTGATTAACAGGGTTGTCAATGGCAGATTAGAGTGCTGATTGAGTTCTGCAACAATGTAACCAGGGTCGACAATGGCAGATTGGAGTGCTTCTTCAAGGTAACTAACGGGTGCGTAGAGCCCTGATTAGGGCTTGATTTTGTGTTGTTAGTTGCAAGCAAACGTGAAGATGCGCGGGAGAGGGACAATTACTTGTGCGCAAAAGAAAAAAAGGTTAAAAGAAACACAAAAGCAGAGTGCTGTCGTGCAAATAGCAAAGGTGCCTACAATTTGTGGCGAACGTCATGGGCCCGTCGCAATTTAGTCTTTTTCGCGACCACCTTGTCATCTTTTGCAAAATATTTGACGCGAAAAGCCCTTTTTTTTGTAGTGGTAATGCATTATTTTTTTTGGAACAAAAGCTAAAGTTGTTAACATATGAAGTTGAATCCTCCCTCTGCATCTCGGGGTCAAAGTTGGGAGTGTTGCTAGTGTTAGCATTGGACAAATCAGGAAGGAAATTGACTGTTGTCATGTAAATCTAGTTTCAATTGTTGAAATCTCTTTCTCAAATGAAAGTTGCTTCTCTTCAGATAGCAGAGATCATTACAACAGTAATGGCAGCAAAGCAGTGTTCAGTTGCTCAAGCACAGGAACTAGTTGGTTCTATCTTTCAAAAGCAGTTCCAGAGTTTGGATACCGAATCTGAATTATCAGATCCAGAGTCTTCTATGTCTGCCAGTAATGTGCTTAACAAGCAGGCAAATATAGCTTCCACGAGACCAAGCAAGTGGAAACTGGAATATGTCAGGAACATAGTATTTGAAAGAGAGTTAATACTCTGGGATTTAGCACTGGGTCAGGTTAGTGTAACATTAAACCAACAAATCTTTGATCAGTTAAAACATCAGAGTAGTAGCTTGGAATCAGCATAAGATGCAGAGTGCTGTTTAAATGTGTCCTTGAATGCTTGGATTTGAAATGTGGAGAGCATGTTGGTGGAGGGGAAGTGAAGTGTAGATCAAAGGGATGACACTGCTGCAAAGGAAAGCATGGTTGGTAGAGGAACTGTACAAGAAGATATTTGGGTGAAAAGGTATGGGGTGGTTGGATGGTAGATGAGGTTGTGGACAATAACATGAGCTGCCAATATGGGAGCTCGCTTAGTTTGGAAATTGAAGTTTTTGAAGTGGGAGTTGATATCAAGAAAGGAATCTTAAGTTCACTGGTTAGCAAAGTAGTTACTGTTATCTTGTCAATATGAATATTAGCGAAGTAGTTGCTCATATCTTGTTAATATGAATATTTTCTACGTTGAGATTATTCTTTTCTTACATCGAATTTTTTCTGGTAAAAAAAACCAACACAAATGAAATAGAGCCACCTGATTATCAAACCATACTATGGTAAGAATCCAGTTTATGATCCAATTTGGATTAAGTATTGTCAACAAACTGGGAATGCAATGTGAAGAATAAATCAGCCAAGAAATTGACTTTGCTTAGAGAATCCCTTGTAGGGATACTTTCTTTGGAAGGTTAAGATTAACATTTCTACACTAAAGATGCAGTGATTCTGCACTACGAAAAGTACAAAACTAAAGAATCCCATGAATCAAATAGTATGTACAGAGATTGAGGTTTATCAGGTGTCTGAATTAAAGATACAATGACGCTGTAGTATGAAAACTACAAAACTAAAGCAGCCCAAAAAACTAATATTAAATACAGTGATAGAGTGATAACTACTCCAGAACAACTATATAAACAAGGATATGACAGCAGAATAAGGCTAATATTTTGGATTTCCACCTTTACAAATACTGAAGTTCAAGTTACCCGTCCAAGGAAATCAATCAAACTAAAAGCAAATATCCAATAAATAGACAAGTAACACATATGTGCAAGAATTGGAAGGTGCTTATGTAACCCATATCAAGAGATTTCACTGCCAGCACAACCTCATAAATTAAACCAAAGCATCCTAGTTCTTCTATTTTCTACAGGATAAGAATCAGACATTTGCTGGGAACTTATAAATGAAAGCAAGCTACATCAGAAAGCTTAGAAAGTATCTCTTAACAAAACCCGTCATAATGGGTCGCCAAATAGAAAGGGAATCAAAGAACAATAATAGTACCTCATATGTTGCTTGGGTACATGAAAACCCTAACTTTATTTCCCTGCAACAAAAACAGATCAAAATTAGACCTATTAGACCTCAAAGAGACATCAAAGATAAATTGAAATAAAAAGAAAGTAACGTATAGTCATACCATGGATCTGGGAGGAAGGTTGGACTTGAACTTGGCCCTAACGACTCCGCTGTTACCGTGAGGCCTGGCAACCTTTCCCCAGATACATCGGTAATGTGATCCGTTCTTCTTCACCTTCGCCTTGTAAATGTAGGCCATGCGTTTGCCGCAGTACCAAGCTACATCCTCCTTGGTGTTCACACCCTCGATCTGAATCAACGAGGTGTTCGGATACTGATTCGACTTAGACCTAAGCAATCACCAAAAAAAACTCCAAAGAATCAATTTCGGTCATACAACTAAACCCAATGAAGAAAATAGATTATGAATCTCAATTACCTCTTGTATCCTAGGATAGTCCCTCTTACATAGAGTCTGAAAACAGATTATGAAACAAAAAGAAACGAAAATGAATCCACAAATTCGTAACATAAATGAAAAGAATTAGGATTTAACAGAACAACGCTACAAACTGATAAATGATGGTTTCAGACCTGACTCGCTCGCCTTGTCTGCCCTTCACCATATTGGATGGAGGATTAGGGCTCTCTCTGAACAAGTAACAACCTTCGACGACTGCGACGAACACTTGAAAACCTTCAACGACTGCGACGAACACTTGAAAACCTTAATGGCTGAGCTCAAAAATATAATAAGCAATTTATATAGAGTTGATTATAGACGGGAATACCCCTATATAAACCAGTAAAGCGTTTAGAATTAGGGGTTGCAATCGGTCGAATACGGTATGGATCTACCATGATCCGAATTCGATCCGAAAAAAATTTACCGATATCCAAATTTGATCCGATATCCAATGGATCTTTAATACCTAAATCCGAATTCGAAGCTCAATGAATATCCGAAATCCAAATTCGATCCGAAATCCGAATTCGAAACTCAATGTACCTAGTTTGAATTGTTAATAATAACCAATCTAAATAAACCAGCATGCTATAAATTGCGGTGCTTTTATGAAATATCACCACCTTCAGAACTCGGAAAAGTAATTATACTCAAGAAAAAGAAAGCTCTTGCCCAAAGAAAGAAAAATAATACTTCTTCATCAATCTGGTCCCCAATTTCAACTCGTTGACAAGCATTAGGGCAAAAGATTCAAATAACCATAAGCAATTGCATTAAAAAACCTCAACTCGAGATACCATTCAAAATCAATATCACCATTATAGTGGAAAAACCACACCCCAAAAAGGGAAAAAAAAAAGGAAAAGAAAAAGAACGGGGTGAAATAGAAACCGTGGTGAATGAAGACATGATTTGCTACTGTTTCTCCCATAGACTTTTGGGCATATAATTAAGCCTAATACGCCAACACATAAAAGCTGAACTAACCAATCGTGCCAACAGCAACGAACTACGAACCAGTCACGAAAAGGATCGGATCCTCTCCACCAAATCGATCAGATCTGGTGAGGATGAGATCTTTGGAAGAGAATCGGAGGACGAGCCGACGAGTAAGAGAGTCGGTTGTTCCAGTGAGCTGTTCACGGAAGGAGGTCGGAGGCTGCAGTGGAGACTGAGCCATACAGTTGAGCCAATATAGGGAAGCAAAAAGGAGTACATTTCAAGAGTCGGTAAAGAAAAAGCTGAGGAGGAGATGAAAGCATTTGCGCCTTTTAACAGATACGCATTTACAAACACTCAAACTGCGGCTACCACCGGAATCAACGGGCGATATGGACAGGAGGAGAGAGACTTACAGACTTACAGAGAGCTGATGGCAACCGTGGCGTTCGTAGTGGTGTTGAGGAAGATGGTGATGACGCCGTCAGCAGTAGCGTTCGACGGCGGTGGCGACCGTGGCGTTTGTTCTTTGCAGTCGACGAACGAAGAAACCCCTAATATCGCAGAGTCGGCAGAGAAGATAACAGAGTTAGGGCAAAATGGCAAATCGATTTTTGGCTAGGACTAGTGGTGGGCACGTGCTTCGCACGTGCAAATACCCATTAGATACAAATGCCCATATTTTTTCTTTTTTGGTGAGAACAAATGCTTATAGGGTACAAACATAACTTCAAAAAAAATTAATGTACATGCCACGTTCGGCCCAAGACGTACAGCATCAATAGTTGATTCATGTAATTAACTAAAATTTTTTTATAGATAAATGTAATTAATTATTTGATAAGGAAAGAAACATATTTGGGCTGGTAAGGTGTGCCATCAATAATTGATTCTGATGGAAGGTTGGACTTTAATGAGGCTGTTAAGAATTGCTAAACAATCAAGAATCGTATTTTTTCAGTTAATATACTTGTAAATAAAGCATTACGAAAGTGTTAGTTACTGTTGTTTTAACTAGGGGTGGCAATGGGTCGGGTTCGGGCGGGTTCGGGTCGGGTTGATATATGATGGTAACGGGTTAATGCTCAACCCGAACCCGCCCGTTTAATAAACGGGTTGGCATATTCTAACCCTAACCCAACCCGTTCTAACCCGCCTAACCCGGCTAACCCGTTTATTAAACATTGAAATTAGGGGTGGCAATGGGTCGGGTTCGGGCGGGTTCGGGTCGGGTTGGTGTAGGGGGTTAATGGGTTAATGCTCAACCCGAACCCGCCCGTTTAATAAACGGGTTGGCATATCCCAACCCTAACCCAACCCGCTCTAACCCGATTAAACCCGCCAACCCGTTTATTAAACACTCAATTCAAATTTGAAAAGGTCAAACGCCCAATATTTCGTTTATTAAATACTGAATTCAAATTTGAAATGGCTAAAGGCCCAATAAGTGAAAATAAAATAAAAATTGAATTGATCAAAAGGCTGGTCTCATCTCAGCTGTAAGAATGAAGAGCAAGTCACCACTTAATTGCATCTTTCGTTTCTTCAGGAGGCCAAGAGTTAAGATTAATGGTTTCATTGCAATTAATTTTCCTTGATGATTTCACATACAAATTTTCATTAAAAATCAGAAAAGAAAAAAACAGAAGACTTCACTGCCCGGCACAATCTCTATGCCCCAATGTTCACCAATGCCTCAGTCGAAAATTTTTTACCCCAATGTGTGAGTCGAAAATTTTACCCCAATGCAATCACCCAATGAATCAATGATGAAACGGCAGCAGCATCTAAAAAAACCCCAATGCGTGAGAAGAAAGTTTTACTCGTGCTAAAGAATCACCCAATGAATCAATGACGAAACGGCAGCAACATCTAAAAATCAATGATGAAACGGCATCAACAGCTCTCCAAAGAAGGTGAGAGCCTGAAAAGGTTCGAGAAGTCCTCTTACAACTCGAACAGAGATCAATTCGGGAAGACTTGCCGTTGTTCTTGTTCGTTCTGAGAAGACTTGAAGATTTGAAGAAGACTTGAAGAAGTCCTCTTACCACGTGCAGCCACAAAATCTACAGCTACAGCAAGATAAATGCCGTTGTTCTTGTTCATTGTGAGAAGATTTGAAGCAATGATTCTGATAAAGGCCACCAGTATTTGCTTCGTCTCACAAGAGAATCGGAGATGGAAGTGTTGTGCGTGCTATGTAGCCATGTAGTGATGTAGGGTTTGAGAGTTTCTCTTTCACTCTAGAGTAGAGAACACGATATAGAGAAAGTGAGAAACAGCCGATTAGGATTAGGGTTTTGTTTCTTTTAGGTTTTTTTTAACATGCCTTATGACCCGTCGGGTTGAAAGGGCAAACCCGAACCCAACCCGTTTAACTACGGGTTGGAAATTCCAAACCCGAACCCGACCCACGGGTTCAAATATCTAACCCTAACCCGCATTAGAGCGGGCGGGTTTGGGCGGGTTGGCGGGTCACGGGTCATAATTGCCGGCTCTAATTGAAATCAAATTCCTCTTTGGTACGTCCTGTTGATTTTGACAAATCTCTTCGAGTTTTGTCCAACGTTTTGGAAACACGATCTTTCCCAAACTGTGTAAGAAATTAAGGATGTTAAATCTGGAAAAACTCAACAAGAGTGATCTCTATGCAGCTTCAATCCTTTTAATGGTTTTCTCGTCAAAAACACATGAGAGCGAGTAAACAAAACATGGCGTACGGGAAGTGATCCACAACTCGAACGTGATAGCCTGGTTCATGAGTGGCTTTGGATTTGAGGATATTGATGAGGAATTGAGGATATCCAAAACCCATTTACAAGTGTGACCGTAGGACTTCCGGGAAGGATGGAGGATTTCGGAGGTGAGATTCCGGCGGAGAGTTCTCCACAGAGGGCCATACCTTGTAGAGCTGATGTTATGTTGGTCACTAGATACGAGCCGACTGGTTGCGACGGCCGGAGGTCAATCGGCGAAGATGGCTCCGTTCTGGATGAGGGCTTGATGGGTGAGTTCGTGGGTGGAGATGAAGATGGCTGGAGTGAAGCCGATGTGAAGCGTCATGATGAGACCGTACTTCGTTCGGAGGTGACGAAGGATGTGTTCGATTTCAGAGAAGGATTTGCAAAGCCATAAGAAGTCGCCGATGATGGGGATGGTGAAGGGACCTGGCGGAAGGGGTTTACCGTTCTTTGGTGGATTGTGGAAGAAGAGCGTGAAGAAGGATTTTAAGAGAGCAGCGATGGAGAGGGAGATGAGGAGAAAGAACCAGAGCTCCGTTAGCGATGGAGAGCGGAAACGCTTTCTGAGAAGATGGATGACCTGTCGCTTGTTTGAGTTGATTCGGAGTGAAGCCGATTCGGAGATGATGGATGACCTGCCTACCAAAAAAACACAAAAGAGAGAAAAGTTGAAAGAGGAACAATCGAGTAGGTTTTTATCTTCATATGTATTTTACGTTTTTAACCCTTTTTTTTTTTTTTTACATACCTTATGACCCGTCGGGTTGAAAGTTCAAACCCGAACCCAACCCGTTTAATTACGGGTTGGAAATCACAAACCCGAACCCGACCCACGGGTTCAAATTTCTAACCCTAACCCGCATTAGAGCGGGCGGGTTGGCGGGTCGCGGGTCATAATTGCCAGCTCTAGTACTTTTAACAATGCATCGAAACAATAAAGTGTTGGTTTTTTTACAGCATTTGCACGATAAAAATTAACTTGAACTTGAATTTTCTAATTTCTTTTAAATGTAATTACATAAAATCAAAATTTTCTAATGAGAAAATTCCAATCTGGAATTTTTCCTTCGGGCTGTAATATATTGGGAGCATACCATTGATATATCTCTAGGTACAAGGAAGATCGTGGCTGTTAGCAGCATATCATAAACTTTATCCAAGCCAAATGTCACATGCTAATATCAATAGCATCTCAGAGCCAGTGAAATATCACTGAATATGAATGAAATGAGTCAATCAACACAACATTGTACCAATTTTATGAGCCAAAACAAGAAAACAGAAATCCTTTGACATTCCCTTCCACCAAATAGAAGAATAAAAAATGTATGAAGCGGTAATAGACTATAATTTTATGCCATAAAATAATACTCTGTTTCATAGTTAAACCTTAGGAAATGATGGATAGTCCCTATGAAAAAAGGCACTGCAAACAAGAATAAGCCCCTGAGTAGGTACAAGATATCAAATAACTACAGAAGTAGAAAACATCAAAGCAATTGCTAGACCATAAACTTAATGTTGATAAGTAGATGTTAAATATGTAGTGGACATATCATCTGTCCGTTGTACAAATTTTGACCTACAAAAGAGCATGAAAGAATCTCATATTTGTAGTTATAAATATGTAGCAACATTCCAGTGCACCTCATAAATGGAAAATTTTATTCAGAGGATATGCTGCCTGTTATCTTAATAGGCTTGCATAATATAAAGTCTTAGAACATAATATAAAGTGTTAGAGCATAGTGGAAAGAATAATCTATCTTTTTAAGTTCATTAAATATTATACATAGAGAAGAATCACACATATAAGCAAAGAATTATTATGAGCATGAAATATCACCATCCAAATCAAAACTTTGCTTTTGCTCCATGGATAAAATGCATGATGGAAAATAAGAGACATAGAGATATCATTGGTGTGTGTTTTAATTGAAGGCATAGGTTACAAAAGGCAGTCTTTATAAGCAAATAAATAAATTATTAACAAAAACAATAGACTATTGATGAGACCTATTAATTGCACAAAAGAATGAGATCATCAATACCCATCGAACATAAGAGCAAGACAATAAAAAGTCAGAAATAAAAAACGACCACATAATGAATTTAATCAAGTCAATTTTTGTCATCAAGCTTTTTACAATGTAAGGGCTTTGATTCAATTAATAGAAGATATTTAATCATATGAACTGAAGGATTACCTCATAATGTAGGAGGACATTAAAGATCAAAACTTAGATTACTCTGTAACACCTATAAATAATCATTAAATTGGCAACAAAAAAAAAAGCAAGAAATTTTTGGGAGAAAATGTTTTTTGCATGGTTGTACTTGAAGTAAGAAATTATGTAAAGGAAAGAAAGATACAGAAATATGAAAATAAGGATACAGAGATGTAAATGATTGAACCAAAAAAAGATTAAAGGTACAAAAGACTAACAAAAAGTAGCTTCAAGGAGAAGAAGCACAAGGCAAGATGAATGAAGCTACTTTGAAGCAAAAAAAATAAAAAATACACTCAAACCAGCTAGAGTTTTGAACTCAGCAAGTAGAGTTACAAAAGATTTTTGTTTCTTATGAAGAAAAGAAAACAAACCAAAAAACATTAGTCTTTATCAAGAGGTTTATAGGTTTGTGTTAAGATCATGGACTCCTATAACTTTTAGTTGCTTCATCCCATCTTTTTGTACTGTTACTGTAACATGGATAAGGTATTCTTTTTTTGTTCGTTGATTCATCCATTTCTCCATGAGATTTGATTGATCCTGAAAAATTGTAAAACATTTAAATTAGAAAGTTAATGTATAAACTACGTATTTTAAAGTTGTGTTACTAAATTTACCACAGTATTGACTATTGAATCTGTTGTATGAGAGAGAAGTTTTTCTGCTTCTTTTCCAAATACTATTGTTGGAACAGTGTTTGTTGGATCAATTAGCTCCACTTTGACTTTGCACCTATATTTGAAAGTAGTTTTGGGTTTCATGAGGAATTTAATTCGATGAAGTGAGAATTATAAGAAAATTTTGTTTCTGTTGTATTTGAAATTTTAATTATGTACTGACCTTGGTTCTGCAATGACATTGTCATTTTTGCACTGTTGACACGAGAAGATTGTACCTGCTTCAATACTTTCTGAATGACTTTGCGCAGAGATTGCTCTTCGACAATGACTACAGGACATGTACCACAATTGCTGTTGTGGTAATATTCTACTGGTTGATGCATTTAACCAAAAGTTGCCACCCTGTGATGAATACAACTAATTAATTAATAATGTAATAAATTTTGGTTGATAGAAGTTGACTCATCTGGCTCAATTATGCTAATGATAATATGCAGCATGTTAACAATGATGGCTGTCATTCCATGAATTTTTAATGTGGCATACAAAACAAAACGAAAAAGTAAGTACATGACCTTAATGTTTAATGTCACATGGAACACAAAGCATGGTGAACCTAAGAAGGCAAGTTGTGCAGAGTTTATGGGTCACTTTGAATAAGCTTTGCTTTGAGAACATATTCAAACAATAGCAAATCATATAATTAAAAAACAAATAAACCACTGAGGAGTATTAATAATTAATTCTCTGCAAAAGACAAAAGTGAAATAATTGTATAATAGTAATTGAACAGTACAAGTTATTTATTACAAAAATTAATTAAAAGATCAATTTTACACGGAAAATTGGCAAGTTCCTGTAAAATACTTAAACTAATAAAAACATCTTTCTTTTTATTGCATAGGAAGCAATAAATTACAACTGATGTTTATACAATATTTCTCTTAGATTTTGTTTAATGGTAGCAATTATAGTTGCTTAATGCTTAAAGTGTTTTGTTTATACAATATTTATGTTAGATTTTTGTTTCTTGGTACATCTGGGTTTGCTTTAATTACTTTTGCATTTGTACTTTTACCTGATGTTCAATACAAGTGTATGGATAAGTGGATTGTATCATTGGATTCAGTCATCAGTTATTGGCAAAACTAATAAGTACTTCCAGAAACATATATGAGAAAAGAAAAAAAGCTGCACCATCACATAGAAGAACATAATATAACAATTTACCATTTGTCCAATGTTGAGGATGTTACTGATGGTTGTTGTTTCAACTTTGCCAACTATGCTAGATGATGCATCTGCATGTTTGTGTGGTTCTTTGTTGATGAGGTCATTCAAGAGGTTGTCATTAGCAATTGACCTAAATAGATGACATGTGAAATATTTATAAAGCTATAAATGAATGTGTTTACATAAATAAAATAAATTAAGAAAAGAAGAGAGCAAACCAGCTACGTAATTCGCTTGCTTCTTTAGTATCTGGATTAATTGTGATCTATGTGTATGCAGTGGTTGATAATTGCTTTCCTAAATCAAAATTTTAAATATTAGTTGATAACAATAAACATAAATTATAAATGGAATTCGAATATGTGAATTTACCTTTGTAGTCCTTTATCAACAAAGACGTTGCGGTAATGATTGGTTTTGAACTGATTTGTTCAGTTAGAGTTTTGCATTCATTATGCACGAACGATCCCCATGTTGACAAAATAGTGGGTTGGCAACTGTTGCAATATTAGAGACAAGTAAAAATCAGTAAGAACAAAAAAAGTACTACTTATAGTTATTTCTTTTAAAGATGCATCAGTTTGATCTCTTTTTCTTTTGACTTTGATTTCTGCCGATATGCTCAAGACAATAGCTAAAACATCTGTTATTATTGCACAAGAAAAAAATAGATTTGAATAATCATTTAAGAGTACAAAATTTTTTCGTAATAGTAAGTGATACGAAGTAAAGAATATTTATACCAATTTGTGATGGAAATGAAGTTTGTTGGTTCAAGTTTTGCAAAAGGAATGAAGTTCAACTTCTTCGGTGATATTTGAAAGCAACGTTTCTTCACTTCTTTAGTCTTTGTAAATCTGTTGATTATCATTTCATAGTCATTCTACACCATTCGATAGCTGGGATTGCTTTTCTTTATCACTCCATTTGAAATGCGGTAACTGCTATTGACAAATAAGATGCTTTTGAAGGTATCAATATCAGTACCAAATATTACTGCCTGCATTTGAGTGTCCTGCATTTATTGAAAATATTTGAAATAAATTTATCAAAGTTTAAAAGGAAGTAAGATAACATTAGTATAAATATACCTGCTCATCCACTAAGATCAACTTTTGATAATTTGTTCTGCCATCATTTGACGAGAAAGGACCTATCATGATATTGATTTTGACTTTCACTTTCCACTTTAGTGTTCGATCACTAATTTCAGATAGTAAGTTGTGGCTTTGTGATGTAGACGAGGCCATGATTTAGAGGGAGCTACGACTCAGAAAACAAAAAGCTGTATAGAAAAGGAATCTATTATATTTGGCCGATTTAGAAAATAGCAATGTAATTGATGAACAGTATTTTATTATTAAAAGAAAATAAGAAATGATTAGGTATGGTACATGAGAATAAATGATGACATATGTAATAGAAGAAGTTTTGTACTTGATTATAAATGAACTATATGGATGATTGACTGAAAAGTAACAGAGAAAACAATTTTTACGCAAAAATCAAAAGAATAATTAATATGTTATATGTTGAATAATATTGCATCATAAGCAGAAAAAATTAGAACAATCTTCATGGTACATTAATGACGGTAGCAATTTATTAGGTCTAGCAGAATAATATTTTTTTACAAATTTTATTTGCATCATGTAGATAATGTTAACAATGATGGTTGTCATTCCATGAATTCTTAATCTAACATACAAAATAAAACAAAAACTAATACAGGAGCTTAATGTTTAATCACACATACAACACAAATCATGGTAAACCTAAGAAGGTAGGTTGTGCAGAGTTGTTGGGTCATTTTGAATAAGCCTTGCTTTAAAAACATATTCAAACAATAGCAATAGCTATGGTTTGTGTGATGTCAGCTTATTGTGCTGCTTTATTTATTTTTATTACAAAAATTAATCAAAGATCAAATTACACAGAAAATCAACACATTTCTATAAAACACTTAAACTGATCAAAAGTATATTTCTTTTCATTGCATAGGAATCAAAAAATTACAACTGACTATATTTGAATATTAATACGTTATTTATGCGATATGATGTAGAATGTAAATTCAATTCACAACTTTTCTTAAAAGAAATTCGCATCTGCATGGTCGACATCGTATTTGGAAATATATTTTCTGTTCTACAATATATACAATTACAGGTAGTAATTGGAATTGCTTAATGCCTAAAGTGTTTTGTTTATACAGTATATTTCTCTTAGATTTTTGTTTCTTGGTAGATCTGGGTTTGCTTCATGCACTTTTATATTTGTACTTTTACTTGATGTTCAATACGAGTGTATGGATAAGTGGATTTTATCATTGAATTCAGTCATTAGTCATGGGCAAAACTAATAAGTACTTGCAAAAATTTATATGAGAAAAATAAAAAAAGCTTCACTATGACATAGAAGAACATAATGTTACAATTGAAACAAAAGCATGTTATCCAATATGATGTAAGCTTGGCATTCCAATTGCTTGATAAGGGAAGAAACATATTTGGGCAGTAGTTAGCTTTAATACAAAAATCTAGGCAACACAAAAAGATTCTTATTACACGGTTAATGAAGATGTTAGTAGAGCATACAATCACAGAATTTGAGAAAAGTTACACAGATTATGAAAAAAAGAAAAATATCAAATTTCTTAGCAAAGTAATGAACCTTCATATTCTCAAGACAGAAATGATAATTAGAACATCAAAAAAAAAAAAAAAATAGAAAAGACAAAAACATGCTCAAAAAGCATAGCGAAGAAAATAATTACAAAAAGCCAAGTATGTAAGTAAAAGAATTTTGTTTTCTATAGCGTTTGTCAAAAAGTCCAATTGAATCAGTGATTGTCTTCTATGTTCATCATACAAGAATATATAAAATAACAATTAAAAAATAATAATATATAAAATAACTAGGTATCTAATCAAAAAGAATTTTGTTTCTTTGTACATCTGGGTTTGCCTCAAGGACTTTTATATTTGTACTTTTACTTGATGTTCAATCACAAGTGTATGCAGAAGTGGATTTTTTTCATTGAATTTGGTCATGGGAAAATTAATAAGTACTTCAAAAAATTATATGAAAAAAAGAAAAATAGTTGCGCCATCACATAGAAGACCATAATATTACAATTGAAACAAAAACATGTCATCCAATATGATGTGACTTTGGCATTCCAATTGCTTGTTTTCATTGATAACTTCAATAGTTAGGAAAGCAATATAATTATTGACCTAAAGCAGAAAGTACTCTAAAGTCTCTCTCTAGTTAGCTTTAACACAATTCCAACCAACGCAAAAACATTCTTATTACAAGATTAACAAAGATGTTAGTAGAGCATACAATCACAGAATTTGGCAAAAGTTACATAGATTATAAAGAAAATGGAAAATATCAAATTTCTTAACAAATTAATGAAAATTCATATTCTCCAGGCAAAAATGATATTGAAGTCAAAGAGCATAACGAAGAAAATATTTACGAAAAACCAATATGATGAAGAGCATCCATCAAAGGTCAAATTAAATCAGTAATTCTCTTCCTATAAGAATATATAAAATAACAATACAAAAAAAGGAACATATAAAATAAGCAAGCAGTAAGCAAATTAGTCTTAACACCCTTAAAATAGAACAAATTAAATTACAAATGCATTACCTAGCCATTAACAGATTTAAATTAAAAACAAAAAATTCATAACAATAAAGTGTAGGCTAATAAAGACATATTTGTAAAATAAATTATAAAGTTAATTAAGAGTTCAACGAATCTTTTCATAGATCTATATTATTTGTTAAGTTGTTATTGATCAAATCGATAAGAAAACATTAGTTAAGAGAAGTTGTTACATAGGTTAACACACTTTGTTATATAGTTGGTTTTATCTACTTGTTACATCTATGGACATGCTTTGAAGTTAACAAATTACTAAAATAAGGTGTTGTAGACACCCCAAATTGCACAAACAATCATCAAAAATCATTATCTCCTTGAAAGCCAGCACAGAAATTAAAGAAAATGAATTTTTACCTGTATCCGGTAACTCAGGCCGGATACAAGCAGGCCTTTTCGTATCCGGTAACAAGTACCGGATACAAGCAGTGCTTAGTGTATCCGGTACCATGTACCGGATACCTTAAGGCCCTTGTGTATCCGGTCTGATATACCGGATACATTAAGTTTGCTCAAAATTAGGGTTTTCCGAAAGAAATCACTTGTTACCATCATGTCCCTCATTAAATGAGGGGAAATCTCGGAAATAACCTTAGGGTTAAGATTGGGGGGTTCTAGACATTAAGTTGTGTCTACCAATGACCTTAGCCTTTGCCTATAAATAGGAGACTCCTCCTTAAGCAAAGGGCAACCAACTCTTGTTTTGAATTCTCGCAAAGAAGAACTCCAAGAGAAGAAGAAGATCGCTGCGGGAGTGCTTCCAGAATCCAGGTAAGCCTCAAACCTCTCTTTAATTTCTGTATTTACATTCCTAGATCTAGATCTCTTCTTCTACCTTTCTGTAGAATAAAGCCTCTTTTTGTGTGTGGAAATTCTTCCCCGGCTCAAAGTATTTCAAGACTCCCCTAGCCGTAAAACGTGAAGGCGGATCTAGGAGAAACGAGACTGGGGATTGACCCTAGTGCTAGAACCCATGTAGCATAAGGCTTTTGAATGATTGAAAACCATTCTATAATCAAAGTACCCTTGATTATCTCGAAGAACCGTGTTTAACGGGGAGAGAGAACAGAGGGAAACGATAATAGAACGGAACCCTAGGCTATGCTAGAACCTATCTTGTTGAATCTATATGCATGATATGTTGTTGTATTAATCTTGCTTGGTTTTTCACTCTTGCACACATATTACACTCTTTTGGTGGAATAGTTTCATATTTGGGGTTTATTGCATTTATTGTGATAAATCTCAAATAAATGACCTCAATCAATTCTGGAAGGTTTTGCAATGATTTTTAAAGGTTTTACATTCATTTTGCACGAATCACACACTTTCTGTCACATTTCGGATTTGGTTTTACTCAAAAGTGGCCTAACTGGACAGCACCTGTACCCTGACTTCGGACGCTCATAACTTCATCGTCCGGATGAATTTTGGAGCGATTCTAGAACCATGGGAAAGGTGAGGCTGTCTAGTTTATGTCCACCAAATTTCATAAATTTCCATCACACGGATTTTTGACACCTCTCTGTCGAAGTTAAGTGGACAGTTCAGGTTCAAATACAAAACTTGTCACTTCGACGGAGCGCCATGTGTTCGTTTTAAGTCCGATTCGAGTGGTTTTTATTTCTGAGTACTCCTTTATGAGTCTATTTTCAAATCCAGTTGGTTTCATAATTTTTGGATTCCATTTAAATTATTGGCAGCCGATTTACTCAGAACTGTTCATTTGCACTTTTCTGGGTAAATCTGTGATCTTCGGGGCCTGTTCGGGAGACCACCCAAGGCACATCCGAAGGGATTTTTGTATGAGGCTAGTTTCTTTGGAAATATGGCCATACAGACTTCAATCACACCAAATTTCGTGGACTTTTATGAAATGGAGTTTTCTATGCAATTTCCCAAAGTTGCCTACTTACCACTTTTAAAAATCCCCAGCAGCAACTTCAAAGGAGCATAACTCCTAGATTTTTCATCGGAATGAAGTGAAATTTTGCATGAGACTCTTATTTACCCTAATCTTTCAAATGAATTTGGTTTGGTTTAATTTAGAATTGGATTTGAATGATTTCAAGGCAAATGGCATACTTTTTACCGAATTTTCCGGATTTAAGTTAACTTGGTTTTAAGCAACTTGAGATTTGGATTTCCATCTTTTGAGATATTCCAGAAATGATATTGACATAAGAGAGGATCTAGGATCCATTTAGATCTTCATGTGAAAATATCATACATTAGTCCTTTTTCAAGGTTTTCTATGATTTTAGCAAGCTTTCAATTTTTTTGCATGAGCATACACTTGGCAACCACTTCGTGCGGATGAATGGGGGTGCCTAATACCTTCCCCCATTCATAATCTAATCCCCTTACCCATCTCTGGATTTGATTTTCAAGTAGGGTTATTTTTACCGTAGAATTGGCATTTTTACACTTTTTGATGATTTTTGAATATTTTGGTGTCCATTCTCACCCCAAAATCATGAATGGTGGCGACTCTCCCAATTTTGCGTTGAGCCCATGTGTTGACGGAGGGATGATCATTCCGGTGATTTTTCCCATGTCTCACAGGTGTATGCCAGCATTAAATTCATTTATTTAGAAAGTAGGATAATAGATAAATGAATATAATTTAACTTTAATGATCTTAAATAATGTCTTTACCTGTGGATATAGATAAGCATCTAATTGATGTTGGCCAATGCTAAGAGTTGAGAATTGTGAGACACGGGAAAAAATCACCGGAATGATCATCCCTCCGTCAACACACGGGGCTGAATGTAAAAATTGGGAGAGTCGCCACCATTCAGAATTTATGGGGTGTGAATGGACACCAAAAGATTCAAAAATATGCAAAAATAGCCAAAAGGCAAATTCTAGGGTAAAAATAACCCTACTTGAAAATCAAATCCAGAGATGGGTAAGGGGATTAGATTATGAAAGGGGGAAGGTGTTAGGCACCCCCATTCATCCACACAAGGTGGTTGCCAAGTGTTTGTTCATGCAAAAATGAGAATAGAAAGCTTGCTAAAAAATCATGAAAACCTTGAAAAAGGACAAATATATGATATCTTCACATGAAAATCCAAATGAATTCCAGATCTTCTTTTATGTTAATATCACTTCTGGAATATCACGAAAAGATGGAAATGACAGCAAAAGTTGTACAAAACCAAGTTGAGGCAAATCCGGGAAATTTGGTAAAAGTAATACCATTTGTCTTGAAATCATTCAAATCCAATTTTAAATCAAATCAAACCAAATTCATTTGAAAGATTATGGTAAATAATAGTCTCATGCAAAATTTCAAGCAATTCCGGGTAAAAACCTAGGAGTTATGCTCCTTGTAAAGTTGCTGCCGGAGAAAGTCAAAAGTAGCAAGTAGGCAAGTTCGGAAAATCACCTAGAAAAATCTACTCCATAGAAATCCGTGAAATTTGGTGTCAATGAAGTCTGTATGGCCATCTTTCAAAAGAAACTAGCCTCATACAAAAACTCATTCGGATGTGCCTTGGGTGACTTCCCGAACAGGCCCCGAAGATCACAGATTTACCCAGAAAAGTACTGATGAACAGTTCTGAGTAAATCCGTTACCAATAATTCAAATGGAGTCAAAAAATTATGAAACCAATTGGATTTGAAAATAGACTCATAAAGGAGTGCCCAGAAATAAAAATCACTCGAATCGGACTTAAGACGAACACATGGCGCTCCGTCGAAGTGACAAGTTCTGTATTTGAACCTGAACTGTCCAATCAACTTCGACAGAGAGGTGTCAAAACTCCGCTTGATAGAAATTAATGAAATTTGGTGGACATAAACTAGACAGCCTCACCTTTCCCATGGTTCTCAAATCACTCCAAAATTCATCCGGACGATGAAGTTATGAGTGTCTGAAGTAAGGGTACATGTGCTGTCAAGTTAGGCCCTTTTTGAACAAAACCAACTCAAAACTGTGATAAAGTGTGTGTGATTCGTGCAAGATGAATCCAAAACCTTTAAAAATCATTTTAAAACATTCCAGAATTGATTGAGGCCATTTATTTGAGATTTATCACAATGAATGTAATAAATCCCCAAATGTGAGCCTATCCCGCCAAAATAGTGCTATGTATGTGCAAGTGTGAAAAACCATACAAGATCAATAGAACAACATAGCATGCATACATATTCATAAAAATAGGGTTCCGTTCCATTATCGTTTCCCTTTGTTCTCTCTCCCCGTTAAACACGGTTCTTCAAGATAATCAAGGGTACTTTGAATATGAAACGGTTTACAATCAATCAAAAGGCTTATGCAAATAGGGTTCTAGTACTAGGGTCAATCCCCAGTCTCGTTTCTCCTAGATCCCGCCTTCACGTTTTACGGCTAGGGGGAGTCTCGAGATACTTTGAGCAGGAGAAGGATTTTCACACACATAGAAGGCCTTATTCTACAGAAAGGTAGAAAAAGAGATCTAGATCTAGGAATATAAAGACAGAAAATAAAAGAAAAGTTTGAGGCTTACCTGGGTTCTGGAAGCGATCCCGCAGCGGTTTCCCTCTTCTCTTGGAGCTCTTCTTTGCAAGAATTCAAGGCAAGAGTTAATGGCCATTTGCTTAAGGAGGAGCCTCCTATTTATAGGCAAAGGTTAGGGTTAGGGTTGGTGAGAATGGTAGACACAACATAATGTCTATAGCCCACCAACCTTAACCCTAAGGCTATTTCCGAGATTTCCCCTCATTTAATGAGGGATATGATGGTAAAAGATGAAATCTCTCGGAAAACCCTAATTTTGAGCAAAACTAATGTATCCGGCATATCAGGCCGGATACAAAAGGGTCTTAATGTATCCGACATATAATACCGGATATACTAAGGATTGCTTGTATCCGGTATGTTCCATCGGATACAAAGGAAAATACTTGTATCCGGCATGAGTTGCCGGATACAAGGAAAAAAGCCTTTTTCCGAATTTTAACACAGGCAATACTTATTTACATGTAATATCGTTTAAGTAAATGTCCTTGTATTTTTTAATCTCCATTTACTTAAGATATTACATGTAAATAAGCAAACACCCCCTCATTTGAATCCATTAAAAATAGTTCCAGACCCAAATTCCAAGTGAATAAAAAGTCAACTTTCCAGTTCTAGGAAAAATTCCGATTTTTCAGGTCTGGAAAAAAGGTTCAATATGTTAAAACCAAGGTATTCGCCAAGATTTAAAATCTCAAAAAATTCTTTTATGCAATAACATGGCTAAAAACCTGATTACCGGGAAAAATTATCTTGAAATCTGGCTTTAAAAAATATTTCATTTTCTGGGGTCAAAAGTCAACAAAATTCAACCGGAAAAAGTTTGACTTTGCACAAAAGATTGAATTCGGGCCTTTTCCTTTTCCGTTTTGGATTCAAATGGGTTAAGTATCTCAAACCCAATGCAAAGAACTGAAAATTCCAATAAAATATTTCTCTCCTTCAAGATTTATCAAAAATCGTGCAATTTTGGGGTGTCTACAAGAATATACAACATTTCTTGTAGAGATGGCTTCTTCAACTTGAGTCAAATTTGATTTAACTAATATCTTGATCACTTCTGCAAACTTTGCTCTTGATAAAGCAACATAGAGCTGTCCATGTGAGAACACAGGTTGTGGAAGATATATTCCAACATTATCCAATGTTTCTCCTTGAGACTTGTTTATCGTCATTGCAAAACAAAGTCGGATTGGAAACTGCTTTCGTATAAATGGGGAAGGCAATTTCTCATTTTCAGATGGTTGCAAAGGAATTCGAGGTAGAAAAATTCTTTTGCCTTGATGGTGGCCGATGGCAATTTATGCATCAATTAGATTTGGTTGGAAATTTCTGCAAATTAATCTTGTACCATTGCACAGACCAGAAGATGGATCAATATTTCTCAACAAGATAACTGGACATTGTTTCTTCAATACCAATTCATGTGGAGGAAGGCCATTTGGAGTCAATGAATTGAGGAACTCGACTTCTTGATTATGTTGTGTTTCATCAATTGAAGAATCAAAACTGAAATATCTTACAATATCCCCAGGAAATTTCTGTATCAAGATTTGATTAAGTTCATCTACGAAATCATTCTTTGTAATCAGTATTGCTTTGTTCGTAAAGAACTTTGCATTATATCCATTTTGTACAAGATTTGGGAATATTGCCTCAACAAGTTGCAACTTTGAATTGACTTCATCTTTATATGGAATGATCATAATTTGAGGAATGCATATCTCATCATCCTTCACAATAGCCTCTGTTCCATTTCCAACACGTAAAAGGAATTGACTAAATGAAGGATTATATTTAGCTCTCATATTTTCTGTAAGTCGTAGCTTCTCTATTTTGTGCCAAAGGCTTGACATCACAAAGCTAGCATCAATTGTTTCTTCTTTCCCACCTCGTGTAATAACCGGGAGAAGTTGTCGAAAATCACCTCCAAATACTATTACCTTTGCACCAAACAATAAATTAGAATCAGTAATATCTTGTAACATTCTGTCAAGGGCCTCAACTTCATATTTCTTGGCCATTGATGCTCCATCCCAGATAATTAGTCTCGTTTGTCGCAATAGTTCTACCAAACTACCTTGTTTTCGAATGTTACATGTCATGCAATTCTCAAAATTTATTGGTATTTTGAATCTTGAATGTGTAGTACGACTACAGGTAAAATTGAAGCAGCCACACCTAATGTCGCAGTTGCAAGAGCAATAAGGCCTTTAAGTCTAACCTTAGTCAACAAAGCACGGTATAGAAAAGTCTTTCCCGTTCCTCCTGGTCCATCAATGAAGAATGCACCATCTTTTTTATCTTTGATCCTTTGCATTATAATTTGATATGCTCTTCTTTGATCAATATTCAGATTTGATATCGTTGCTCGATCATCATTTGTGATTGGTAGATTCAATTCTTCATTGACATCTTTCAAAATTGTTTCTTCATTTTCAGCAGTAAATGGAATTGGTAAATCGTAATCTGAGATGCTCTTGCCCATTGATTCCAAGAAATAGTTGATGCTTTCCAATACTTTTGACTCAATGATGATTCTGCTCATTGACTTCATATTATTAAAGTCTTCAGCCATTGCATCTTCAAACTTCTCCCATAATAATCTAGGTTGTTGTGGTACACAATACACTAATATTGTAGCAAATAGTCGTCGCAGAATTGACGCCATTTGAATTATTGATGCCTCATGTAGACATTCCTCTAAACTATTGTCACATTCCAACAGACCCAATGCTTGAGCCGTTTCTTGAAAACTAGCATATTCAATACCATGAGCTGTTTTAAGTTTCTCATAGGAGGTGGCACCTTTGACATCATTCAACAATGACAGCAAATAATATCTTTCTCCTTCAGCTGGATTGGTAGTAACAACTCTTCCAATTGCATTTTTTTGCTTTCTATATTTACAAAATTTCCTTGTGTTGTTCCAAACAAAATGTTCTGGAAATTATCGATATAAATACCTACATGCATCTTCATCAATTTCATTCATATGAAAATATTTGGTCAACATTGTATTCCATGCTTTCAACGCTTGGAGGCTATCTCGGCTATTTCTATTGAACTTAAAAAACATACTCTGAGGGCCTCTGATCGCTACTCCTTACTAAAGAAATTGCTTAAGTTGTGCAATTCGATAGGGCTCCTTCTTACCCTCGTCCTCCACCCAATGATCTTTCCCATTCCAAACCTCTACTGAATAGCACGGGCCGGGGGGAAAGAAAAGAGGCAAACTCAATTCCACCAACTTACTTATGAAGAAGCCGAGCGGGCATATGGCAGTGCATTTCAACTCAATGAATCCCGTTTCTATATATATATATATGTATATATGTATATGTATGTATGTATATAACTAATAATACATCTTTATAATTACTATCAATAATATTATATTATTATCATTATTTAGTATTTCATTTTTCTAATTTTATAATATTTTTATATCTTTTTATAATTTGTTTTGATTTTTCAATTTCCTGAATTATAGGAACTCTTTGGCATAGCAGCACATAAATTGCAGTAGCACGAGTGGTGTGTTGGCGGAAGTTTGATGAAATGGCACGCGGGACCATCACTGAAACTGGCAGTGCGAACCTTGATCTTGGCTCATAGAAACACTTTATTTTTTATTTATTTTTTGAAAAAATCAGTTTAAATTTATTGAAAGAATTCCTTATGGAGGGAGAATAAATTTGTCCTTCGAACTTCCCAAGAGTTCCTACTTCATAGAGGTTTATATAGTGAACCTATGTTGTGTTAGGATATTTATGGTAATGATCTTGTCATCACTATCATGTAAGTATAACTATTCCCAAATGATGAAACAAGATGAGGTTGGGTTTACTAGTGAGAAGCATCATAGTTAGAAGCCTGGTTGGCTGAAAATTTGGTGAACTCCACTTATCCTTGTGTATTTTCAGATGTTCTCCCTTTACATGCTTAGTGCCAGTCCTGGAAACATCACATGGTAGAAAAGAATTCTCTCTATCTAATGCCTTGCATTTGACTTTGAAACCAAAATCAAATTGTCAGGCTATTATTATATCTTGAAAAGTTCTGGTGCATATTTTCTACATGGCCGACCAATAGGTCCCCTTTTAAGTGGGCACGTGGGGCCTTGATCTTGGTAATCAAATAAATTGGTGAGACAATTGCGTGCAATAAAAAAGTAGAACTGCAATATGGGCTTTGTAACATCCCGAGTCCACTTGGTACGATATTGTCTGCTTTGGGCCCCATAGCCCACATGGTTTTGTTCCCGGGTATAACACGAGGAACATTTCCTAGTGGTCACCCGTCATAGCATTGCTCCTCATCCGAGCGTGCTTAACTTCAGGGTTCCAAAGGGATTTAGCTCCCCGTTATGTCCTAGAAGGCCTTGTACTAAGGAGATCCAACGCTTTACTTATATAGCTCAGTCCCCTTTCCACACCCAGGCGATGTGGGATCCTAACCATATGCACATCCCCGTCTGATAGCTCGCCTAGGTCTATTACCCCGCCCACTTAGACAACCAAGATGTCACAGGATCCATCAAATTTATGAGTTTGGTGTCCCAAGGAACCCATTAGCATTATAACAGTATTATATGAGCGTCATATTTTTCATAGATCTTATTCCTTTTCCTTTAGTTCACTTGATTCACAAATTATTTCAATGGAGATATATTTTATTGTCAAACTGTGAATCAAATTGTAAATCCCAAGGGCCATCTAGAATCAATTCCTAATTTTGGATTGTGAATCAGAACATTATAGCAGTTGCTTTAGGATTTTCAGTTCATTTGGTTTCTCTGGAGAAGAGCATTTAGGTGTTAAAATAAATAACCTATGGATAATGATGTAGCATTTTTTTGGGTTTGATTTTATATACAAAAGAATTGACCATAAAGTAATTTATAAGTAAAAGGAACACTGGTTTGTTAATGTAAAAGGTCTGAATGTTTGAATCTTGCTTGATTTGTATGGTTAATTGTAAGAATTTTACATTGAAGTGTTTTTCATTTGGTTTAAATTGAGCAGTGGTGGATTTGATTTGAATTGTACAATTCATGTTTCCAATTATACCGTTCTAATGACCTACATGTCATTCATACACACGAAAAATTGCCCGTGTATGCATGCAGGCACTGACATCAACGTCTACAATTATGATACTGTTTGACATGAGTTTATAAATCATGTTTAATTATTGATTAACAAGCCTTAGATTGTGTATATTTATTTATGTACAATTTGTGTGTCTGGTTCTTCAAATGATTAAATTAACCAAGTTTTTGCCATAATCACAACTCACAAATATGTGAAGGTAAAAGATTTTTATTCATGTGAGCATTTTCATTTACAATAATATTAAAAAAGAATAAATTTTTTTGGGCCAAACTTATATACATCATAAAGTGACCATGGACCCTTAATGCATCCCTTTACTTATTCCCAACATGTCATGTTGGGTATGCATAGAGACGTGTCCCGCACTGCAAATCTGTCTAGTTGCCTAGTTGGAATTTTTGAAAAAATTGAGTACCTGGGTGTTCATACATTCCCAAAGTTGTTAACTTTATTCTTGAATGATTTATTTTTCAGGTATAAATAGTGTACATTTAGTTAGGTTGTCTGTGAGAAAACTGTATTTTAGCTTTAGAAAAGTGATATGATATGCCCGTTCTTGATAGGCTGAATTCTTCATCGGCACCTCTTATCCTACAATGTGGTCTTTGGACAGATATGGAGCTAATTATCTGTGACATAAGTAGCTGACAAACTCAACCATAATACTGACTCCATTGTTTCTAGTTATTTTATTTCATTATAAGTTTAAGATATGAAATCTGTTATCAAATTATTAGGCTAAGAATATTTATTGACTTTTCTTCTCTTTTGTTGGATATGTATGGATGCAGAAACATTTAATTGTTCCTGGTTTTAGCTTGGAAAAGCTCCCAATGCACATGACCAAGCGTACATGTCATTTACGATCATTGGTTCAGCTCCCAATGAACATGACCAAGCGTACATGTCATTTACAATCATTTGTTTAGCTCCCAATGATCATGACCAAGATACATGTCCTTTACGACCATTGGTTTTCTTCAAGCATTATACTTCTGCATTCTCTGTTGAGGTGGAGTGCAATCAGAATATATTTTGTCGACCAGATTAAAGTTATCAATGCTATTTGTCATAACCGTGGAACCTATGAAAATTGATCCAGGCCAAATGACATAAGAGGAAGATTCTATAGGATTGCTGAGTTAACAGTGCATCACTCAAGGATCAAAACCAAAATTATTTTATTTCTTCTCCCTTGCTTGAACTTCTTGGCTGTTTTGCTCTTGAAGTTTATAAACTTTCTCTTCATGAAATTATTTTTTTTTGCATTGTTGTTTCATTCCCAATAGTGACTCCAAGTCAGTTTCTGAGTATAATTCTGTTCAACCACTTTGTCCTAGGAAATTTCATTGGCGAAGTTGGGCCTCTCAAATGGCTGCTGTCATATTCATGTCAGCATAATTAATCTTTTGCTGCTCAGCCTGCTCTTCAATTTTGTTTTCCAGATTTTCTTATCGATCTTCTGTCGTCACCATTGAGGATTCTAAAACCTTTAATTGCTGAAAGAAGGGGTTAAATAACTGGAGGCTAGGCTCTTGTTGTGGGAATTCAAGTAGTGGATTTTCTTCGTATCTTCTTTAACATCATTTGGAAAGAAAATTTGAACCATAGTGTTAAAACTGCATATTTGATGGGGATTATCAGGTCCAAGATCAATTTGGATTGGCAATCTATCCCCATATTAACCGATCTGGACCAGAAGCCAAGTTGAAGGATAAAAAAAATTTAAAGAAATAAGAGAAAGAATTAAAATAAAATTTCATGGTAATTAGGTTAAAAAAAGGGTGGAAAGATTTGCTAGAGATCAATTTATTTTGTATGTCTATTGCTTAGCACTCTCACTGGTTAGATTATATTGTGCAATAGGCTCCTTCTTCCTTCACTTTCTTTTGGTTTATTTTTCATTTTTGGATTTGTATTTTTGGGTGTGGGGACATGAGGATATGAAAACACCAGTCACCTGCTCTTTTAAGTTCTAATGTGATTTGGATGATCCAAGGATGGGTTGGAATGAATTTTAGGACTTTTTCCTTTTACCCTTCACCATACTTGTTTCTTTTACAGATGATCTAAACTCTGGATCATCTGAAACTAAAAAACCATGCTTTGAGCTGTAATCAAACTGGAATCTTTATGGAATGAGCCTTACACAAGGAAATGAGCCTTGTATCTTTTTATTGGTTATGGAAGAATTGACAGTACCATCCTTCTCTCCTACTCACTCCATACTTTGGTTAATTGGTGTTATTTCTTATGAAAAGTGGTGAAATTGGCTATCTTGGCCGGATGGTTATTACAAGATGAATGGATCCTTTGTGATTTCATGGAAGCCCTTATGATGCTGGGAAGTATTCCTTTGTGCACTTAAGAGAGTTTTTCTTTCATCTTCCATGATATGAATTTTGGGACTAACTTGAATTTACAGGTGGAGCCTGCAGTTGGGGCAGCATTGCTAGCCTGGAATTTTTTACTGAAGGAATCAGAGAATAGCCACCAAAGCTGACCAGGGATGACTTGGATATGTTCATCAATTGTACAGTGTCAAGGATGAGAGTTGCGCAAAAATTAGAACCTGAAATACAGGTTGAAGGTTAATAATGATCTTCTTGCTACCCATCACAGGTATATCAAATCCCCTGCCTCCAGCTAAACTTGGGCTTCGGATCTACTGCCCAAGGAGAAAAAAGAATATGTTTTGTGTTGTCATTAAAATCAATTTGTCTGCTTGTTTGTGTTTCTCATTGAATTATACTGCATTTGGAAGTGTACTCCAAATTAATTGAAGACAATAATGATAAAAGCTCCTTTGTGCAAGCTGAGATGTGTTGTGAATGGATATTTACAGAATTTTTAATAGATTCATTCTTTTAAAGTGCCCAGTGCATATGACTTACATCGTTTATTCAGTCAATCGCAGCATTTTATGCAGCTTCTTATCACCTGTTTATTTGATTTTAGAGTGAAAGCCCGACTTCTAAGTGCACAACCTCAAATGGAGGTGCTACTGTGCTGAAGCAAGCACTTGCACCATTTTCTGCACTCACAAAAATAATCCATAACCTTTAACACAGCATCAATTGATAGTGTACGGACAAATTGGGTTATAGATGTTGTTTTGAGGTAAAAGAATGGACTGGATGCTTGAACAGCTTGTTCAAATTCTGGGCTCCTGAACCGTAAACAGGGGACATGGAAAATAAATTGACAGGAATATTTGAAACAGGATGGTCTAAGCGCTGCAGCAGTTGAACCTGAACCTTCCATCCATTGTTATCCTAACTTCTAACCAGTCCCCCCATTAATCCCAGTTTCCAAGGTACTTTTCCTTTGTTTTTAATTTTTTGGGTGAGTTTATTTTGTAGAATCCAAAGTAACGAGTGTCTTCATAACCAGAGACGTTTGATTCGGGTATGGCTGCTCAATCCAGTTGGGTTCGCGTTTCAGTAAAACCAAATGGAAAGCAATATCAGCAAAAGGAGACAACCTGTAACCTCCATTATCATGGGAGAGAATCAACTGTCCTTACATTTACCTCACCTGATTAACAGTTGTACTATCAGTTGTTCTTTCTTTCTCTATCTGGCAACTGGATGATACATGTACATTTCGGATGGCACAAAAGGGTGAAAAGCTGTAGTACAGAACAAAAACTATGGTGTTGTGGTGCAATTCTAGTAGGCTACACGAAAAAAAAAAAGGAACAAAAAGGAAAACAAGAACAGGAAGTATGGTCAAACCCCTGATCTCACTTCACTGGCTTCTGCTGTGCATATTTCCTTGTTCTCCTTTGCAGTGACAGAAGAGATGCCAGATAAGATAGCAAAAATTTCCCACTTTATGCTGATGTGGCAAAAGGCAGAGCATTGGACCCCTTTGGAATATTACAATCTTAATGTATCTGTTCAACAAAAAGAACGCAGTTACACTTAGCTGTAATGTGAAACTCGAACACCGTTACCACAATCTGCTTCCCCCTACACCAGCAACCACAATTTCCTACCATAGTGAAACCACTGGGGAGGTTCTGATTTCTGGTGTGATTCTGATTTAGAATCAATATCTGACAAGGAGAATTACCTCAATAACATTCATCAAGGTGTTTTAATAGTTTCTCCACTTACTTCTCTCTGAATCAATTTGAGAGTCTCCATAATCTGCAACAAGTGCGAAAAGCTGTATAACAATATTATCCTCAAGCAACGTCATTAAATATTTGTTGAATGTGCTGGCAAAATTAGAAGGTGATTCAAAGTACTTTAGCTAGTCTTCCATTTTACTGCATGTCTCTCTGCAAGATGCCTGCATCAGTAGCCAAATACAAGATACAAAAATACTTTTTGTTGGGATGGTAAGGGGACCAAGAAGTTTAACATTGTCAAGTTGAAGTTAGTGTGTCATCCGAAGAAGTCTGGGGGTGTCGGTGTGAGAAGAATGTTAGTGATGAATAAGGCGCTCCTTGGGAATGGGAGAAAAAAAAACATCAATCTACTTTCATTTGGTCATTTGGCCTAAATTCTTACATGGCTAATTGGAACTATCCACCTGATAAGAGATGCGAAAAAACTTCAAATTTTAAAATGAAAGTAGGAACGAGAGGCAAGAGCATCAAACTTTTAAATTCACTTAAATCAAGAGTGCCCCGAAATATGTGTATATATATGTACACATGTATGTATGTATTACCATCCATACTTTTCATTTTGGTGAATGAAATATAATATTTTAATGAAATATGATTAAATTTGATAAAAATTAAATGTAACTCCTTACAAGATCCTTATATCATAATTTTCATTGATCTAATGAATGCATAAAAAGTTTAATAAATTTAATTTTTGTTTGTGGATTTGCCTATTTCTTATCCTGTGGGAAAGTAAGCAGATGCTCACATCCTTATTTTTAAGGGTGAAATGGTGAAAAAGGAAGTTTCATATAACACTAAATATCATTTATCATATGAGAAGATAAGGTAGAGGCTCTACTGTTACAATATTACAATACACTAATGAATCTTATGATTTGATTCAATTTGACCCCAAGTTGATTCTGATCAGTGAAAAAGAGATTTACGTTTGACTCTTCTGATTTATATATCCAAATGTATGATTTACAATTACTTTACAGTTTACACTTACCGATGCAATTCTGGCAACACTGACACAATAAAACAATATTGGTTCCATTTTTTTTACTGTTATTGGAAAACTTACCTTTCCTCTGTTTGGTTCTTTATCTTGCATAGAGCACTCTAAAATAATTATTTAAAGCAAAACACAGTTCACTTATTCAAACAAGAGAGCCTTTTTCTCAGAGAAATCCAAAAAAAAAAAACCCCTGAACCCTACTTCCACTAAAATTGTTATGTATATTCCAATTTATAATTTGATAATTGGCCCCTAAAAATTTTTGATTTGATTCACAATTTGACAACCATTTAAAAAGTTAATATAAAAAAAGAAAAATAATTATGTTAGCAACAAAAGATCCTTTTCTATGAGCAATCCCAAAACCTAATCCCAAACTGTAATATACAAAGATTATTATGAATAATAGAATCTACAATTCAAAATTATAATTTGATTCTAAGTGATCCCTAGTTATTTTGATTTGATTCACAGTTTATTTTTGTGATTTGGTTCACATAAACTTTTAGTTACAGAGATCTTTTTTGTTTAGGAGAGAGATGAGACAGCTGTATAAATGAGGAGACATTTGCATAATAGAAGATCAATAACTAATCTGAATCACGTTTAAATCATTATCCATCACTTCAGTTTACGTTTTTTTTTTTGATGAATAATGAAGATTTCATTAGATCAAAAGGAGAGGGAGGGGCACCCCACAAGGAGTGGGATCACCCCAAAATACATGATGAAACCACAAAATAACCACAAAATACACTATGTGTCGTCAACATATAATAAGCTACATCAAAAATTCATCACCAAAAATAGACACTAATAAACATGGATTGGTGATGTACCCATATTCACAAAATAAAGCCCACATTCTAAGCACCAATGTGGCACTTCAAGCAAGTGGATCACATAATCTATGTTAGTAACAATGTATCAACTCCTCCATGAGCAACAACTAGTAAAATTTGTGACATGTTCTGAGATTAAAAACAAGAAGGCAGATGCATCTGATCAAAACTTGACATATAAATTAAGATGATGTAGAAAAATATGTGAACAAATACGATTTACCAAAATCATATAAGATATGTTAAAACCATTTATGAATAGTTTAGACAAATAGAAAATTCCAGTTACAAAACAAACCAAAGTAAAAAAGACAGCAGAGTTTATGTTTAGTGAATATCCTGTGTTCAACAGTATGTCTTACAAGAATGAGATCAATTGGACAACTGAATAACCATTGAACTTTTAGCCCAAGAGATTCCCTAAGAGGAAAATGGAAAGGCTTAACCTCCTTCGAATATTTAGATCAAATAGAATGGATAGAGAAGGCTGTGAAATCTACCTTAAAATGGAAACAGCAAGGCTTGAACTACTTAGAAGGTCTTTCGACAAGGCAACACAGTGTTCGCTGATTCGTGTGCTAACAGTAGGGGGAGCTATCTGCAACTTTGATCTTATTCGCAGAATAGACGTTCAATGCTCGTTTTACCTAAAGAGAATGATGTTGCTCGGTGGGAGTATATTCCGTGGGGTTGTGCTGCGGCTAATGATCCATTGGTTTCATCACGGTCGTCTGAGCATTTTGATAAAAAATTGGATGAAAAGAACAGAACACAGTGCTCATCCTATGTTCCGGGTTCTCCCCCTTGTCTTTCAATATTCCAAGAACTGAAGGTAGAACACTAACTGGCAATTTTTGGTGCTGTGTGAGTCGTCAAAATCAATTACAAATTGGGTGGCAGTGATTTCAGTCACATGAAAAGTTGTAGGGCCTAAAAGCAAGATCTCATCATTCCACTTCCTGCCTTAGTGGCACTTTTATGCCCCGAGTCTAAAGTGGTGGCCACTCATTTGGTGGATATGAAGGCACTTTCAGCTTGCAAAACTCGACCGTCCTTTTCCAAGTGCATAGCTGAGTTAGCGTTTGGGGACAGTGTCGGTTGTGTCAGTGGCACCTGGGTCATCATCTTGCGCATCCCTATTTATCTTGGGCACATCCTACCTTGGAAGCCATTGGTAACGTATGTGGCGGTGTATCGGAGATGGGGTCTTTCTGTACCACCAGTATCTTCGCTGGTGGTTTCATAGACATCTGGGATGGTTATGTGATGTACGAGGTTTTAATTGAAATCATGACTGGTCACTTGTGTGCTTTTCGGAGGCAAGTCGTCGACAAGGGCAGCACTGGAAAATTCAAAGAGCTCCATTGGGTGTATCGGATCTTTCAAGGATGTCCTGTCAGGTGCAGTTGCAGGGATGACGAAGTCCAGGGGGTCAGAAGGGCACAGAGTACGACTCAAAGTTCGAATTTCGATCCTCCAAACCTCCTCTAGGTCCAGTTGGGCTAGCCAATAGGAACCTCGGATTTGGGGAGAAGCCCAGTTCTTTTAATGGAGGGGAGGTTAAAGACCGGATGGGGAATACTCAGATGCAAGCCCACAACATTATAAAAAGGAAGGCCCTTGGGGATGAGGAGAGGTCTCCATACCAGGCCCATATGGGTGTTCATATGTTTCATGGAAGTTCGGCTGTGTGTGTGTGTGTGTGGGGAATCAGAGTAATCCCGAGCTTAATAAATTTAGTGAAGATGCAGAGTATAACAAGTGCAGAGAAGGCGTGATGGGGTCACCAATTGAGGTGTTTTTATCCCAGTAGAACAACAGCCAGGCTGGCAAGAGAGGTGCAATCCAAGTGGGCCCTCAAGCCGCGGGTATGGTTTCTATGGCATGGAAAGAGCAAGTCGAAGGGTGGGTTGAGGCAATCATGCTTTGGTTCTTGGAAAGGGGGATGCCTTCATTGTCACAAGACGTCAATCAGAGGGGACTCTTCTTATACCTAGCACCGGTGAGCCAAACTTTTCCTGATGCCATGGTTTCTGAAGGTCATGCTTGGGACAAGGGAGTATGTGGTGAAGTTCAGGGAATTGTGACCTCTTTGGCTGATCACAGGATGGACTCTGTGTCACTAGTGCAGATGGAAAGTTCTGATTATGGGAAAAGGAAAGTTCCTGGTTCTCCAATACCGCATCAACACAAAGTATATATCAGACAATCTAGAGTGGGTATTAAGGTGGCTGAGTCCTCTGTTCTTCTAAGATCAATGGTGGGTCATGGGAGGCTGGTCTGAGTAGAATGACTGAGATCTTGGAGGGTAATCTGAAGGAGTGTGCTGCTTTGTCCTTTCCTAGCTCTTCTCCAATGCCTTCTATGATACGGCAGAAATCAGGTATGTCTTCTGATGATGGTCCTTTTTTTTTTTAAAAAAGATTTCTTATCATCTCTTTTGCCTTATGCTTTGTGATCCTGTTGACGGGGCTGTAAGTACTGAATCACTATGGGATTGATGTGTTTTTGGCTTGCCGCAGGTGGGGCTGGGTGTGCAAATTGACACCACATGGGAGTGGGGTTATTAGGGAGCAAGGTCGGGGATTCAGTCTTAAAGACCAATTGAAGTGGAGGGTTGAGTCAAAAGCTAGTCCAAGAAATTAGAATTTGCCTAGCTACTTCAAATGTATGATTTGACAAGGAAGAGGTTAAAAGTTATTAGATATGAAAAAGAGAACGAAAATTAATGTAATTTATCTAAAAATGAAAAGATGGATACTGATAAAGGTTGAAGAGGCTAATGGGTGAAATTCTGCTGAAATAGAATTCCCTGGATTTTATATTTTTCAAGATATTTTTAGCACATTTTTAAAAATTTTTGGCCGGAACTTGATAATGGCCTTGGATGTTCTTAAGGCTGATACCAAGTTTTAAAACCTTGAGATTTATCTCTTGATATGTTGAGGGAAATATGCAAAACTGGACTGTACAGTTACATCGCCAACTAAGTAAAGGGGAATATATCACTTAATATATCAGTATTTAAAACCAAGCTTATAGGAGATTTCTGAATATATTAAGAACAGTATTGATGCTGTATGGAGTAGGAGCTGAGTCAACTACCAATCAAATGATATTGAGCATGTTTCCCATCTCTCCTCGAGAAACAAGTGGGGTATTTCTTTGCAAAATTGTGCTCAATTTCATATGTGGCAGTTCTGCCAAAATCTCTTTTGTTGGTTGGGGGAAGAATCCGCACGAATCGGACTTTTTAGGAAGGTGTCGAGAGAGAAATGAATTTGGTTAGATAATTTGTGGTTGGTAAACAAGGATCGGTTTTTAGCAAGGTACGGAATGTATCGTCAAATATTCAATTGAAGGAGATGAACAATGAAGGCCTAAATTTATGGGAGAGGATAAGTCTTTTTCAGAATCTGTCACTGAGGATGCCATTAACTATAAAGGTGAGTGGATTCCAATTTCTTCAGTGTTAAGAGTGTTCCAGGACTAAGTTAGGGAGGGTGTTGATGGTGTACCACAAAGTTGATGTGTTGGAACATTAGGGAATTGGGGTGGCAGGGAAAAGAGACGTGCGGTTAGGGATTTATGTGGTCAAAGGCAGCCTGAGGTGGTTGTTTTAGAGGAGTCTAAAACAGAGTCGACGGATTTAAGTGATTAGGCATCTGCGGGTCATTGGCAGAATTGAATGGGTTTTCTTACCTTCGTTTGGCCGATCCAGGGGTATTTTGGTATATTCAGCTCTGTCCCTTTATGGAGAGATGCAGGTGGAAGTATTCTCCGTGATAGTGCAGTTTGTTTCCATCCTAGGTGATTTTTGGAATATTCAGCTCTGTCCCTTTATGGAGAGATGCAGGTGGAAGTATTCTCCGTGATAGTGTAGTTTGTTTCCATCCTAGGTGATTTTAAGTGGTCGTTGTCGATAGTGTATGGTCCATGTACTGGTAAGGGTATAGAACAATTGTGGCATCATATTAGTGAGGTGGCTCCTGGGAATAACTTTATGCGGCTGGTTGTGGGTGATTTTAATGTTTTTAGATATATTCATGAGACCGATAACGATTAACAAGTTGTGGGTTAGTCTAAAAGGAGCACGAGAGACTTTTGCAATTGGATCCAACAATGTGGGTTAATCAATTATTCATTGCCAAGGTGTTGTCCCTCAGGTTGAAGGTGGTTCTTCCAAAGATCATATCTACAACTCAGAGTGCTTTTGTACAGGGCTGGCAGATTTTAAATTGTGCACTAATTGCCAACAAATGTGTGAAGAGTAGGATCCAATCTAGAGAACCAGGAGTTGCATGTAAGCTAGATATTGAAAACGCTTATGATTAAGTGCAAATCCTTGATTCAATGTTTGCTTGGAAAGGCTTTTGGGTAAATGGAGACGGTGAATCCTTGATTTCTTGGATAAGGTCCACCTTTCTTTTCTCTTGAATGGGTTGGTTTTTTTCCCTTCAACTAGGGGTTTGAACCAATGTAATCTGGTATCCCACTTTCTGTTTACTTGAGCAGCTGAGGCATTTCCTTGGTTTATAGGGCATAGGGGTTTATTTGAGGGATTCAAGTTTGGGAGGGGGGAGGTGGTGGTTATCCCACTTGCAGTTTGCAAATGATTTGTTGGTTCTTTTAGGGGCATATAGGGATAAGATTATATAGTAGAAAAAGCATTTTGTATATTTCTCATTTGGCTTCTGGTTTTAGAGTTAATTGCAGTAAGAGCATCATGGTCGGATTGAATGTTAGGGAGGAGTCAATAGCCTTTAGTCGTGTTTTAGGGTTATTAGATAAGTCAAAGCCCTTTATCTTGCTTAGGTCTGTCTCTTGGGGGCATCTCCCTAGGTTGTACGTTTTTGGGATCTAGTTATTGGGAGGGTGGAGAAAAGTTTAGCATTATGGAAGCGAAATTAATTGTCTTTTACAGGTACCAACCTACTAGTCGACTACATGTCTTTGTTTCATACGCCTAAGATGGTGGTAGACATTCTTAAAAAAATATACAAGGATTTTATTTTATTTTATTTTTTGTGGGAGGGAGGAGAAGACGCATTTTGTTGGTTGGAAATCTATGTGTAAGGATAGGAGAGAGAAGGGTTAGTTTGGCAATGTGGCTACCCACAATTCATCTTTATTAGCTAAATAGCTTTGATGATAGCACTAGATAGGCCATTGATTATATGGTGGAAGGGGAAAGTATTAATTATATCTTCCTCTAATGACTTTGGATGCGGTTACAACCTATGTTACATGGACTTGGGTATAAGTGTCGGGTGTGGGTATTTGTCTAGGAGTTAGATTCACTTGACCCTCAAAACTTAGGATACAGGGACTCGGTTGAGAAGTGTCCAAAATTTGGATAAGGATACTGGGATTCGACTAAAAAATCTCCAACTAAATGTCAATTAGAAGCCTAGCTTTCATATTTCTATTTTTCCTCTTTTTTTTCCTATATTTTTCTTTTTAAGTCATTGCTTGCAATTTTTGAGTTTGAGAATATACATTCTTTCCTTGCAAAAACAATTATCTTTTTTGATTCATTACTTGCAAGTAATTATTTGATAATTATTTTCTGATTGATCTTGGGTTGCCATGTCCAAGAGAACATGCAAAGGATCCAAGACATATCCCATACCCATACCCATGTCGTGTTGTGTTGGACACGGGTACTTTGGGGTGTGTAAAGTGTCCATATAACATAGGTCACAACAAATGATTGGCGTTTCTTGGGTTATTCCGGATGCTCTTTGACCTTGGTTTGATTAGTGGCTGGTCAAGGGCTTGGGGAGAAAAGGTTGTATTCTTTACAAGCTCTTGTTTCATGCAATGGTATGGCACATTTGGCTAAAGAGGAACCATAGGATATTCCATGCCAAATTCTCGAATCTCAAGTGAGTCTATATTGGTGGCTGCTGCCTCATGGGTCTTGTCCCGATAAAAGTTTCGAGGTATGAGAATTTCAGAGATGGTTAGGGAGAGGTGTGTGTTGTTTCTCCTCCATTTTCTAGGAGTCAAAGGTACCTAGATAGGGGGAGCTAGTGTTTGGTACCATGAAGGTCGACTTTGACAGGTATTCCTTAGGTAACTTGAGACCTTCAGGTATTGGTGGTGTGTTTCGGGACTATTTGAGTGTTGCCTCTACTATTTTTGCAGCACAGTGGGTTGTGGTAATCCAATTACAGTTGGAGCTCTTAGCCTTACTTGTTGGACATACCGAGGCACACCATGTGGGATCAAGGATTTTATGATAGGAGACGTAGCTACCATCATTAGGCAGCTGGCTAATGACTACATTGGCTCTCCAAGGTTCTCCCACTTCATTAGTAGAGCTAGATCTTTGGTATATGAGCTAAATGTTTTGTTTAGTCATGTGCCAATAGAGGCTAATTATGTGGCAAATTGGGTAGCAAAACTTGGGACCTTGAAATCTGATTTCTTGGGGAGTTTGTGGCATTTTTCAGAAGTTGGGGGGGGGGGGGGGGGGGGGGGCTTTTGGGCTTTTGGTGGTATACTTGGTATTTACTTGTGTATGGGGGATGGGTTGTATATAGTGGTATAGCCCACATACTTCTTTTGTACTTTCCACCTTTTTTGGCTTAATACATCTTTCATTATTCATTAAAAAGAAAAAAAACAATAGTAAAAATAATATATTTATGTCTAAGAAAAAAAAATGGAGGGAAAGACTGGAGCAAAATGAAAAATAGAAAGATAACTTACTCCAGGATAATGTTGCAATATTGGTGAATAATGATCAAGTGCAATGTATATCTTTTCAAGCAGGCTTAAAAGAACATCCACCTCATCCCCCAGTAAATCAACCTGAGTCATGGAAAAAACATCTACAATAAGTATCGTGTATGTAAATGTGTATGCGTTTGTGGGTGTTTGTGTGTGTGTATTTCATATTAGTGTTTGAGCATCCTAATCTAATAGCAGGCAAATAAACTGAAGGTTCACTCAGGAGACAGAAGTTGGATAAAAGAAGAGACTGACTGTTCATGAAGTAAAATTAAACATAAATCAGTTGGGTTTCTAAAGACTTCAAGCAAAGCCTAGCAAGTCAGTTCCAGATTTCAGATCACAACATCAAATACTAATGACAAATTTTGGAGGCTTAATGATCAATTCTATCCTTTGTAGATGTATCAAACAAATAAATTGTCTTTATTGAGCAAATAAATTGTCAACCAAATACATCCTTTGTGGATATATCAAACAAATAAACAGATAACTAGCGAAGAGAAACTTGACTCCCATGTGGAATATCAAACCAAAGTTTAAAATTATGATGAAATTTCTAGATTGATATATGTTTCTACATATACAAGCTAGTTTCCAAAGATCCCTATCAGTCTTTACAGGAAGCCTGAATCCTTAGAAGTTATATATCACTGGAAATTCCAAAAGTCTGGCTTTTTAGAGGAGCTGGTACATAAACTTGCAAAATTCATATTTTGTTAGGGATAATAGTGTTAAGCAACCATTGCACCCAAAAGCTTAAGCTGATAAGTGAAGGTGTAACCACGTATCTCTAAGGGCCCGCATAAATATCTTAACACTCATCCGCACATGCAAGTTTGCATGGGAACATACATAAGAAGGATAAACATAGGGCATTCACACCTTGGATTCAAATAAATGCCAAGACAACACGCCTCCAAGAATTGAACACAAGATCTCCTGCCTTTTTTTTAATCGGTAAAAGATATATTTATATTAAAGGATAATGTAGGTTACAAGATTAAGAGGTACACAGACTGTGTACCTAGAGAAACAAGATGAAAACACCCCCCCAATACAATAATAAAAAAAATCAGAACCCCGCCCTACTTCCTACTCCATAAGGCTACAGGACTCCAAGAAGTCTTGTAGGGGGACCATATCTGCCGCAAAATGAACTGAGACCCAACTATAGATTAACCTTAATATCCTTCTCACCAAATATTCCCCTTTTCTCTCCTCATCAAAAAAAAATTCCCCTTTTCTCTCAATGTTTTTGAATATTCTTCGGTTCCTTTCCCCCAAAACAACCCACGCAATGGCTGCTGGGGTTAGATTCTATATTGCCTTTCCTCAATCCCCAAGACTCCAATACCTTGTTGAATTTTTCTGCTTGCACCTATACAAGATCTCCTGCTTTGATACCATATTAAGTAACCATTGCACCTAAAAGCTTAAGTTGAGAAGTGAAGGTGTAACTGTGTATATCAAAGGCCCACATACAATATATTAACAAATAGAAGCATTTTACCTTTTGATATCATTTACTCTAACATGTGGGAACACAGCTGTTTCTTCATGTTGTTGTCAATAATTTGTTACTTTTACGATTGACTACTCTCATGCTATGTTGATGTATCTGCATAACAATAAAAATGATGTCCATTTGTCTTTAAAGCATTTTATAAGATGATGCATTCAATTTGAGGCAAAATTGAGATTCTTCGAATTAATAGAGGGAAGTACATGTGCTGTGATCTTGTGTTTCATTTAGTGTTTGCCATTGCCGCCGAAATTTTGCATTTCGCCCCCCTAGCGGCACCAAATAGATGGGCGAAAAGGCTCCCCAGCGTTTCGCTGGGGTTTCTGTGAAACACTAAGGTAACTAATAAGTGCGTGCGCTCGGCCAAGTTAACTCGGTATCGGCTCTGGGCGAGTCGATACCGAGTGTCGAGACGAGAGGTTAATGAAAAACCTCTTGTCTCGGCAAGAACTCGCCAAGACCGAGAAGTCTCGGGCAATACCAAGACGTCTCGGTATCGCCAAGACTTCTCGCGAGTTAATCGACCCGAACTCGAGACGCCATTTTTGGCGTTCCCGAGCTCGTTTCTCCCATCTGAAAGGGAGATTTTCAAATCCCTCTCACCCCTCCCCCTATTTTACCCTATTCTACCTTCCTACAACAATCAAAACAAAAATCAAGCCTCCATTGTTGCAGATTTGAGATTTCGGAGGAAAATTAACAGATTTTTGGAGATTTACGAGAAAGGTGATTTCTTCTTCTATGATTCATTTTAACTCCTTTTTGTCTTAAAATTTTCTTAGAACATAGTAGAGTATTACATTTGAAGTTTTTGCGAAAAGCACTTGTATTAGTGACAAATTAGACTTTGAAAATTGGGGGTTTTTACTATTCCGAAAATTTTATAAAATGTCTATTTTTTTTTATTTCCTCATCATGTATTCACTTCATGGACACATGAATCACTTCATAGTAGGTTGTATGTCCTTCAATTAATTTTGAAAAAATAAAATTATATTATTTATTGTATTATTTGATTTAATAACAATAAATTATACTTATATTTAAGATATTTGTGTAATTATATTCTTGATTTTTCACAAATAACTATACTTTGTTTCTTAAGTATACATTTATATTTTTTTAGCTATTTCAGTTTTTAAAAAACTATATTTTGTTTGTTAAAGTATATTCTATACTTTATATTTAAGTTAATTGTTAGCTATTGTATTATTTTATTTAATAATTAATATCTATAAACTATACTTTGTTTGTATGATTGATTTTATATTCTATTTTGTTTCATTTTTAATAGGTTTAATCATGCCACGTGAACGTGATGTTGGGTGGCAACATTACTCCATTGTTGGAGGTAATGCCAGACATGTCATATGCAACTACTGTGGACGAGATATGTGGGGAGGTGTAACTAGGCTTAAGGAGCACCTAGCACATAAGAAGGGTGATGTAGCTGTGTGTACAAAAGTCTCAAGTGAGATAATGCGGGGGATGCAACAACATTTGATGACTGGGAAAAGTTCAAAGAAGAAGACATTGAGGGATAAAGAGCATTTGTTAGATACTTTAAACGAGGAAGCCATATTCGGCCTTAGGTCTGGTAGGAGTGGTGACACTGACAGTGATGATGACATGGAGCAGTGAGAGAGAAAGCAGATAGAGTTTGCTCGACGTCAGAGTATGGAAACTATGCGGATGGATGACTTGAGTTGTCATTCTGTATCAGTACGGCCTTCTCATTTTGATGTAGGGGGATCATCTGGGCGTAAAAGAGCAGGAGTTGAGTTCAATCGTGCATGTAGCAGTAGCATGAGGGAGGGAGGGGGAGGCTCCCAGAGACAGAGAGAGAGTACCATGCCATCTATGCCTGCACGTAAAGGAGATCAGTTGAAGAGCATGGATTCTTATTTGTATCCGTCACGTGATTCAAAGCAAAAAAGATTAAAAGACATATTTAACACAAAATGGATTCACAGGGTTGGAAGAGTATGTACGAAGTTTTTTGCATATAATGCCATCCCTTTCAATGCCGCCAACACTCCATATTTCCAGAGTATGCTCGATGTGATTGCACAGGCAGAGCTTGGTGTTAGGGGGCCGACACCAACACAAATGAGTGGAAAATATCTGAAAGAGGAAGTTGATAAAATCAAAGGATATATACATGAACAGAAAAGAAAGTGGAAGACTTGGGAGTTACGATCATGTGTGATGATTGGTCATCACGTACTCGAGCGAACATAATCAATTTCCTCGTGTATTGTGATCGGCACATGATGTTTATGAAGAGTGTAGACATGTCAAACCAGAGTAAGACAAAAGATTTATATTTCAGTTAATGGATGACATGATTGAAGAAGTAGAGGAAGAGAACGTTGTTCAGGTATATTTCAATTAATTGTGTCTTTACTATTTATCATTTCTTTACAAATTGTTAAGTTGATATTTTGATTACATAATAATTGTGTATTTCTCTCCTGATTCCTAATAGGTCATCAGTGATAATGAAGCCAAATTGGCATTGCAAAGTTCAGTGAAGCACTATAAAACATTTTGGACGATCATTGACAAGAAATGGAACAAGCAGTTGCATCAGGATATCCACGCTACAGGTATTATTGATTGTTTAACTTTGTTTATATTTAGTTCCAATATTTCATAAGAAATTATATTACTATAGTGTCTAATACTGTTTTTTTATGAAATATGAATTTTTTGCATACACAGCGTACTTCCTTAATCCTGCTTTTCAGTATAAATACGATATGTCTGCACACAAAGAGGTTAGGGAAGGCTTAATGCGCGTGATTGAGAGATTGGAGCCAAACATGAATCTAGCAGCAAAAGCCGAGAATGAGGTATAGTATATACTTTGATTACTAATTTACTATCACTTAATTTGCATGATGGTTACAACCTTCAATTAAATAAATGTTTCTTTCTTGGTTAATAGATTAGAGATTATGAAGATGCAATCGGGCGCTTTGGGGATGCCATAGTTATCAACCAACGAGAAAGAGACCTTCCATGTAAATGCGGGGGCTCCAATGAATCTTATTATCTAATTACATAACTTTAAGTTATTTCATTTTATTGTATTTGCTATCACTTATATTTGTATGTGTATTTTGTAATTTGTAGGTTCTTGGTGGAATAACTACGGCTCACAGGCACCCCACTTGAGATCAATTGCATTAAAAGTATTAAGTGCAGTGTGCTCTTCATTTGGATGTGAGCGTACTTGGAAAACGTTTCAAGCAATTCACACGAAAGCTCGAAACCAGTTGAAGGCGAAGAAATTGCATGAACTAGTGTTTGTACACTACAATTTGAGGTTGAAAGTGCGAAATCTACAAATGAGAGATCATGATGATGCATACTTCAATCTAGTAGACTTGAACGTGATTTTTGAGGATGATGATGTGCTTGATGAGTGGACAAGGGAAAAAGAAGCTGCTTTGCTGGATAGTGTACAGAATGATTGGATGCAGTCAAATGATGAGGGAGACAGAGATCGGCATCGTTCTGATGCCGTTTCAATTGATAGCGATGATGAGGAGCATGGGGATGCATCACGTACTAGACGGATAGATGAGGATGAGGATGATGACGAGCATGACTTAGGCTCTGGTACCGGTAATGCTGCTAGTGCAGGAGGAGGATCCACATCTCCATCTGGTGGTGGCAATGGAGGTGGTGCTGATGATAGTGAGCATGTACCTTTGACTGTGAAGGAGGTAGATGTATATCGAGCAGCACAACATGGTGTGCCATATCAGCGACACGGACGTGGTTCACATAGTCAGAGTCAAAGGGACAAGGGGAAGTCTGTATGGTGTGATAGTGATGAGACCTTGCCACTTGACAGTTATCCTCATGATAAGTTGCAGCATAGGTTTGGCAGCTTAGGCTTTGGAGATTATCTAGGCTATCTAGTCCCAATCTATCCAAGGTCAGCACATCATCCTCCATATGCACATGACTATCCACAGATTCCACAGTTTTATCCATATAGACCAGGACCTTATCCTCCATTGCAGCCGCAACCATCGTTAGACTTCAATGGTAGTGTAGTTGGATCAGGAACACATCATCAGGGAGGAGATGATCCATATGGATAAGGACCACATCATCCTCATTCTAGTGGTAGTTTTGGGGTCCGGACTTTAGGATATTATGATTATACAAAGTCAGTAGAGTTTGGGCATCAAGTGGAAGAGGAGTTTGTGACATTTTTTTTCCCAAAGAGTAAATCCAGTTCATTACACATATGAGCAAAGGGATGCCGATGGAAGTGGGGAAAGGGGTGGTGGCTCAGCCAGTAGTTGGTGGACATGGTGATGAGGTTTGTCATTACTTTTTGTTGGACATGTTGTTTATTTGTTTATTGCAACATTATCATATTATGTTCAATTTTGACAACTTAAAAATATAAGTCTTATATTTTTAGATGACATTAAAAATAGTGATGCGTTTTGCATTATAAAAATAGCTCAATGTTGATATTTTAACTTCTATTATCCATGCATAGTTTTAGATTAATTTTCAGTATTTTTCTTTATTTTTTCAGATTTTTTTGTGAATTTTTTGGACAACTCGCCCAAACTCGAGTGATACTGAGCGTATCGCCCGAGTTGAATCGGTATCGGCCTCGGGCGATACCGAGTCCGATACTGAGTTTTCAATCCTTGAGATAGAGACTAGCAAAGCCTCCACGGGTACTCTCAGATGATGATGAGGATATTGTCTACCCTGGTGATATGGTCACAGAGGCTGAGAGGGCAGAGTATAGAGCACAGGTCCGTGCATCCCTACAGTCAGAGTTTGACCGGAGAGAAAGGCAGAGATATGAGCTTAAGAGAGACGGTCCTTCTGGGGCTGGTATGGAGCACAGAGCTACAGATCTGAGATCGGCTTCTATGAGGCGTTCTCATTCCACGAGAATGCCTGATTATCCTGTGGATCCTGATACACATACATCATCAGATGTGAGGCAGAAGAAGCTTAAAGATGTTTGAAGTAGAGGGTCTGTTAGAAAAAAGATGGGCAAGTTCATATCTCGGTTCTTTATATTCAACCATATTCCTACAATTGCAGCCGTCTCTCCTAATTTTAAGAGTATGGTTGACGTTATTCAAGAGTCTGGGGTTGGAATCCTACCTTCTACCCCGAAGGAGATCATGGGAGTGTATTTGGATGATGAAAAGAAGACGTTGGAATTTATTCGATCTTTGCGTCCACACTAGGAGAGATTTGGGGTTAGTATTATGTGTGATGGTTGGACAGGCCCTACAAAGCTGTCAATCATCAACTTTATGGTCTACTATAGAGGCAAGGCCGTATTTTTTAAGTCTATAGATGCCTCAGATAAAATAAATGATGTAGATTACATCTATGGCTTACTAGAGGGGATGATCAGAGAGGTTGGGACACATCTTGTTGTGCAGATTGTTACAAACAATAGGAGTGCCTTCAAGAAGGCTGATTTGATGATACAGAAGAGGTACCTCATATACTGGACCCTTTATGCTGTACATTGTATAGACTTGATGTTAGAGGCCATTGGAAAGAGGAAGAAGGTGGTGAAGACTCTACGAGATGCACGGATCCTGGCTACTTTTATTTACAATCATAATTATGTGCTAGCAAAGATAAGAGCAGTATGTCACGAAGACATAGTCAGGCCAGGGATCACTAGATTTGGTACAAATTATATTGCTTTGGATAGCATCTTGCGGTACAAGCAAGGATTGAGGTCCTTATTTACTAGTGAGGATTGGGGTAATTGCCCTCAGAGCCGCACTAAGATGGGGAGACGAGTAAAGGATATTGTTCTTGTTGGCAGCTTTTGGGATAATGTGAAGGAGATAGTTGATATATTGGAGCCCATTTACCGGGTGTTACGGATCGTTGACACAAATGCATACCCAACTTTCGATTCCATCTATGAGTGCATGAGGGCGATGAAACAGGGACCTCCTACCAGTGGATCCACAAGATCATTGATGACCGTTGGGTTAAATCAATGGATAATCCTCTACACTTGGCAGGTAATTAATTTATAATATTAATTAAGATTTGTTGATGTATTTTTTTGTACTTATACTTATTTGGTAATGCTAAATTGCTAATATATCATTTTCTTTTTAAACACAATAATAGCACATTACTTTAACCCGAAATATCACTACAAGGAGAAGCTTGGGACATGCTCAGATATATGGACAGCTGTGCATCGGGTTTATGCCCACCTCGATCCCAACTCCGACGGATAGGAAAATTTCAGCAATGAGGTAAATACTAAATAAATAATAAATAAGTAATCTATCAATTGTAATTTGGAATCTTTTCCTCAATTTTTACTAAATTCTAAACATGCTCTTGCATAGGGATGCTTATTGTGCTGTGCCGGCCCGGGCATGCCAACGAGCCGCAGCCCGTTGAGGCACGACCCGCTAGGGCACGCAGTCCGGGCCCACGTCGAAGCGGGCCGCGCGGGCCAGCCCGCCGAGAGCTAGCTCTCTATTCCCTCCTTTAACCACTTTTTTGCCCCTTTTACCCCCCAACAGCTATATAACAGTCATATTGGGGGGTATGGTTATAATTGACCATTAAAAGACCTTTTCTACCCTTCCAACTGCCAAATAACAATCATATTGGAGGGTAGATGTGGTAAAAAACCACTTTTGGTTTTCTATAAATAAGTTTACCCTTTCCCACTCCAAACCACACCTCTTCTACAATTTCTCTAGCTTATCAAGAAATAGTTGATTTGCTTAAATTGTTCAAGCATCAGAAGTGGGAAATTGGACTCTGGAGGTTGAAGGCTTCAACTGCAAAGTTCAAACTTCATTCTAAAGAAGTATTCTTCTATTTAATTTTTTGATTTTAAAATTAGTATAAATATTATATATATAAATAAGTCTCTCCTTCTATCTTTCTTGTAAATTAGTGTATCACCAAAAATTTATTATTATATTATTTATTAAGAAATTTTTTTCCAAATTTTGATAATGGACCCCAGGCATCCTATGTTCTTTAACACTGAGGAAAGGGAATTTCTTAGACCCTATTCTGATCCAACTTTTTCTGATGATGTAAACCAATCCCCATATGGTGACCCTCCCATCCAAGATCATGAAACTCAATTGCCTTTCCAAGAGATGGGATCATCTTCCCTACCAACTAGGAGCACCAAAAGGAGTAGAACCTCCGATGTTTGGCTCAATTTTACAATTGAAAATATAAGGAGTGAAGAGAAGGCAATTTGTAACCACTGCAAAAATAAATTTTAGTTGTAAAGGAAAAAGTGATACAGGCCACTTGCAACGGCATTTGCAGAAATACCTTCCAAAACATGGCCAAATAGACCCTAGGCAAGCCCAAATTTCCAGTAGTAGTGTTAATTTTGGTAATTTTGTTTTTAATGAAGAAGAAACTAGGTTTAAAATAGTAAAGTGGGTAATACAAGAATAATTACCCTTTAAATTAATAGAATCTAAAAGATCTAACCGTCTAATAATCAAATATCAACACTACAATTTAAATCCTTCTCACGCCACACTTTAAGAAATGATGCTATAAAATTATACGAAAAAATGATAATCGGATTAATAGAAACTTTTTCAAACAATAACTTTAAGGTAGCTTTAACCTCAAATATTTGGACAAGTAGACAACAAATAAATTATTTAACTATAACTGCACATTATATATATGAGAATTGGAGTATGGAAAAAAGAATACTAACTTTTGAAGCACTAGATTTTAGCCATTCTGGACTAACAATAGCAAATACTATAGCAAAAAATATAAGAAAATATAAAATACAAAATAAAATAATAGCTCTAGCACTTGATAATGCAAATGCTAATAATGTTGCAGTAGATATATTAAAACAACACTTAAATTTAAATATAGATGGATGTTTATTTCATGTTAGGTGTGCTTGTCACATCCTAAATTTAATTGTGCAGGATGGCTTAAAAATTGTCCAATATCATTTAACAAATATTAGAGATGCAGTAAGATATTTAAAACAATCTAGCACAATTGCTAGAGAATTTAAAAATTATTGTGAAAGTTTAGGAAAGCAACATAAAAAAATTACCCTAGATGTTGAACATAGGAGGAACTCAACATATTTAATACTAGAAGCTGCACTAGAATTAAAACAAGAACTTACACTATTTTATAAAACAAAAATGCCTCAAAGTGAACTAATAGAACTTGATTGGCAAATAGCAGAAATTTTAAAAGATTTTTTAAAAGTTTTTTATGATGCAACAAGATATTTATTAGCAGTTTATTACCCAACATCCGTGAGTATTTTAAATTGTTTATATCAAATAAGTATTTGATTTAAACAATATAGAAACACACCCGTTGCTAAGGATATTTGCCCAGCTATGGAAGCTAAATTTTTAGAATATTGGCAATATATGCCTAATTTATATTGTTTAGCTACTACAATGGACCTTAGGATTAAATTAGGAGTGGAAGACTTAATAGATGGAATAAATGAGAATATGAATTCTTCTTTTCAAATAGATATACGTAAAATAAGAACCCTATTAGAAAGACTTTTTTGTGAATATGATACTAGTTATAGCAGACAAGGTCAAACTCAGACCCAAGAAGCACTACCAGGTAATTCCCCTTGGAATTTTTTAAGTGGGAGAAGAAGGGGAAAACAACTAGCATCTAATAGTGGGGGATCATCTGAGTTAAGGATTTATTTAGAAAGCCCCCAATACTTTTCAATACTAGGGAAGAGCATAATTCTTTTCACATTTTGACATGGTGAAAGCAAAATCAGGTTAGTTATCATGTGCTTGCCGCCATGGCACGTGATCTACTAATGGTTCTTGTGTCCACAGTTGCATCGGAATCAGCTTTTAGCGTAGGTGGACGAGCCGTTGACGACTACACGAATAGATTAACGTAGGAGATGGTGCAAGTATGTGTCTGTCTTACAAATTGGTTAAGGGCGGAATTGAGAGATCAGGAATATGAAGATGATCAACTTGCTGGAGACTTTGATGATTTGAATCTTGATGAATTTAGTCATCCAGATTAGTCTAAGTTTTATTATATTTTTTGTAATCAAAGTTTAGGAACTTACTTTCTCTTTTTTTTTTTCTTTAAAACTGCAAATGAAAGATAGATGAATGGATGCCAACCTAGTTGGGATGTGCTCATACTATAGTGATGCAGTATTATTTGTGCAAGTGATTATGTATTATTTGCAAAGTTGTACTAGTACTTGTGATAATTAATTAATTTAAATTTTTTTGAGCAAAATCTATCCCAATATGTGTAAGATAATTTTGTGAATAATAAAAAAAATGTTCAAAATTTGTTACTATTTTTTTGGAATTTTTCTTGATTTTTTTTAAAAAATTATTTTTTAATACCCCCGGCCCGCCAACCAACACGGCACAGTTAGGGCGTGCCATGCCGAGCCAGGGGTATTGGTTAAACGGGCCGTGCCAGGCCAGCTCGTTTAGCACCCCTACTCTTGCAGTTGATCATGTTTAGAGATGCATTTGGATCATTTGAAATGATGACCGCCATTGCCTCGCGGAATACGATGATGCCATGTAAGTAATGTACTACATTTTGGTGAATTTTTTAAATTCACTTAGAATTTCTAATTTTATTTTTATGCTTATTGAAAATCATTACACTTTTCAGGCGAGTGGTGGGCCATGTACGGAGTTTCTGCCCCTACTATGTCGAAGCTTGCATCTCAGATTCTCGCTCAGACTGCATCCTTGTCCGCTTGCGAGCATAACTGGAGCACCTTTGCGTTGATTCATACAAAGCAAAGGAACCGGCTGGCCTATCAGAAGCTGCAAAAGCTCACGTTTTGTCACTACAACATGAGATTACGAGCGAAGCAGCTGGAGATCGAGACACATAGTACATATGTCGACAACCCCCTGGACATCCTATGTAGAACCCAGATTGATGAGGACAACCCATACTCAGAATGGGTGAGGACTGCAGAATTAGACGAACCTGATGGTGGGCTGAGTTCAGTCGTTGCTCGTGCCGTAGCAGAGATGGGGATTGATGTTGATGCTGCTATGGAAGAGGAGAGAGGATTTCCTTCTGTTGACTCTTTCAATAGAGATACCAGCGTAGTGCCCCCTTTAGTTTCTACAGCAGCAGTGATAGCCTCAGTCCCAATTCAGTTAGTTGAGCGTAGAGAGTCGGAGTTCAAGGATGACGATGATGGAGACAGCGATAGTGGGGATGGTGGAGGGTCTGATGATGACGATGATGATGGAGATGATCATCAGGGAGGTGGAGGACACTCACATGGGCCAAGGGTTAGTCTTTTCACTGGGGAGGCAGCGTACACACACGCCACCCAGGACTTCGACCATGGAGGACGATACGCTCAGGGTGGTCAATCAGAGACACAAGCACGTACTTTTCAGAGGCGGGGTAAGGGGAAGGAGAGGATTGGTGCCCAGGAGGAGGATGAGATGTCTCGATCTTTTATGAGTATGGACATGGAGGGATCTAGCAGCACATCTTCACGTATTTATGGGGATCACAGCGGGCAGTATGAAGGATATGCATATCCATATCCAAGGCAGTTGCAAACATCTAACGGCTACGGATTATTTCCCTCCTATCCAGTTGCACCAGCTCCATATCCAACTGCATACGGATATGGGTATGTCCCAGTACCAGTGCCAGTCCTAGTCTCAACCATCTCATTTCCGTATGGTTATTATCCTCCACCTCCACTACCAGTCGTAGCAGATGAGGAGGGTGAGGATGAAGACAAGGGTATTCTTATTATGAGGGAGTATTATGATGATTGTCCTCCTGTGAGCTTTGTTGTGCATTTAGATCAGGATGAGTATGAAAAGGTGGTGCGTCATTACAGAGGTTAGTACGCAAGGTGCATGTTGTAGAGGCGATATGTTCATATGCTTGAGAGGCGATGACGACAACAACAGCAGCATTTCCAGCCTTCTAGACACTCCACTTCTTATTGATCTTTGTAGTTTGTACTTTGTTTTTACTTTGCAATTTGTATGAATTCGTACTTTATAGTCTTGTCTCTTGTCTTTTGACTCTCTTGTACTTTGTATTTTGCAATTTGTCTATGTATTACTATGAGTCTATGACTTTGTTTACAGTTTACACATTACACTTTGTAGTGTAGTCTAAGGTGCTTGTAATTGTTCATGTTCATGTGCTTTTATTTGTTCATAAATTAGAGAGCTATAATTCCTTATTCTATCTATTTTTCACATATAAATTGTATAAAATCATGTGTATCATGTTTTTTTTTCCCTTATTTATGCTATTTTTGCACATTTCACTGAATTTCGCCAGCGTGCCGCCAATTTCGCCAAATACTTGTTTTTGGCTCATTTCGCTGTCATCTTGTTTCGTGCCCCTGGAGGCACGCTAGGTGGCACCGAAAAGTTAAACCTTGGTTTCATTTTCCTTAACATGGTGTTCTCCCATCAGGTTCCTTATGTTCAAACATTTGAAAAAAATAAAAAATAAAAAAATAGCATTTCCAAAAGTAAGAAATGTTATTCATTGGACATGACTTATGTTTATATATATATATCGCAAGCTGCACTTTACTGCTGCTTTTTCTATTATGAACCTTATTTCTTCATGAATTTTGAGGTTCAAAGCATATCTTGAGCTTCTTAATCTTGCAGCCCATATGTTTCTAACCCCTCCAACAATGTCTGGACGTTATTATATCCATTTTGCCATTTTAGTTGTATTAAACTTGACTTAAAATCCCATAAATGTAAAATTTTTTGTTACTTTCCCAACCTAAAAAGGCTTCCAAGGTTATCAGCCACCATTTTAAAGGTATTTCGCTTCCATGTATGTCACCTTTTCTTAGTCTATTCCTTCTTTTGTTTTCCACAATTAGAAGACTCCTCTTGAGGGGGAGAAGAGTTGTCTTTCCTTGTTCCTCAATTACTCTTCATATGTTTGCCACTAGTAGATTTCATGTGGAGGACAGAAGACGAGCAGATGTTACTAAAAGGGAGTTCCACTTATTTTCTTTCGGTGAAAATTATGAAAATAGTTGCAGGTTATTTGTTGTATCCAACACTGTTATCTGTTGTTTTGGATTGCTGTTTCCACTCTTTTGCACTTTGTCCCTTGTTTCTTCATTTTTATATCATGCATTGTTTACTGGCTGCAGTGTAAGGGTATAAATAATGAAGATAGTTGTAGGTTATTTCTTGTTGCCAGCCCTGTCATGTTGTTTCTTCATTTTACTGGCCGCATCGGGAAAATCTCTATCCAAAGCTTGCTGATTAGTACCTTTTGACTTTTTAACTCTCAACTAAACTGATTGTTAATCATTTGAAAAAGAACAAATGAATACAATTGCAACAATATCCAAAGCAATGCAAAAAACAAGCCTACATCTGCCCTTAGCCAATAAATTGTTTTTTCCCCTTATCTGATTCAGATAATTCAACTACTCTATGTCCTACTACTTACAACTTCGATCTTCCCATTATTGTTCGGAAAGGGGTTTGCTTAAAGTGCTCATCATTCCATCCTAAATTTTGTCTCGTTTGTTTCCTCATCTCCACTTTATCATGATCCATGATTTCATCACCAAATTGATCCTGCCACATTAATTCTATTGATGATGCAACAGACCCTAGTATTTATCTTTGAAAACAATTTTGCTTCTCAAATCAATTTGTCTGGGGAGCAAAAAAGATGATGTATCCCTCTAACCCTTTCCTGAACTCTCCAAAGCCTTTACTGTGCTGGATCAACCTCTGAGAAACATTATTAGGCATTGACCAAAACGTGCCATCTCCAAAATAAATAAAAGGGAGCTTCAATATGTTATTTTAGTTCAATAATTTAATCTTTCCAAGCCACAATCCCGTTAGTGTCTATAACTTCAATAATGTCATCATTGATTCAGATAACATAATAATTCAGACTTGTTCACTTCCTCAGCTTTATTTCCTTGTATCAAATTTATGACATCAACACTGCATAGTAAGGTCATATGATTAAAAATTCAACATATATCTCATTAATATTTACAAGAATTTCAAATCTCGATCTAGTGTTAAATGATGGTAAACCCAAAAGATAAAAGAATGTAACAGAAAAACAGGACAACATGGTAATGTTGTGTACCTCAGCTTCAGCCTTTTGCAGATCAGAACATCGTCTTTCAAGCTTTTGCTTGTACGCTAGCCCCGTTTGCCTAAGTAAATTAGCTCTCTGGATAAGAGAATTCCCTTGGCAACTCAACTTTTCCAGCCTGGAACCAAACAAAGCGATGCATTTAACAATTTCCAGATGAAAAAACATACTGCTGCTTTGGCAGAAAATCACTAGTAGTAGCAGTTTTAAGAAGTTAGTGAATCAAATTGGCATCACTTGTATATCAACTAGCAGCTATGAAATACATTTGCACATGTTGAGAAAAGGCTGACCAGAAAGTATGAACAAGAGAAATTGAAAGGGAAGAGAATGGCAACCTAAAGAGGATTATCCAAGTCAATTGGGAGTTGTCTGGGTGAATTATGATTGGCAAGATTACATGTTCATCAGAGCTGTCGTAATTCAATCAGATTAATCTGTGTCCCTATTTCTATTCTCACAGAATTTTCTTTCCTGCAAGTAGATATAATTGAAAGTTTATTTTCTCCTATATAAATGATAAGTACTACAAAATTCACTGATTTCAATTTAAGAAAAATCCTTAACTCCAATGATATAATTGTAATTGTGGAATAGATTAGAAGTGAATTTAGAAGTCAATATGTTAAATCACCATAGCTTCTGTATCAATTTGATTGGAAAAAGGCAAAGATCTTGACCAAACGAGAAAGTAGCAGCAAAGACAAGAACATGAGAAGTAAGCAACATCAATGATGATTATCCAATTAAAAAGGAAGTTAGCTTAGCATGCTTGAAATGGTTGCATGTCACCTGGAGTTGATTGAAGCATGAAATATTATAAGCATTGGTTAATTAAATAAATCAATTCTAACATAATAATTCCATATTCAGACCTGATCATTGCAGTGCGAATGACATGAGGGGCCAAGACCAATCATTTAATGGCCTTAGCTTGGATGATCTTTTAGAAAAAAATGCATCCATAATGAATGGTTATAACCATACAATACTTCGAAGTCAATGGCTTGAAGGTCAGAATGATGAGATACTGCAATCATCTTTCAATTAAGGGCACGGATCTTCATTCATAATCTATAACTATTACTAAAATATTGGTCACTTGGTCTGGATAAACATGAGGGGCGTTATGACCTGAAAGACTGAACCAAGATTTCCACATTCACATGAAATAGACAAGAGAAGCGAATTTCAATATTCCTGAAAGTTAGGGAGGTTTGTAAGCAAAAGCTATTTAGGATATCAGTGAACAAGTACCTTATGTTATTCCTTCTAACATTTTCTGCAACTCTGCATTCAAAATCCTGGAATGTGTTAGATAATTGTTGTACAGAAACAATAATTGATTCCATTTGCTTCCTGTGATCCCTTTCTTTCTCTTTGACCAATAATACAGTATTTTGCTCCTCTTGGATATTAGCACGAAGCATTTTTCTTTCTTCATCAGCTTTCCTCAAATACTCCATTGCCAGCCTAAGCTGCTGATTTAGTTTCCCAATCTCCACCTTACAAAGATCTGTTTCCTCCAATGCTACCTGCAGTTCACCTTTTAATGAATTCAATTCTCTACAGCTTTCAGAAATTAATTTCTCTTGATGATTTGTGTGGTCTTTTAATTCATTCAACTCTTGACAGACCAAGTCAAGCTGCTTATTTTCTTTCATCAGTGTGGATTGTGCTTCCAGAGCTAAATTCTCCTTTTCTTTTAGAAATTTCATCTCTGTAAGATTGATTTCTACCCCAGATTCCCTAACAGTTTCCTGCAAAATAATGCTCCAAATCTCTTGCATAACAATAGCCACCAGTTCTGAATTTTCAATTTCCCATTTAATTGTTGCTTCAGCATCCTTAATAGCCCCTCTGAAAATAATTTCATGTATCTCTTGCATGATTATAGACTCCACATCTGACTCCTCAATATCACACCTAGTCTGGCAAGCCACCTCCCTCAGAACACATTTATATACCTCTTCCCCAACTGCAGTTTCTATCTTTGCATCTTCCATAAGAGCTTTAAGCTTCCTTATCTGTTTTAGAAGATTTGCCTCTACCAAAGAATGATGTGACATTTTGTCTACAGCATGGGCAACCTGTGGTGAGAGGCATTTCACTTCCTTTCTCCTGTCCGTAAGCAAGTCTCTAAGTTGACGGTTCTCAGAAGGAAGGGTATCCAATCTGTTCTTTAGGCTGCTGAGATTATCTGAATCATCACAAAATGTAGGGGATTTCTCATTCTCAGTAAGGATATCATCCAATTTTAAAATGACCTCTGGGATCTTTTTCCTCAAGATGTCAAAGTCTTTATCCTTTCTCAGTGGTGACGAAGACCACCTTCCTCTGAGAAATTCCCGCTTAAGGATGAAATAATCTTCAGTTATCTCCTGCACGATAGATTCGTGGTTTCTCTTCATCTTGGTCATTTCTGTCTTAAAATAACTTATTAATTCATCCTTTGGCATGTGTTTTAACTGGGCAGGGTCAATATTTTCTGGCATGATGTTTTTAGATTCCTCAAGTTTGCCGTTTCCCTCCCAATGGGAAGTGGAAGAAGAGATGTGGTTGCCCAAAACTTTGCGGTGAGAATGATCTTTCCATTTGGCATTGTTCCATTCATCACCGATATCATGGGAACCATGCAAGGACGGTTGCCCCATTTCAGGAATGGAAAGAGATTTTGAAATGGCATCAAGTTCTTGCCGTAAACTTGAAAGCTCATTTACCTTGGAAAGCATGTTACTTTTTTTACCACAAAACTGTTCCCTTTCTTCCCATATTTTTATTTCGAACTCCTGTCGCATGCTCTTTATAGAATTCTGAATCACCATAGCTTCAAGCTCTTCTTGAATCTTTCGCTCCTTCTGCCACCTGCTAACTGATTCCTTTGACAAGTAAACTACATCATCTACCTGTTCAAAGATTGTGGATAGTGTATCCTTCAAAATGATGATGGTTTTATCCAATTCCACCAATTTCTCCGGCACCTTCTCTTGTAGAATACCACCCAATCCCAATAACTCAGACTGAGAGTTTCTCCTCCTGATTATAGTGCACCCTTTTTCGTCACTCACTTCTTTGCTAAGCTTCTTAATCTGATCTTCTGCTAATATTTTTAGATTAGCCAAACACTGTTTCATACAATCCAATTCATCAAGCGTTTGTGGAATGCCCAAATGCATGTTCTGATTTGTCCTTTTCGGTTCACTACACAATTCTAAGGACCCTGATGATTCAGCATTATCCATACCCAAATGACAGAAGTTCAATTTCTCCTTCAAAGCTACCACCTTCAGTTCCTTTTTAGCAATTTTCTCAGCTGATTCTTCCATGACAGCATTTACCATCCCCTTAATAACAGAGTCACTTACCATCCTCGATATTGTCAAACGATCATCGATATCTTCTAGATAAGAGTCCAAACCATCAAGGAGTTCATTACCCGGATTCTCAATTCCCCCGGAACTACGTCTCAGCTGCACTGAAGCATCAACACAAGATGGAACTTTATCATCAAAATCTTCTAATTTCTTTAAAACCTCTGAACTCTCCATGGTAGTTGAAATCTAAAAGAACCGACAGAAACTCTATCTTCAAATCAATATATACATGAAGTCTATAAACAGCTCCAACTCATCTGAGACTTGAGGTGAGAAGACCTGCATCCATCGCAGAAATTCAAAATTGAAGAGAAGAAAAGATGGTCAAAGACAAAAGAATGACATAATTATCAAATACAACAGTAGGAAACCTAATTACGAGAATAAATTCATCCTCTTTTTCCCATGAATGAGGAAAAAAAATCAACAGAAAAGATTAGAATTAATGACCTTTTAGCTACAATTCAACTTAAAATTGCAAAACAAAAATAAATACATAATGAAATAAGTCAAGAAGGAATGAATGACAAAATGCAAACTCATACCTTCATAAACACGACTGAAAACCTTTATATAAGCTCAAAACCGAAGAAAGGCCGGCCTATTAAAAGAAAAAGAACAATCAAAGTATCAAACCCCAATTCACACAAAAGAAAAGAAAATTCAAAGAATTTGAACCGAAAAATAAAAGCTGGAAGCTAAATTGTCGAAAGAGATCAGCTTAAACATCAATTAATACTGCAACCAATTTCACAAAACACATAGAGAACTACTGATAGTTAGCTTCCATTCAGTTCTCAAAGTGAAAATTAAAAGGAATAAAATGGAGAAACATATCAGGAAGCAACAAATGCTAAATTGTTACTTACAGAAGCACATTTGATCATAATGAGCTAGTCTCATCACTGAAACGCAAGTTCCAAAAACAAAATTGCCATTTAACTGCCTTCGAATTTGACGAGACGACCGTTAAAATTCTAGTTCAACCCGGCAATCTCAGCTTTTACGGCGAAACAAAGCCTTCCGACAGCAAAATCTGTCTCTTTCTCTGTTTCTACGCTGAGTTTTGTTAGGGTTTTGCAGAAAAAAGGAAAAAGGTTGGCAAGTGAAAAGTACAAGCTGAGTTGCGCGGGAGCTCCGAAATAAAATATTACTCTCACTGAAACCTTAATTTACGATAAATACCCTTGTCACTCCATGAAATAGATGTAAGTGGGAATAAATTACGGTGTTTAATTACACATCTGAGTTAATGCATGTGCGCATCAATGTCCGAACGATTAAAAGTGATTACTCAATCAGACGGCTAAAACCACTTGTTCCGATGAAATATATGTTTAACGGAACGAAGTCGTAGTGATCCTTTCTTTTTGTAGCATGGAATCGTTCAAGAATAAAGCGTTCAAGAATTAAAAACAATAACTGGGCTCCACCGTTAAAAGCATCTTAAAAGCAATTAAAGTGGAAGGAACAACAATTATAATATTACCAAAAAAAAAAAAAAAAAAAGAACAACAATTATAACAGGATCTTAAAAGCAATCAAAGTGGAAGGACCATCTTTCTCTTTCAAGATCCAATTTTATTTTTTCCACCAAAAAAAAAATCCAATTTTATTTATTAAATAATACCAATCATGGTATTGTGAGACATGGAAAAATCAATTTAATGACTTTCTAATCATCACACGGGATTGGTTAAAAACACAGAGTCACCACCATTCTGTTTAGGTGTAAATGAACACCAAAATCTCAAATAAGCACAAAAAAGCAAATTTAGGGTAAAAATAACCCTATTAAAAAAAACAACCAGAGATGGGTAAGGGGATTAGGTTATGAACAGGGGAAGGTGTTAGGCACCCCTATTCATCCACACAAGGTGGTTACTAGGCATTGTTCATGTTAAAATAAAGGAAAAATGGCTTGCTACAAAAATCATGAAAAATAAAAAAAGACAAAAGTGTATGGTTTTTTCATTCGAGTAGCCTGATTGATTCAGAACTTTCAAATATGATCATACCATTCCTAGGGTTTCATGATTAAAATAAAATTGAGATAAAATCAAATAAAACCAAAATAAAGTGAAAACTTCAAAAATCTAGCTTCAAGTTAAATTCTGGAAATCTAGAAAAATATGATTTTTATGAAATATTGCAGAATTAAACTTGAACAATCCAGGATATAGATATAGCACATATTTCACATTAGATCAAGAAATCAAAACCAAAAATACCCACGTTGATGAAGAATATCAAAATGGGAGAACTTAGACCTGTAGACACCCCGAATTGCACAAACAATCATCAAAAATCATTATCTCCTTGAAAGCCAGCACAGAAATTGAAGAAAATGAACTTTTACCTGTATCCGGTAACTCAGGCCGGATACAAGTACTCCTCTGTGTATCCGGTGGAACATACCGGATACAAGTGAGCCTTAGTGTATCCGGTATCATATACCGGATACCTTAAAGCCCTTGTGTATCCGGTCTGATATACCGGATACATAAGTTTTGCTCAAAATTAGGGTTTTCCGAGAGCTTTTCACTTTTACCATCATATCCTTCATTAAATGAGGGGAAATCTCGGAAATAGCCTTAAGGTTAAGGTTAGTGGGCTATAGACCTTAGGTTGTGTCTACCATTCTCACCAACCTTAACCCTAGCCTTTGCCTATAAATAGGAGGCTCCTCCTTAAGCAAAGGGCCATTAACTCTTGTTTTGAATTCTCGCCAAGAAGAACTCCAAGAGAAGAAGAAAACCGCTGCGGGATCGCATCCAGAACCCAGGTAAGCCTCAAACTTTTCTTTTATTTTATGTTTTTACATTCCTAGATCTAGATCTCTTCTTCTACCTTTCTGTAGAATAAGGCCTTCTTTGTGTGTGAAAATCCTTCCCCGGCTCAAAGTATCTCAAAACTCCCCCTAGCCGTAAAACGTGGAGGCGGGATCTAGGAGAAACGAGACTGGGGATTGAGCCTAGTGCTAGAACCTATGTAGCATAAGGCCTTTTGATTGATTGTAAACCGTTTCATATTCAAAGTACCCTTGATTATCTTGAAGAACCGTGTTTAACGGGGAGAGAGAACAGAGGGAAACGATAATGGAACGGAACCCTAGGCTGTTTAGAACCTTATTTTGATGAATATGTATGCATGCTATTGATCTTGTTTGGTTTTTCACACTTGCACATACATATCACTATTTTGGCGGGATAGGCTCATGTTTGGGGATTTATTACATTTATTGTGATAAATCTCAAATAAATGGCCTCAATCAATTCTGGAATGTCTTTGAAGGATTTTTAAAGTATTTGTGTTCATCTTGCACGGATCACACATTTTTATCACTTTTTCGGATTTGGTTTTCTTCAAAAGTGGCTTAGCTTGACAGCACCTGTACCCTTACTTCGGACGCTCATAACTTCATCGTCCGTATGAATTTTGGAGCAATTCTAGAGCCATGGGAAAGGTGAGGCTATCTAGTTTATGTCCACCAAATTTCATAAATTTCTATCAAGTGGATTTTTGACACCTCTCTGTCGAAGTTGAGTGGACAGATGGTTCAAATACAGAACTTGTCACTTCGAAGGAGCGCCATGTGTTCGTTTTAAGTCCGATTCGAATGATTTTTGTTTCTGGGCACTCCTTTATGAGTTTATTTTCAAATCCAGTTGGTTTCATAATTTTTTGATTCCATTTGAATTATTGGTAGCCGATTTACTCAGAACTGCTCAATGGCATTTTTCTGGGTAAATCTGTGATCTTCGGGGCCTGTTCGGGAGATCACCCAAGGCACATCCGAAGGGATTTTTGTATGAGGCTAGTTTCTTTTGAAAGATGGCCATACAGACTTCAATCACACCACATTTCGTGGATTTTTATGGAGTGGATTTTTCTAGACAATTTTCCAAAGTTGCCCACTTATCACTTTTTGATTATCCCCAACAGCAACTTTAAAGGAGCATAACTCCTAGGATTTCAACCGGATTGACTTAAAATTTTGCATGAGTTCCTTATTTACTATAATCTTTCAAATGGAGGTGGTTTGGTTCAATTTAAAATTGTATTTGAATGATTTCAAGACAAATGGCATTCCTTTTCACCGAATTTTTCAGATTTGATTCAACTTGGTTTTTGAGTAACTTGTGCTTTGATTTCCATCTTTTGATATTCCAGAAATGATATTGACATAAGAGAGGATCTAGAATCCATTTAGATCTTCATGTGAAAATATCATACATTGGTCCTTTTTCAAGGTTTTCTATGATTTTAGCAAGCTTTCTTATTTTTGCATGAACATACACTTGGCTACCACTTCGTGTGGATGAATGGAGGTGCCTAACACCTTCCCCCGTTCATAATCTAATCCCCTTACCCATCTCTGGATTTGATTTTCAAGTAGGGTTATTTTTACCCTATAATTTGTCTTTTGGCTATTTTTGCTTATCTTTGATCCTTTGGTGTCCATTCTCACCTCAAATTTCTGAATGGTGGCGACTCTCCAACTTTTATTTCGAGCCCCGTGTGTTGACGGAGGGATGATCATTCCGGTGATTTTTTCCATGTCTCACAAGATCGTAGGGTTTTCTCTCAAAAGTGAAAAAGGACTCAAAAACCACATCATGAAACCCTAGAAGTTACTTTCAGGCTTCTGAATCCAGATCTATCATAGAGATCATGATAGATCCAAGATCTTAGCCTAAAATCACAAAAATCACGAAAACAGTGTTGTAGGTGCAAAAGTGGTGAAAATCTCAATTTTAGGAGAAAAAAAGGATTTCATGCTATAAACATCATAAACACATAGATTCATAGGATTCATTCAGATTCAATCACAAGATCATTAAAAGATGAACAGGATATTCAAAACAGCCATATTTCACAGATTAGAGCACATGGGGGTTTACCCTACGGATCCACCTGTTCTCTTTTCCCTTAGCTCTCTCTTCATGTTTTACGGCTAAAGAGGATTCTTGAGGTACTTGGAGATAGGTTTGGTGATACAAACACAATCAAATGCCTTATTTTAGAAAAAAAGGAGAAAAACATATTATGGGGTTCTATTCTAGGGATCCACCTGTTCCCCTTTCCCCTAGCTATCTCTTCATGTTTTACGGCTAGAGAGGAATCTTGAGGTACTTGGAGGCAGGTTTAGGAATACAAGTATAAACCAGGTCTTATTCTACAGCAATGGAGAAGATCCTATTATCTCTAGAATTAAAGACAGAAAATAAAATGGAAAAGGGACTTACCTGGATTGAGCAAGCAGAGTAGCAGGAATTCCTCTCTTCACTTGGAGCTCCTTAGACTTCAAATTTCATGGCCCTTTGCTTGAGGATCTGCCCTCTATTTATAGGCAAGCCCAGGGTTATGGTTGGTCCAGAGGGATAAACCAATATCTTCCAGATTGAATTGAAAACAGGGATAATGCCAATCCATGGCCAAATAGGATAACTAAGAGAATTCAAATGGATAAATAAGAGAATTCGCATATTCAAAAGAGATATTTGGATGTAGATAAGGCTCAGAAATCGAGAAAGGATAAATTCGCACAAAAACCCCCCATGCCCGTATATACATTGCGGGTAAGTGCTGCCCGCATTCTCAATACGGGCGCTGCATGCCCGTATATCAATTGCGGGCGCAACCAACCCGCAGACACAATACGGGCACTGCCTGTTGATGAAATTTTGTGCATTTTTTACCTGTTTCAAACCCCAATTATATGTCTTCAATTATTTTTTCATTTTGTAGGGCAATTTGGGGTGTCTACAGGTATTGATGAATGAATGACTATACCCAAAAAAAAAAAATAAAAAATATTATTCATGAAGGATAGTGATCCTTTCTTTTTGTAGGAGGAAGGGTTGATTTATATTGACCCAGGAGACAAGTTTGAAATATTCTACTCATGGAACCTATGCATTTGACTTTTTGTTTTTTTGTTTTGTTGTTTTGGACTTATACCATGTTAAAAGAACAAAATTAAATAGATGAGGAAGGCATATTGCTTCAACTTGGTTCAAATTGAAATGACACATGTGAGATCAAATTATATTACATTGTAGTAGTGGTAGTAGAAAAACTTCCATGGTTTTTGTTCTTCTTCCATGCATATTTCATTTTTGATAGATGGAACCTACCCTAGGCAATGCTTGTTCAACCAACCCCAGGGGTGTAAACCCTAGATGCATATCAGTGGCATAGCCAAGATTTTCATTTAGAGTAAACAAAGTAAACACAAAATGGAAGACGAATGGTTGAGATTAAAAGGATTGTGGGCAAATTAAAAATTTTAAAGGTGTGGCAACACTCTGTATGTATATAAAGTAACATAGTAATATTTTGTAACTTGTATGTAGCTCCATCCCTTGATACATTAACCCACTTTCATGATGTGGTAATTGTTGCTTGGCACTGGATTTTATGAGTTGTTAATGGTTATTGGTGGATTTATAAAGAAGCACCTAATGCAAAAGCCAAACTGAACTAATGAAATGTTCTAGTTTGTAGATTGAACATAGATTTATTAAATATCATGCATAAAGTGAAGCATATTTTAAAGGCAAAAATAAATTATCAATAATACAAAACAAAGAGATGTCTTGTTAAATGCATGAATTGTTAAATGTTGTTTCAGCAGTTTCTCTAAAGAATAAACTTGAAACTGGGTTTTGAGTGAAGTGCCTAGTTAGATCAAACTAGTGGCTGAACCAAAGAGGTATGGACTTTAAGAAAAGATTAAGGATCCAACTCTTTTCTTATGTCCACTATCTTTTCAAAAGCAGTGGAGTGGAGTAGCTGAGCTGATTGATTTCTTGAAACAACCAAAACCAAATTTTTGTAAAAGTTCAAACAAAAAAATAAGAAAATAATACAATATATTTCTTAAAGAGGTAGTTCAATTCTAAATGGAAAACATTCAAGGAGGTTTGCTTCTTGGTATAAGCTAAGATTTGATGACTCACTTTTGAAATGGGTTATCCTGCCAAAAATTTTTAGATATCCAACTTTGTTAAAGAAAAAAAAATTAAGAAGGAAACAATAATTAAGGTAAAGTAAGGAGCAGAAGAACTTCTTGATACATGTGAAATGTCATTTCTCAAAATTATTAACAATAAAACATACACAAAATGGTATAAAATCAATAAAATTTAGCACATTAACTCAACAACCCTAATCACCACTTGATAAAAGAGTGACAAATGGTACCATAAACAACAAATAAAATTTTAAAGCGATGTTGGCTTTATTTCAAAACCACAAAAAAAAAAAAAGGTGATAGGATGTTAGCCCATTAACCCCCAATAATTGAGACTTATAAGAGTGGAAAAGAAATCTCACTTATTCAAAAAGTTTGCTATGTAGTCAATTTCAATTCAAGTCCTCCTAATAATAATCAAATTTGTAGGACATCCTTTTGAGATGAGTCCAGCTGCATGTGGATCCTACCTTCCTTTCTTTCCTACCAAGCTCACTCAATTTATAACTTCCATCCTGTAACATATAGATTAAGAATTTTCTTTGCTCGACATGGATTAGGCATTACTCAAATCTTTAATATAGGTTAATTTGTTTGATCTTTTCTAACCAACAATGACATATGTGTACACATCTGTGTATGAAGCTTTGTACTCATACTTACCATTGGACCAGTAAATCTTACATGAAGTGGTAACTGAGTAACAATGCTCTTGAATCTTGATCTCTCATTATCTAGCATGTATGGTTTTAAATTTTGCGAAAAAAAATAATAATTTAGGATTGACAAGCCTTAAAAGAAAGCAACATATGTATCCAAATAATTTTCTTTTCAAGTATTAAGCACATCTTGAGGATATTCCGATAGAGGATATTTCAATCCATTAGAGAACCTTTGACGTCAAACACGTCTTCTTTTTCTTTTGTCAATATTGCCTTTTCGTGGTCCACCTAAGAAAAGAAGAAAACGAAAGGAGAAGCAAAACAAAAGGAAAAATGCATAAAGGAAGGGGGACTATTGATAGATAATGTCATAAAGCAAAATGAATAGGTGGTAAAGCTAGAAATGAATACAAGTGCGATCATTAATAGAGATCTTTTTCCATAAATCGCATGTTATGCCAATAATGTAAGTATGGGACGTGCTACAGCGTGAAGAGGTTTTTCTCTATTTATTTATTTATTTATTTTTGAAAATAAAGATAAAAGTTATTTTATTTTATTTTTTTATTTTTTTTATTTTTTGGTTAAGAAAAAACCAATGCCATGATGTTAATTTTGGATGTAGACAATTTCTATCCATTTGTTCTTGGTGAAAGCCACCCACCTTGGGCTATAAGAACTAGAGTTTGTTTTAGGAAACAAATGACCATTGAACCTAATAGTCACAAGAAATGGCTAATTAATGGCCAATGCCTAAAACAGAACATCAACAAAACATATATAGAAAAGAAAACAAGATGATAAGACACAGATTTATGTTGGTTGACCTTAAATGCCTACGTTTACGAGCATAAGAGATGAAGTGATTCCACTAAAGAACAAGGCGAATACAACAAGTTCTTCTTAATGCTACAATTGCTCTCTCAAAAAACCTAAAAAACTTTCTCCAAATAACAAGACACCACTACCCATTGAAAATGACCTAATTTCCCCCTTATATGGTAACCCAAAAATTTTGAGTTGAGTCATATAGGCCAGTTGTGGACCCAACAAACAAACCTCTGGGTTTAGGGTGAAATTGAAGACATATAAATTATAGTTTGAAGCTGATTAAACAAAAGGATATAGATTATGAAACAATACAACTATTAAAAAAAAACTGCGTGACAAGGGTCTAAAGGGTATAACATTAATCTTCTTGCCTTTTTAAGGTGGCATATATTATAATGCAAGTATAAACGCTAACATTAATCTTTGCTGAAAACCCTATTGAATTAGTGGTTTACTACCTAAAGATTTTGGATTTGCTCACACTACAAAACACGGGGGAATAGGGGGTGACCTTTTACCGGCGGTAAGCAATTTCCGCCCCTAAAATGGCTTTTACTGGTGGTAATGATGTTTCCCGCCCCTAGAAGTTAACAAAACTTTTTTTTCACTCAATAAACCTATGGCGCAATAGAAGAACTTGCTTGGGGGCAATGCTTCATCCACATTTCATTAAAATTAATTATGCTCCTTTTTGTCCTAACAGTGATAAATCACCTGTTATTGTTAAAAAAATTGCACCTTGACAGCACAGGTACAAGGGGACAATAACATTGCTTGGGAAACCTGGAGGTCCCCATTTGTTTTATGCTTTTAGCTTCTTGTTTCTGTTATGTATGTGTTTACACCCTATATGACCAACGAATAAGAAAAGGACACGTGGTGCCTATGTGGCTTATGTAGGTGTTTACACCCGCTGTAGCTCGACGGTAGTGTGAGACATGGGAAAAAATCACCGGAGTGATCATCCCTCCGTCAACACACGGACTCAACGCAAAAGTGGGAGAGTCGCCACCATTCATGATTTTGGGGTGAGAATGGACACCAAAGATTCAAAAGTAGGCAAAAATAGCCAAAAGAAACATTCTAGGATAAAAATAACCCTACTTGAAAATAAAATCCAGAGATGGGTAAGGGGATTAGATTATGAACGGGGGAAGGTGTTAGGCACCCCCATTCATCCACACGAAGTGGTTGCCAAGTGTATGTTCATGTGAAAACAAAGTAAGAAAGCTTGCTAAAAATCATGAGAAACCTTGAAAAAAGGTCAAATGTATGATATCTTCACATGAGAATCCAAATGAATTTTGGGTTCTCATTTTATGTCAATATCATTTCTGGAACATTAAAGAGGTGGAAATCAAAGCACAAGTTGCTCAAAACCAAGTTAAATCCAATTCGGTAAAAAGTATGCTATTTGCCTTGAAATCATTCAAATCCAATTCTCAATTGAACCAAACCAAATCCATTTGAAAGATTAGGGTAAATAAGAGTCTCATGCAAAATTTCACTTCATTCCGACGAAAAATCTAGGAGTTATGCTCCTTTGAAGTTGCTGCTGCTGGGGATTTTTAAAAGTGGTAAGTGGGCAACTTTGGAAAATTGTCTAGAAATATCCACTACATAGAAATCCGTGAAATTTGGTGTGATTGAAGTCTGTATGGCCATCTTTCCAGAGAAACTAGCCTCATACAAAAATCCCTTCGGACGTGCCTTGGGTGGTCTCCCGAACAGGCCCCGAAGATCACAGATTTACCCAGAAAAATGCAAAAGAGCAGTTCTGAGTAAATCGGCTACCAATAATTCAAATGGAATTCAAAAATTATGAAACCAACTGGATTTGAAAATAGACTCATAAAGGAGTACTCAGAAACAAAAATCACTCGAATCGGACTTAAAACGAACACATGGCGGTCCGTCGAAGTGACAAGTTCTGTACTTGGACCTGAACTGTCCACTCAACTTCGACAGAGAGGTGTCAAAAATCGGCTAGATAGAAATTTATGAAATTTGGTGGACATAAATTAGACAGCCTCACCTTTCCCATGGTTCTGGAATCACCCCAAAATTCATCCGGATGATGAAGTTATGGGCGTCCGAAGTAAGGGTACAGGTGCTGTCAAGCTAAGCCATTTTTGAGTAAAACCAAGTCCGAAAATTGATAAAAATGAAATTCGTGCAAGATGAACACAAATAATTTAAAATCATCCGAAAGGCATTCCAGAATTGATTGAGGCCATTTATTTGAGATTTATCACAATAAATGCAATAAACCCCAAATATGAGCCTATCCCGCCAAAATAGTGATATGTGTGCAAAAGTGAAAAAAACAAGCAAGATCCATACACATGCATATAGATTCAACAAAATAGGTTCTAGCATAGCCTAGGGTTCCGTTCCATTATCGTTTCCCTCTGTTCTCTTTAAGATAATCAAGGGTACTTTGAATATGGAACGGTTTACAATCAATCAAAAAGGCCTTATGCTACATAGGTTCTAGCACTAGGGTCAATCCCCAGTCTCGTTTCTCCTAGATCCGCCTTCACGTTTTACGGCTAGGGGAGTCTTGAGATACTTTGAGCCGGGGAAGGATTTCCACACATACAAACAAGGCTTTACACTACAGAAAGGTAGAAGAAGAGATCTAGATCTAGGAATGTAAAGACAGAAAATAAAAAGAAAAGTTGAGGCTTACCTGAGTGCTGGAGGCGATTCCACAGCGGTTTCCTTCTTCTCTTGGAGTTCTTCTTTGCGAGAATTCAAAACAAGAGTTGTGTGCCATTTGCTCAAGGAGGAGGCTCCTATTTATAGGCAAGGGCTAAGGTCATTGGTAGACACAACTTAATGTCTAGAACCCCTCCAACCTAAACCCTAAGGTTATTTCCGCGATTTCCCCTCATTTAATTAGGGACATGATGGTAAAAGTGAAAAGCTCTCGGAAAACCCTAATTTTGAGCAAACTTAAGGTATCCGGTATGTCAGACCGGATAACAAAGGGCCTTAAGGTATCCGGTACATGGTACCGGATACGCTAGGGCTCACATGTATCCGGATACTCATACCGGATACGGGAAAGGGTATTTGTATCCGGATTGAGTATCCGGATACAGATAAAAGTTTATTTTCTTCAAATTCTGTGCTGGTTTTCCAGGAGATAATGATTTTTGATGATTGTTTGTGCAATTTGGGGTGTCTACAGGTAGTGTTACGGTCATGTATATCTTTTGACTGATCTGTGTCCTACCATATACGGGTCAAGTGAAACCCATGTTTACACCCGCCGTAACCCGGTGAAATCGGAGTAAACAAGGCTCCAAGTATAATATATATATGTTTATTGGGTAAATGATGGTGACTGATTTTGCCATTAAAGCCATTAAAGGAGTTATCATGGCATGTGCTACTTTATTGGGTTTGAGGAAATTTGCTGGACGCTTGATCAACCCCATGATACTTTTATTTGATAAAAGGTATGTTCAGTTGCCTTTTATTTATGAAAAGGTGCATTTGACCAATTATGCCTTTTGGCCGATTATGGCTCATTGAAGATAGTGCGGTAATTCTCTAAAGATGTGGAGAGTGGGGTCCCCCACTTTCTAAAAACGTGGAGTGGTTATATAAGGTGGGTTCAACTTCCTAAAAGTGGGTCGTTGAGAGACTTTATGGTAAAGCAAAACGGACCTGCAGACATGGGAAAGAGGTTCCTCAAAGATCGTGCAAGAATGGAACGTTGAGCAACCGTCAAGGAGCGGCTATAAAAGGCATAAACTTCGAAGAACTCGAGGACACAATCCACACAACCGCAACCGGTTATTATATTATTTTGATCATCCGTGATCCTTTATCCCCTCTAATATAGACGGATAAACTAGGACTTCTCTCATTGCTTCCAGTCGCAGTGACATCTTCGACCCCTCTTTACTCCGACTAACACCAGAATCCTGCCACCGGAGAGTAAGTTGAGGCCGCCCCTGACTCGCAGTTCTGTCTTTACAGAATCCCGAGCAGCCGGTCCCGAGACTCGCTCTGTTCACGCCAAGTGACTTGTGTATTTTCAGGTAAGCAGCAATCCAAGGTGAACCCCCTGAACTGGCTTTGCTAGCAGCCGCTCCCTTCCTCTTGCGCTTATACCCGATTACGGCTATAAGACCAGGACAGGCCGGTCCTGCGAGCCCTGTCGGTTTTCTTTTGTACTTTTGTTTTCCTTTTGAGGATTATCTGTTGTCGTTTTCGGCTATTCGGCCGATTTAATAATAAAGGATTTGTGTGCCGTTAGTTGCTTTCGCTTTCAAACACTTACAAGAACCCAAAACGAAGACCGAACCCCTAGTCTTCATACCATCGCCTGACCGATTTTATCACAGGTGACTTGCAGTACGACTGAACCGACCCCGGTTCAGATTCGGAACAGGTGCCCGGGGTCAGGAATCAACTCGAAAATCATTGTATCAAACGATACTGGCACGCCCGCGTAGAGAAACATCATCAACACAGACACGTGTCCACACCGACCCATTTTTGGAGCAACAGTATGTTTCCATCAAACTGCATCCTGCTATTTTCTTTCCCTTTTATAGATGTAAAAATTTACTGAATACAAAGAAAAAGAACAAAGCTGTTAGAAAAGACAACGCGTTATTTGAATTTCTTGTCTTACTCTATTCCCAGGCATGAATTTATTTTTTTCAGGGTCGCATGGAAAAGCATTGAAATTAAGCTTGTATGTATTGCTTCAACTAGCTGCTCCTTTGTTCTGAAAATGAGTGTGTTTGTGTGTTTGGGGGGATATAAAGGATAACTTAGCTCAGTGTGTTAAAGTACTAATTATCTAATTACCTGGCTATATATGGGGACTAGTCCGAACCACATGTCATGTGATATGAAAAACCCAACATTTGAAGAAAGAGTGATAAAAGAATATAAACAATAAAATTTAATGGGATATCTGCTTTATTTCAAAAGCACTAGTAGGGTGCATGTGTTGCACATATGAAGAAAGAGGTAAACAAGAGAGGGAATGGTTTTGCAACTAATTATCAAGTTTTCAAGAACTTGAGACAGTATTGACTATTATACCCTTTTATTAGTAAATCTTCACAATGCTGTGTAAGGGCTGTTTTGGAAAGTCTCACAATATGTGTGGCGTGATTCCCAAGGGGGCGCTTCGCATTACCTAAATTATCATTGTCATTATTGTAAGAATGTTTAACCATTTGCATTCATAAACCACTCATAACAAATCGTGATTTCAAAAGAGTATTTTCGTCAAAAAAAAAAAAAACTGTTGTAATTAGTAAAACAATACTCATTTTCAATTTTTGTTACTGTTGAAATTACTATATCCAGGCCGGCTTTGTGTCAAAACCGCATATGATCCACCTTTTTTACCAACATAACAGAACGATTAAAGCTAAAATCACACAGCCACAAGTCTTTCCTTGCAATTGAATATTAGACTTTTGAAAGCGAGTGTTACTCAACCACTAAATTCGGTTTTAAAAGAATTAGGTAGTTATGACTAGTATACCCCTTTATTAAAAAATCTTAAGATTGATTTATATGGGTTTTTTTAAGGAAATGTGCACATTTAGCTTGGTGCAATTCCCAAGGGACTCCTCGCTTTATATATAGTAGAGATTTATCACAACCCAATAATTGAAATAAGGAAAGAAATAAGTAATCTCAGCTCTTCATTGAAAGATGAGTCCAGCTCCATGTGGATCCTACCTTCCTTTCTTCCAACCAAGCTCACTTGACCGATTAGCGCTTGAGGGCCACTTTTCCACCGAAAGAGAGAGTATCTTTTTGTTTTATAACAAAGTGCATCAGGCAAGGGCCCACCCGTTTAAAACGACCAAGAATGTTGGTAATAAGGCTGGATGCTCGGTCAATCAGTCTACACAGTTATCCATGTACCAATAAACTGCTACATCGGATGGATCTACGGGTTTAGGAGTTGCTCTAAATGCTATGAAGATATTAGTGTCTATCTTTTGATATTCAGATTTTGACACTAGCTTTGAATCCAATTTTAGTATATGTTTTTTTTGATATTCAGATTTTGACACTAGCTTTGAATCCAATTTTAGTATATGTTTTTGGTGACAGTGAGTCTCAAATCTCTTCATATAACTTGTCTTGTATTGGGATCAAGCACTTACCACTAGATTAATAACTTAAGTTATTGATTAGAGCGTAACTTTACCTCGTACCATTAGCAGAATCTAACATTCCTAACAATCTCCCTCCCTGTACCAGTGAACTGTATGCAGACAATACCACAAACATAGTATGCAATATTGGGGATTGAACACCCCCTGATACTTGTGCACTATAGTTTGGGGATATACCTACACAAACCACACAGCATGTTCTCGGGGAGATTTGAACCCGAGACTCGTACTCTAATACCAATTATTAATTAGGATCAAGCGCTTACTACTAGACTAATAACTTAAGCTAGTGGTTAGAGCATAACTTTATTTCCTTGTTAGTAGGATGTTAACTGTGTTTTTGCTTTACTGTTGGACCAGTAGATCTTCCATGAAGTAAAACTCTTATATCCTTGTATTGGCAAGCATACGTCGTAAGCAGGGAAGCTATGTCCTTCAATTAATGGACACCGAGTTAGAGAGGATTTTTTTTTGGTAAACCTAAGTTAGAGAAGATGGACGAAGCGTGTCCAAGATTCTATATTCAATGAATCACGGAAGAAAAAGGAAAATGAAACCAAAAGCAAACAAAACAAGAAGGGAAAATTAATCTTAGAGATATTTTTTGAACATAATTAAAATTCAGGGTGGGTGGGTGGGTGGGTGGGTGGGGGAAACATTTATCAAAATAATTAAATTTTAGTAACATTTTACTATTTCAAACAAATTCTTCTTAGAATGACCTTATTCCAATCACTCACTTACACAAGTCAATAAAATGATTTGTATCTTCCATCAACGTTGTGTATTAACTTGTACAAGCCATGTGAGTGAGTCGTACAAGGGTATTCTTGGAAGAATTTGTTTGAGTTAGTAAAAAGCCACCAAAATTTAATTATTTTGATAAAGGTATCTTTAAGGGTTAAACTTAGAGCTAGCAATGGGTTGGGGTTAATCGGGGCGAGTTCGAGTCGGACTCGATTATGGCGGGTTTTTTTTACGAGTTCAACCTGCCAACCCGTTTATTAGTTTTTATTTTTCAAAAAATATGATTAGAATAGGGTGGGGGGGGGGGGGGGTTAATTGGGTCGGGTTGTGCCTGGTTTGGGTCGGGTTTGGGGCTAATCGGGTCGGGACGAGACACTTTTGCTGCTTTTTTTAAAATTGGGTTGCTGGGTCATAATCGGGTTGACTCGATTACTCCCAATCCGCACCCAACCCAATTAATATACGGATCAACCCAAACCCATTTAAATCTGGTCAGGTCACATTTTGCCCACTCTCGTTAAAATCAGACTGAATTTTAATTATTTTCAAAAGTATCACTAAATGTTAATTTGTCCAAACAAAAACGCAAAAAGGAAGGTGGCCTGTTGAGAGATCATGTCATAAAGCAAAAGGAGTCGGTGATAAAGCTAAAGGTGCAAATACAAGTCCGATCGTTACTGGAGCCCTTTTTGCCCAAAATTCATGTTATGTCAATTAAGTAAATACGGGACACCCTAGCTGCAGCGTGAGTTCATCTTTTTTCTGTTTGTTTCACTCATTTTATAAAGATAAAATTAGGTTTTTTTTTTTAAAAATAAACCAATGCGTTGGCGCTAATTTTGGGTGTGGACAATTTCCATCCATTTGTTCTTGCTGAGAGCCACCCACCCTAGGCTGTAAGGAATCCACGGTCATTTGAGTTTGTGTTAGGAAATGGGTGACCTCTAAACCTATTAGTCACAAGAAATGGCTAAACAGCCAAAGCCCAAAACAGAATACTAACAAAATAGAGAAAAGAAAACAAGATGATAAGATACAGATTTATGTGATTTGACCTTAAATGCCTATGTCTAGGAGGCGTAAGAGATAAGTGATTCCACTAAAGAACAAGTCGAACGCTATAGGTTCTTCTAAACGCTGCAACTGCTCTCTTAGAAAACCTAAAAAGAATTTCCCAAATGACAAGACACTGCACCAGCTAAAAAATACCTAATTCTTGCCCCAACAAACGAACCTTTGGTTTCAGGGTGAAATTCATGACATCAAATTATAGTTTGAATCTGATTAAACAAAAGGATATAGATTGTGATACAATACATCTATTACTATAAAAAAGAAAAATAATAAATTTGTGTTACAAGGGTCTGAGAGGAGTAAAGAATAATCTTCTTGCCTTTTTAAGGTAGTATAGATTATAACGCAAGTATAGACACTTACATTAATCTTTGCTTAAAAACCAAATGAAATGCACACCATTTGTTACTAGTTTTACCAATATACATACATACATACATATATATAAACAACCCAGCACACCATATATATCCTAGTTCTTGTAGCCACTTTGATTATACTGTAGACAGATAGCCTAATAATTAGAAAACGCTCTAAAAAATCATCAAAAATGCTTTGGTTTAGACTCATGCATGCCCAAGTCTGTAAGGAATTCAAGGAGACCAAAACTAGCCCAAAAGTCTGAATTTCAGTATCATTCCGGGCCTTGATGCAAGCTGATGGGGTTTTATCTTTAATCTTAAGCATAGATGAAGGCGCAACTAGTGCGACTTTGCATGGGAAAATATATGTGGAGGAAAAATATAGGGCATTCACACCCTTGATTCAAATAAATACCAAGGCAAACTTAGCCATGGGAGTTGAACACAAAACCTTCATCTTTGATATCATGTGAAACAACCATTGCACCTAAAAGCTTAACTTAATAGGTGAAGTCTCAACTATGTATATCAAAGGGCCCAAATATGATATCTGTAGACACCCCAAAATTGCACGATTTTTGATAAATCTTGAAGGAGAGAAATATTTTATTGGAATTTTCAGTTCTTTGCATTGGGTTTGAGATACTTAACCCATTTGAATCCAAAACGGAAAAGGAAAAGGCCCGAATTCAATCTTTTGTGCAAAGTCAAACTTTTTCCGGTTGAATTTTGTTGACTTTTGACCCCAGAAAATGAAATATTTTTTAAAGCCGGATTTCAAGATAATTTTTCCTAGTAATCAGGTTTTTAGCCATGTTATAGCATAAAAGAATTTTTTTTAGATTTTAAATCTTGGCGAATACCTTGGTTTTAACATATTGAACTTTTTTTCCAGACTTGAAAAATCGGAATTTTGCCTAGAACTGGAAAGTTGACTTTTTATTCACTTGGAATTTGGGTCTGGAACTATTTTTAATGGATTCAAATGGGGGGGGGGGGGGGGTGTTTGCTTATTTACATGTAATATCTTAAATAAATGGAGATTAAAAAATACGAGGACATTTACTTAAACGATATTACATGTAAATAAGTATTGCCTGTGTTAAAATTCGGAAAAAAGGCTTTTTTCCTTGTATCCGGCAACTCAGGCCGGATACAAGTATTTTCCTTTGTATCCGGTGGAACATACCAGATACAAGCAATCCTTAGTATATCCGGAATTATATGCCGGATACATTAAGACCCTTTTGTATCCGGCCTGATATGCCGGATACATTAGTTTTGCTCAAAATTAGGGTTTTCCGAAAGATTTCATCTTTTACCATCATGTCCTTCATTAAATGAAGGGAAATCTCGGAAATAGCCTTAGGGTTAAGGTTGGTGGGCTATAGACATTATGTTGTGTCTACCATTCTCACCAACCCTAACCCTAGCCTTTGCCTATAAATAGGAGGCTCCTCCTTAAACAAATGGCCATTAACTCTTGTTTTGAATTCTCGCCAAGAAGAACTCCAAGAGAAGAAGAAAACCGCTGCGGGATCGCATCCAGAACCCAGGTAAGCCTCAAACTTTTCTTTTATTTTATGTTTTTACATTCCTAGATCTAGATCTCTTCTTCTACCTTTCTGTAGAATAAGGCCTTCTTTGTGTGTGAAAATCCTTCCCCGGCTCAAAGTATCTCAAAACTCCCCCTAGCCGTAAAACGTGGAGGCGGGATCTAGGAGAAACGAGACTGGGGATTGAGCCTAGTGCTAGAACCTATGTAGCATAAGGCCTTTTGATTGATTGTAAACCGTTTCATATTCAAAGTACCCTTGATTATCTTGAAGAACCGTGTTTAACGGGGAGAGAGAACAGAGGGAAACGATAATGGAACGGAACCCTAGGCTGTTTTAGAACCTTATTTTGATGAATATGTATGCATGCTATTGATCTTGTTTGGTTTTTCACACTTGCACATACATATCACTATTTTGGCGGGATAGGCTCACATTTGGGGATTTATTACATTCATTGTGATAAATCCCAAATAAATAGCCTCAATCAATTCTGGAATGTCTTTGGATGATTTTTAAAGGTTTTGTGTTCATCTTGCACGAATTGCACGCACTTTGTCACATTTTTGCATTGGATTTACTCAAAAAGGGCTTAACTTGACAGCAACTGTACCCCGACTTCGGACACTCATAACTTCATCATCCGGATGAATTTTGGAGTGATTCCAAAACCATGGGAAAGGTGAGGCTGTCTAGATTATGTCCACCAAATTTCATTAATTTCTATTGAGCGGATTTTGACACCTCTCTGTCGAAGTTGATTGGACAGTTCAGGTTCAAATACAGAACTTGTCACTTCGACGGAGCGCCATGTGTTCGTTTTAAATCCGATTCGAGTGATTTTTGTTTCTGGGCACTCCTTTATGAGTCTATTTTTAAATCCAATTGATTTCATAATTTTTTGATTTGAATTGTGTCGTGGAGAGCAGATTTACTCAGAACTGCTCATCAGTACTTTTTTGGGTTAATCTGTGATCCTCAGGGCCTGTTCGGGAAGCCACCCAAGGCACATCCGAATGAGTTTTTGTATGAGGCTAGTTTCTTTTGAAAGATGGCCATACAGACTTCATTGACACCAAATTTCACGGATTTCTATGGAGTAGAGCTTTATAGGTGATTTTCCAAAGTTGCCTACTTGTTACTTTTAATCATCCCCAACAGCAACTTTAAAGGAGCATAACTCCTAGGATTTCAACCGGATTGACTTGAAATTTTGCATGAGTCCCTTATTTATTAAGATTTTTCAAATGGATTTGGTTTGATTTGATTTAAAATTGGATTTGAATAATTTTAAGACAAAGGGCATTACTTTTCACCGAATTTTCCGGATTTGATTCAACTTGGCATTGTACATTCTTTTGCTTGGATTTTTATCCTTTTATGACATTTCAGAAATGATATTGACATAAGAGAAGATCTAAAATCCATTTGGATCTTCGTGTGAATATATCATACACTTGTTCCTTTTTCAAGGCTTTTCATGATTTTTTAGCAAGCTTCCTATTTTCTTTTAGCATGAACAAACACTTGGAAACCACCTCGTGTGGATGAATGGGGGTGCCTAACACCTTCCCCCGTTCATAATCTAATCCCCTTACCCATCTCTGGATTTGATTTTCAAGTAGGGTTATTTTTACCCTAGAATTTGCCTTTTAGCACTTTTTTGCTATTTTTGCTTATTTTTAATCTTTTGGTGTCCATTCTCACCTCAAAATCTGAATGGTGGCGAGTCTCCCAATTTTTGCATCGAGCCTCGTGTGTTGACGGAGGGATGATCATTCCGGTGATTTTTTCCCATGTCTCACAACTGGCGACTTTGCTGGGGACTTGTGGATTTAAGCCATTTTTTGTATTTGTTCATGCTTTTCTATACTTTTGGATGCTTGCTATTTTGATTACTTTATTTGTGCATGTTGTTACATTTCAAATCAGATTGGGATGCTTGGGACAAAGGCATGGGCATGTTGCTTGATTTTTGTTTAAAAGAAAACCCATATTGTGATATGATTTGGCTATGTTGTAATATGTGTTGTTTTGGGGTTTCAATGCCACGAGTTGAAAAAAAAAACACATATTTGAAATCTGGAAATGTTGTGTTAATTTTGGGTATTCAAGCATATTTCCCATGAATAATGCTCTTTCGTGCTTAAGGTTTGTTTTGTGCCATGCTTTTGATCTAGGCATATGAAATGACATGATTTGAGCATGAAAACAATGAGCAATAAAAATCTGGAAATTCAGTGGGCATTGTTGGGATTTTCAAGCATGTTTCCCTAGCTAAAAGGCTTTGTGTACCATGTTGTTAGGTGCTGATTTTTAGGCTTGGATTTGGGCATAAAACAATGTCACTTGAGCATAAAAATGAAGAACATGAAATCTGGAAATTTAGTGTATATTTTGGGGGTTTTCAAGCATATTTCAACCATCAAAACCTCTCTTATATCATGTCAAGTAGTGCTGAATTTTTAGGCCTCAATTTGGGTAGAAATGGCACACTTTGAGCATGAGAAAAAGCATGAAAATCTGGAAATTTGGGGTAATACTTTTGGAGTTTCAAGCATGCCTTCCATGTTTTAATTGGTTTGTACAATAACATGCTTTGGGTGTCACTTTTGGTCATGAGCATGTTTGGGTGTTTACCATCTTGATTGGCTTGTATTTTGCTTTCAATATGATAATTGTGCATGCCTTGGCTTGGAATTATATGCATGGCTACGAAAAAGAGTGGCAAGGGGCTGGGACGTTGTGAATATACATCAATTTTAAATGCACTTGAGCACAATAAATACTTTGCACAACCTACCCTTTTACCTATAGGAAGTTGAACCATGAATGTGGGTAGCTTGGCGCACCGAGGTGGAGAAACACGTTTTCAGCTAAAAGCACACAATTGTGTTTGGGGAATTGAGTGTAAATGTGGGAAGGCCATTTGCATATTTTACAGGCCAAGGTATAATGTGAATACCATATTGAATGAAGGTAATACAAGGTGGCAAGGTAAAGCCATGTTCTTTTCATGAATTTGGGGAATTTTGCAAGTATGATGTCCAAGCCCAATCTGGGGCAAGTTTTGAAGGTCAGGTTAAGGTGAACATCAAATGGGAATGAAAAAAAACCTAATCTGGTGAAAAAATGAGTCAAAAATGGCAATTTCAGCATTAATCGGTAACTCAGGCCGGTTAAGAATAATTTACTTCATATCCGGTATATAATGCCGGATACAAAGGCTTATGCGTGTATCCGGTCATTATTGCCGGATACAATAAGACATATCCTTATCCGGCACTTAAGGCCGGATACATGCAGAAAATGTATAAATGGGTTTTTTTAGCCCGAATTTTCAAAATAAAATGCCTAAAAACACTGTGGATAATCCTTAGGCACCCCGAAAAGAACATAAAAATGTTCCAAAAATACAAAATCAAAAACAAAAAAAAGACAAAAAAAAATATTCTTTCAAGATTTAACCTAATTTTGAAACTCAAAGAAGGAACCAAGGTGTCATATTTTTTGATACCAATTCAATTCAAACATGTTTCAATCAAGCTTTTGAACTTGAAAACTGAGAAAATTTAGAAAAGGAAAAAACCTTTCGTTGGTTATTTTTATCAATCAAAGTCAAAATTTTTAAGGACATTTGGAAGCCTCAGAATATTCCAAGAACCTTTGTTTGGTCACGAGAACCACTCAAAGTCAAAAATTTTTAGGACATTTGGAAGCCTCAGAATATTCCAAGAACCTTTGTTTGGTCACGAGAACAACTCAAAGTCAGAATTTTTAGGACATTTGGAAGCCTCAGAATATTCCAAGAACCTTCGTTTGGTTACGAGAACCACTCAAAGTCAGAATTTTTAGGACATTTGGAAGCCTCAGAATATTCCAAGAACCTTTGTTTGGTCACGAGAACCACTCAAAGTCAAAAATTTTTAGGACATTTGGAAGCCTCAGAATATTCCAAGAACCTTTGTTTGGTCACGAGAACCACTCAAAGTCAAAAATTTTAGGACATTTGGAAGCCTCAGAATATTCCAAGAACCTTTGTTTGGTCACGAGAACCACTCAAAGTCAAAAAATTTTAGGACATTTGGAAGCCTCAGAATATTCCAAAATCCTTTGTTTGGTCACGAGAACCACTCAAAGTCAATTTTTTAAGACATTTGGAAACCTCAGAATACTCCAAGAACCTTTGTTTGGTCACGAGAACCACTCAAAGTCAATTTTTTAGGACATTAGGAAGCCTCAGAATATTCCAAGAACCTTTGTTTGGTCACGAGAACAACTCAAAGTCAAAAATTTTTAGGACATTTGGAAGCCTCAGAATATTCCAAAAACCTTTGTTTGGTCACAAGAACCACTCAAAGTCAATTTTCTAAGACATTTGGAAGCCTCAGAATATTCCAAGAACCTTTGTTTGGTAACGAGAACCATGCAAAGTCAATTTTTTAGGACATTTGGAAGCCTCAGAATATTCCAAGAACCTTTGTTTGGTCACGAGAACCACTCAAAGTCAAGAATTTTAGGACATTAGGAAGCCTCAGAATATTCCAAGAACCTTTGTTTGGTCACGAGAACCACTCAAAGTCAAAAATTTTTAGGACATTTGGAAGCCTCAGAATATTCCAAGAACCTTTGTTTGGTCACGAGAACCACTCAAAGTCAAAAATTTTAGGACATTTGGAAGCCTCAGAATATTCCAAGAACCTTTGTTTGGTCACGAGAACCACTCAAAGTCAAAAATTTTTAGGACATTTAGAAGCCTCAGAATATTCCAAAAACCTTTGTTTGGTCACAAGAACCACTCAAAGTCAAAAATTTTTAGGACATTTGGAAGCCTCAGAATATTCCAAGAACCTTTGTTTGGTCACGAGAACCACTCAAAGTCAAAAATTTTGGGACATTTGGAAGCCTCAGAATATTCCAAGAACCTTTGTTTGGTCACGAGAACCACTCAAAGTAAAAAATTTTTAGGACATTTGGAAGCCTCAGAATATTCCAAAATCCTTTGTTTGGTCACGAGAACCACTCAAAGTCAATTTTTTAAGACATTTGGAAGCCTCAGAATATTCCAAGAACCTTTGTTTGGTCACGAGAACCACTCAAAGTCAATTTTTTAGGACATTTGGAAGCCTCAGAATATTCCAAGAACCTTTGTTTGGTCACGAGAACCACTCAAAGTCAAGAATTTTAGGACATTAGGAAGCCTCAGAATATTCCAAGAACCTTTGTTTGGTCACGAGAACCACTTAAAGTCAAAAATTTTTAGGACATTTGGAAGCCTCAGAATATTCCAAAAACCTTTGTTTGGTCACGAGAACCACTCAAAGTCAAAAATTTTTAGGACATTTGGAAGTCTCAGAATATTCCAAAAACCTTTGTTTGGTGACGAGAACCACTCAAAGCCAAAATTTTTAGGGACATTTGGAAGCCTCAGAATATTCCAAAAACCTTTGTTTGGTCACGAGAACCACTCAAAATCAAAAATTTTTAGGACATTTGGAAGCCTCAGAATATTCCAAAAACCTTTGTTTGGTCACGAGAACCATTCAAAATAAAAAAATTTTTAGGACATTTGGAAGCCTCAGAATATTCCAAAAACCTTTGTCTGGTCACGAGAACCACTCAAAGTCAAAAATTTTTAGGACATTTGGAAGCCTTAGAATATTCCAAAAACCTTTGTTTGGTCACGAGAACCATTCAAAATCAAAAAATTTTTAGGACATTTGGAAGCTTCAGAATATTCCAAAAACCTTTGTTTGGTCACAAGAACCACTCAAAGTCAAAAATTTTTAGGACATTTGGAAGCCTCAGAATATTCCAAAAAACCTTTGTTTGGTCACGAGAACCACTCAAAGTCAAAATTTTTAGGACATTTGGAAGCCTCAGAATATTCCAAAAAACCTTTGTTTGGTCACGAGAACCACTCAAAGTCAAAATTTTTAGGACATTTGGAAGCCTCATAATATTCCAAAAAACCTTTGTTTGGTCACGAGAACCACTCAAAGTCAAAAAAATTTTAGGACATTTGGAAGCCTCAGAATATTCCAAGAACCTTTGTTTGGTCACGAGAACCACTCAAAGTCAAAAATTTTAGGACATTGGAAGCCTCAGAATATTCCAAGAACCTTTGTTTGGTCACGAGAACCACTCAAAGTCAAAAAATTTTAGGACATTTAGAAGCCTCAGAATATTCCAAAAACCTTTGTTTGGTCACAAGAACCACTCAAAGTCAAAAATTTTTAGGACATTTGGAAGCCTCAGAATATTCCAAAAACCTTTGTTTGGTCACGAGAACCACTCAAAGTCAATTTTTTAAGACATTTGGAAGCCTCAGAATATTCCAAGAACCTTTGTTTGGTCACGAGAACCACTCAAAGTCAAAAATTTTAGGACATTTGGAAGCCTCAGAATATTCCAAGAACCTTTGTTTGGTCACGAGAACCACTCAAAGTCAAAAATTTTTAGGACATTTAGAAGCCTCAGAATATTCCAAAAACCTTTGTTTGGTCACAAGAACCACTCAAAGTCAATTTTTTTAGGACATTTGGAAGCCTCAGAATATTCCAAAAACCTTTGTTTGGTCACAAGAACCACTCAAAGTCAAAAATTTTTAGGACATTTGGAAGCCTCAGAATATTCCAAGAACCTTTGTTTGGTCACGAGAACCACTCAAAGTCAAAAATTTTAGGACATTTGGAAGCCTCAGAATATTCCAAGAACCTTTGTTTGGTCACGAGAACCACTCAAAGTCAAAAATTTTTAGGACATTTGGAAGCCTCAGAATATTCCAAAATCCTTTGTTTGGTCACGAGAACCACTCAAAGTCAATTTTTTAAGACATTTGGAAGCCTCAGAATATTCCAAGAACCTTTGTTTGGTCACGAGAACCACTCAAAGTCAATTTTTTAGGACATTTGGAAGCCTCAGAATATTCCAAGAACCTTTGTTTGGTCACGAGAACCACTCAAAGTCAAGAATTTTAGGACATTAGGAAGCCTCAGAATATTCCAAGAACCTTTGTTTGGTCACGAGAACCACTTAAAGTCAAAAATTTTTAGGACATTTGGAAGCCTCAGAATATTCCAAAAACCTTTGTTTGGTCACGAGAACCACTCAAAGTCAAAAATTTTTAGGACATTTGGAAGTCTCAGAATATTCTAAAAACCTTTGTTTGGTGACGAGAACCACTCAAAGTCAAAATTTTTAGGGACATTTGGAAGCCTCAGAATATTCCAAAAACCTTTGTTTGGTCACGAGAACCACTCAAAATCAAAAATTTTTAGGACATTTGGAAGCCTCAGAATATTCCAAAAACCTTTGTTTGGTCACGAGAACCATTCAAAATAAAAAAATTTTTAGGACATTTGGAAGCCTCAGAATATTCCAAAAACCTTTGTCTGGTCACGAGAACCACTCAAAGTCAAAAATTTTTTGGACATTTGGAAGCCTTAGAATATTCCAAAAACCTTTGTTTGGTCACGAGAACCATTCAAAATCAAAAAATTTTTAGGACATTTGGAAGCTTCAGAATATTCCAAAAACCTTTGTTTGGTCACGAGAACCACTCAAAGTCAAAAATTTTTAGGACATTTGGAAGCCTCAGAATATTCCAAAAAACCTTTGTTTGGTCACGAGAACCACTCAAAGTCAAAATTTTTAGGACATTTGGAAGCCTCAGAATATTCCAAGAACCTTTGTTTGGTCACGAGAACCACTCAAAGTCAAGAATTTTAGGACATTTGGAAGCCTCAGAATATTCCAAGAACCTTTGTTTGGTCACGAGAACCACTCAAAGTCAAAAATTGTTAGGACATTTGGAGGCCTCAGAATATTTCAAGAACCTTCGTTTGGTCACAAGAACCACTCAAAGTCAAAATTTTTAGGACATTTGGAAGCCTCAAAATATTCCGTGGAAAAAACCCTTGGGACCCTTGAAAGCCCTAAAATATTCCAACAAAAAAAATATAAAAAAAAAAAACATATCTGGATTGGTGTTCACCTAACCTACTTGTCTACATGTATAGGGGTGTGACTCAAGTTAAATGGAAGCTAATATGTTCTGTTAATTTTTTCACCAGGTACATTTACTTGCAACCCAGGTACACTTGCAATCATTGCTCCAGTAACCAAATCTAAAGCCCGCACCATGAACACTGAAGAGAACCAAGCCCAGGCCACCGTACCCGCTCAAGACTTTGCTCAGCTACAGGAGCAAGTGGCTGGTCTGGCCAAGATGCTCGGGGACTTACTGGCGGCTCAGGCCCAACAGGCCCAGGCCCAAAACCAAGCATCAACTTCCCATCAGGCACCACCACCTCAGGCTTACATGTCGCCTCCGGCTCAACCCATGCCTGAGCCCATTTCCGAACCAGTCCCTGAACCCATTTTGATCAGGGAAAATACAGCAGAATCTGAGAAAGAACTGGAGAAGGAAAAGGCCAGAGAAGAGATGGAAAAGAAAATGCTGCTCAGGATAGAAAGGATCCAAGAAGAATTGAAAGAGGTAAAAGGAGGAAACAGCTATGGAGGAACCACCTTTGACGATCTGTGCATGTATCCAGACGTATGCCTACCGGCCAAATTCAAGTGCCCGGACTTCGACAAGTTCGACGGCACAGGCTACCCCATGAGCCACTTAAAATTATACTGCGGGGCCTTATGCCAATTTGGCCGGGATGATGGCATATTAATCCAACTCTTCCAGAGGAGTTTGACCAGGTCAGCTCTTAGGTGGTTCGCTACAGTGGACCATGGAAGGATCAGGAGGTGGAAGGACTTGGCTGACGCGTTCCTGGATCAGTACAAGTTCAACTCTGAGATCGTGCCGGACCGGTACGACATGATGAGGATGAGCAAGGGGAAAGATGAGCCGGTACGGCAGTACGCCAGGAGGTGGAGAGAGGCCGCTTCCCAGGTCAGGCCGCCTATGCAGGAACCGGAAATGATCTCAACGTTCATGGGCACACTGGGGCAGCCCTTCTACAACCATCTGGTGGGTCATATTACCACCAACTTTGCAGCCCTGGTGCGAGTGGCGGACCGGATCGAGGAAGGGATCAGGTCAGGAAGGCTAATAGACTACTCTATTCTGACTGGGCAGTCTGATTCCTCTGCCTCCATGGCCCAGAAGAAAGGGGCTGGATTCAAAAAGACCGGGGCCCGAAAAGAAGGGGAAGTGAATCTGGTCCAGGCTCCTCCAGCCAAGAAGCCGCTCCACGTGAACATCTCTGCACCCCAGCAGGCCCAGCACGCTTATCAGACCCCGCACAATGTCAATTTCTCTCCTTCTGTGCCTGCAAACCAGAGGAGGGCCTTTACTAAGGAGGAGCGGGAGGCCTGGATGGCAGCAAGGAGGAATAGGGTCTTTACTCCTCTCCCGATATCGCTGTCCCAACTGTTGCCAACCCTGCTGAAGGGGGAATATTTGACCCTGAAGGAGCCTAACCCAAATGCCCCGAAGGGTAGAAATTTTGATCCAGCAATCACATGTGATTATCACATGGGTGCACCGGGGCACTCTACTGACACTTGCTGGATGCTGAAGCATGCGGTCCAGGACCTGTTGGACCAGAAGGCTTTGGTCTTTAATACTGCTGCACCCGCCCCGTCGGGAAATGATATTGGGCAGAACCCTCTGCCGTACCACAATGGGGCAGGCCCATCCAACTCCATCACAGCCATATCCACCACCAGAAGGGCCTTTGACCCATCCCAGCTTATAGCCCCAGTAGGGACCATTGTCCAGGTCCGATTTTTCCCAGAGGAGGGAGAGGAGGAGATCAACACGGTCTCCCAGAAAAATAATCCTGCTGCTGAGGACATAAGCTCCTCTTTAAACCGAGTCTCCTCTCTTATGGCCCAGATAAATACTACAAGGCCCCCATTGGTCTTTAATTGCAGTCCACCCATATATTCACCATCTAAGCCATCCAAGGCTCCACTGGTCATCAACCTTGACCCCACTACTGCTTCCATCACTTCTTCTGTCCCCACAAAATCCAAACTTCAACCCTTGGTTGTAAATGTTCAGCTAGCCCAGACTATCCCTAAACCGGCCCATACATCCCGGTCCAAACTCCAGCCGTTGGTGATCAACATCCCTAAATTAGCCTATTCTGAGGCCGCTGTACCATGGAATTACAGCGAGGGAATCACGACTACGATTCCAGTGGTTAGGAACCCGAACCAGGAGGAGGTGAACCTCATGACGAGGTCAGGGAGATGTGCAGGGGGTGAAGAGAAAGAGAAAGAGACAGAAGTAGAAAAAGAAAAAAAAGAAAATGAAGAAAAAAAAACAAAAAGGAAAGACAAAAATAGGAGAAGACACCCCCCAGGGTGTAGAAAATGAGGCAGTAGACCTCATAAAAATAATAAAAAAAAAGTGAATTCAATCTTGTGGATCAGTTGAACAAGGTCCCGGCCCAGATCTCAATACTGGGCCTTTTGCTGAATTCTGAAAAGCACAGGGATGCATTGTTAAGGGTGCTACAGAGTGCACGGTGTCCCAGACAATCGATCCAGACCAGCTTGGCAAAATGGTTGGTCAAATCTTATCACATAATGTGATAAGTTTCTCAGAGGGTGAGATCAGCCCAGGTGGGTGCTATCACGTTGACCCTTTGCACATCACAGTGCTTTGTAAGGGCTGCATGATTGCACGGGTACTAATTGACAACGGGTCGGCGTTAAATGTCTGCCCGCTAATCACTTTTACCAAGCTTGGTCTGGACCAGTCAAGGATCAAGCAGAATGGGAGAATAGTGAGGGCTTTTGATAGCTCCAAAACCCACTCCCTAGGGGAGATTGAACTGCCGGTCACAATTGGGCCGAATATCTTTAACATCACATTTGAGGTGATGGATATACTCTCAGCCTTCAATTTTCTCCTAGGAAGGCCGTGGATACATTCGGCTAGGGCAATACCATCCACGCTCCACCAAATGGTGAAATATGTAAGAGGGCAAAGGGTGATAACAGTCCTAGCCGAAAACTTGGTGCCTCCTATCGTGTCACCTGATGTACCCTTGATAAATGTGGACTTGACTGTCGACAAGATTGCATTCCACTCATTCCAATTTGAGGCGGTAAATTTCATACCTGGGGGGTGTGAGAAAAAGAAGAAAAAGGGGACCACTGCAGAAAAGATGGTCAAGAAAGTGATGGAAAAATACCACTTTCACCCAGGAAAAGGCCTGGGAATCAATTTGCAGGGGATGGTGGAGCAAATCACGGCTAAGAAACTGATCCCTTAAGTAGGGTTGGGCTTCAAGCTCAGAGGATGGAGGAGGATGAAGCATGAAGAAGGAGAGGAAAGAAGCAAAGGAAAATTCCCTCATTTAAGGGAAAGTTTTCCAAAACCCTCTTGCATCATCCAACTGTCTCCTCCTATGGACCAATCCAAACCTCCTTACCACAACATCAACCCATTTCAAAAGCCTTTTGTTTCGGCCTTGCAACCCTATAACCCATCTCCTACAGTTGAAATGGTGGGCGGGCCTGGGCCACAACTAGAGCAGCGGACAGACTTCTCTGAAGATGTTGGGGCTTTCTTCGCCATGACTGAAGGTGAGAAAACTGGTAGTGACAACGAGCTACCTTTCATTGATTGGGCCGCAATGAAGATTCCGGATGAGGTTATATCTGGACTGGGCCCCGTAGTAGAAAAGGGCAGTACCCACCCGGTGATGATGGCATCGGATTCGGGCTTGAGGAGCAGGCTTTCCCTATTTCCCCTGCTCCCAAAAATTTTGTATTAAACAATTGGGAGGAAACTCCCTTTACCTTTGAAGCAGCGTTAGTTCGGCAAACTGACGTGGCTTCCAAAAAAACTCCAATAGTGGAATGCCATTTCCCTGAAGGTTCTAATGGGTCTTCGTCTTCAGGGGAATTATATTTAGGAGGCCTACAAAAAACCCAAAAAGATTTTTCTATTTTTTCTAGAAAATTTAATTTTTTCAAAAAGGTCCAAACCACTTATGAACCATATAATCAGACCGAATTGGACCAGGTTGAATATGACTTCGACCTTGAGCTCGACTTTGACCTCACGGGGATCGAAGAAGAGATCGAGGTCGAAGGAGAAGACGTTCCAAAAGAAATTGAATACCAATTGGAACGTCATGAAAAGGGGGTCCAACCTAATATTGAGGAGACCATATCCATAAATCTTGGGACCGAAGAGGACCCAAAAATTGTGAAAATCGGGTCATGCTTGTTTGATGTGCAAAAAAATGAAATGTCACGGTTCTTGGCAGATTACAAGGATGTGTTTGCTTGGTCGTATCGGGACATGCCAGGGTTGGACACAGACATGGTGGTGCACAAGTTGCCAAATTTGCCAGGGGTTAAGCCAATCAAGCAGAAGCTGAGAAGATTGAAACCTGAGTGGACTCTGAAGTTCAAGGATGAAGTGGTCAAACAATTTCAAGCCGGATTTTTGGCAGTTTCTACGTACCCTGAGTGGCTCGCAAACATAGTACCAGTACCAAAGAAGGACGGGAAAGTCAGAATGTGCGTGGACTATAAAGACTTGAACAAGGCAAGCCCAAAGGACGATTTTCCACTTCCACACATCGACATTCTGGTCGATAATACTGTGGTACATAGCCTATTTTCCTTTATGGATGGTTTCTTGGGGTACAATCAGATCAAGATGGCTAAGGAAGATCAAGAGAAAATAGCATTTATCACACCTTGGGGCACATTCCACTACACAGTCATGCCATTTGGGCTCAAGAACGCTGGGGCAACATATCAGCGGGCCATGACAGCACTATTTCATGACATGATCCACAAAGAGATGGAGGTTTATGTGGACGATATGATTGCCAAATCATGCAAAGAGGAGGACCACTTGATCAATCTAAAGAAAGTGTTTGATCGGCTCAGGAAGTACAGTCTACGGCTTAACCCGGCTAAGTGCGTCTTCGGGGTTACATCAAGGAAGTTACTGGGATTTATTGTGAGCCGAAGAGGAATTGAAATTGACCCGGCTAAAGCCAAGGCCATAATTGAAATGCCAACACCCAAAACCGAAAAGGAGGTTCGTGGTTTTCTCGGGAGGATTCAATACATAAGCCGGTTCATAGCGCAGGTCACGGCTATCTGTGAACCAATTTTTAAGCTTCCGAGGAAGGATAACCCGACAGTCTGGAATGAGGACTGCCAGCAAGCATTTGACACAATAAAGAAATATTTACTGAACCCACCTGTGCTAGTGCCACCAACTCCAGGAAGACCACTGATCCTGTACTTGTCAGTGTTGGAAACGTCGATGGGATGTGTCTTGGGGCAGCATGATAAGACTGGTAGAAAAGAAAGGGCCATTTACTATCTGAGTAAAAAGTTCACAGAATATGAAGCCAAATACTCACATTTGGAGAAGACTTGCTGTGCTCTAGTGTGGGCCACTCAGAGGCTAAGGCATTACTTCCTTAGACACTCCACACTATTGATATCCCGGATGGACCCGCTGAAGTATTTATTTGAGAAACCGGCACTGACTGGCAGGACGGCAAAGTGGCAACTACTACTGTCCGAGTTTGACCTCACATACATCACCCAGAAGGCGATCAAGGGTCAAGCCATAGCTGATCATCTGGTTGCACATCCTCTGCCAGAATACCAACCCTTGAAGACCAACTTTCCAGATGAGGCAATTCTGTATACTGAAGAGGAGGAAAGTGAGAGTTCTTGGCAGATGTTCTTTGATGGGGCCGCCAACATGAATGGGAACGGAATAGGGGCAGTCTTGGTTAAACCAGATGGTTCACATATCCCAATTGCAGTAAAGCTGAGATTCCAGTGCACCAATAACATGGCAGAATATGAAGCATGCATAATTGGATTGCAAGCAGCCATGGATCATGGAGTAGAGGAACTTGACGTATACGGGGATTCGAGTCTTATCATCTTCCAAACAACTGGTGAGTGGAAAACCAAGGATCACAAATTGATCCCCCATCACCAGTATTTGGAAGAAATAAGCACAAATTTCACTTGAATTTCCTTCAACTATATGCCAAGGGCCAAGAATCAGTTTGCGGATGCTCTAGCAACATTGGCTTCAATGGTCAGCATACCAGAAGGAGTAGACATCAACCGCTGGAAATTGAGGTTAGAGATGAACCGGCTTACTGTCTCGTTCTAGAGGGATCACTAGAAGAAGAAACACCATGGTTTCAAGATATCAAAAATTTCTTGAACAATCGGAGTCTGCCAGAAAATGCCACTGCCACGGAGAAGAGGACAATACAGAGGTTGGCGGGTCAGTTTCTGCTAAGTGGTGGACATTTGTACAAGAGGTCACATAACGATATTCTGCTCAGATGTGTAGCCAAGACTGAATCGGAAAGATTGATTGAAACTGTACACGAAGGAGTTTGTGGGCCCCACATGAGCAGACACATGCTAGCCAAGAAAATCTTGAGGCTGGGATATTACTGGACGACCATGGAACATGATTGCTGTATACATGTCAGGAGGTGCCACCAATGTCAAATATATGCAGATAATAAGCATGCACCCCCAGGTGAGTTGCACAGCATGACATCCCCATGGTCCTTCTCTATGTGGGGCATAGATGTTATTGGTATGATTTCACCTAAGGCATCAAACGGGCACAGATTCATCCTGGTGGCGATCGACTATTTCACTAAGTGGGTGGAAGCAGCCTCATATGCAAACATCACAAGCAACCATGTTATCAAATTTTTGAAGAACAATATCATTTGTCGCTATGGACTGCCGAGTGCCATAGTATCAGACAATGCTTCAAATATTAAGAACAAGGACATGAAGAAAATGTGTGAGTAGTTTCAGATCACCCACCATAAGTCAGCTCCGTACAGGCCAAAGATGAATGGGGCAGTGGAAGTAGCAAACAAGAACATAAAGAAAATCATTCAGAAGATGGTAGTAAGCTACAAGGATTGGCATGAAATGCTGCCACTTGCTCTACATGCCTACAGAACCTCGATCCGGACCTCAACCGGGGCAACCCCGTATTCCCTAGTCTATGGAATGGAAGCAGTCTTGCCAGTGGAAGTAGAAATCCCATCACTCAGAGTGCTCATGGAAGCAGAACTGGAAGAAGCCGAATGGGTACAATTAAGACATGATCAACTCAACCTGATAGAAGAAAAGCGATTGAAAGCACTATGTCATGGCCAATTGTACCAGAAGAGAATGGCCCGGGCCTACAATAAGAAAGTGAGGCCCAGAACTTTCCAGGAAGGAAACTTAGTGCTAAAGAAAATCTTACCATTTTTGGAAAACCCTCGTGGTAAGTTCAAGCCCAATTGGGAAGGGCCTTATGTCGTCAAGAAGGTCCTGTCAGGGGGTGCACTCATCTTAGCAGAAATGGATGGGTCAGATTTTCCTGAGCCAATTAACTCTGATGCAGTAAAAAGGTATTTCCCTTGAGTGAATATTTCTAGGAAATGATCCGAGGCCATTTTTCTTTATTTCCTTCAAAAATTTTAATCCCTAGTCTAGCCAAGTTGAGCCGGTTCGTTTCTTTGATAAACCCAAACTGGATTTACAGTCTTAAATTGGGGCAAAACAAATTGGGGCAAAGCCAATTGGGGCAAAGTAAGGAAAAAAGAAAAAAAAAGCAAAGAAAAATGGCAACTGAAAGCCAAGTATGAAAAAAGATGCAAAGAATGCAATTTAGGAAATGGGGTTAAATTCATCATGACTGTAAGTCCGGTTGACCTATTTCCACACTTGAAAATTTTTGGGCCTTTAATACCCTTTCTTTCATAAACCAAGCCTAGACTTTATTTCGTCTTATTTTTAAGCCCTCGGTGATCTTAGTTTATTCATTCAAATGTTAGAGTAAGATTGGTGATGACGGAATGCAGAAGCCGGCCCTAGTGAAAATCGTAACTGGCACTAGGGGCAATATTGGCAAAAAGGCAAAAAGGGAAAAAGAAAAAAATAAAAAAAATGAAGAAAAATCAGAGGTTGAGTTGATCATGGAGATCTGAGCTTGAAGCAAAGTTGGCATGAGCAGAATGGGGCCAGTTTTGGCATTTGGGGATGACTCTAAAGGTCCTAAGATGGACGGTTCTGATCCCTCATTATTTTTGGACTACCCTTTTCATTATTTAACCTGGTTCTAATTCCTTTAATTATAGGTGATTAAGTGCATGGACCAAATTTCAAAAAATAAAAAAATATAAAAAGAAAAAATTATACTTTGGCCAGTGATGATAAATCAAATATTTTTCATAAAACCTTTGTTTTTACAAGCATCTGAGCATTCTGAGGCCAATAATATAAAAATTTTATTTTGAATTAAATCCTTTGTCTTTCCACTATTGGAGTTTGCTTTTGTACAAAGGTAGGAAAAAAGAAAAAATGTGTGCAGGAAATAAGGCTAATATCTGTCTCCTAGCCGCTCCTCAAGCTCCTGAATCCGAGCTGCCTGAGCTGCGATAACCCCAGAAGCCCCCTCTGCAGCGGGATCACTCAAGAAGGAAATGACCTCATCTGAAAGAGTCTGCCTAATCCTCATGCTCCTAAAGCTGGCTAAAGTATCCTGATGCTTCTGCCGCAGTGCTCAGACTTCAAGACAGCGGGCCTGCCTATGCTCCTCAAGTTGCTTCTCCATAGCCAGACGGCGAGATACCTGCTCTGCAAGTTGCCTTTCCATATTAAGGCCCCGTATCCTAAGCTCCTGGGCCTCTCATACCCATATCTGCTGAAGTCGCTTGTGGGAAGCTCTCTCAGACTCTAAAATATCCTCATAAGTAGGAGCCAAGACTGCAGGAGGATCTTCGGGTACTAGAGCCTGACTCTGTATTTGCTCCATGATCCAGAAAAGATAGTCCTTCACATGAGATTCTGAGAAGACCGGGCCATGCATAAAGCGAACATATAACCACTCTCTCATCAACCAAGCATTCAGCTTCATGGTGGCTGGTGAAAGTGGCCCAAGGCGGTCCTCATATCCACTTGGGATTATAATCCCCTGGGTTGCTTTGAATTGACGAAGAACCCGCAAAGGAAGGTAAAGCACCGCATGTCTTAGGCCAGTCAGAACCAGAAAGTTGCGATCTTGGAAGCTGATCACAGTCTCTGCATTGGGCTGATAAGTACCAGGCCACCTCACTTGATCATCTTGGAAGAAAGTAAACTAGCCTTGTTTACCTCCTGGAGTGTTAGGACACCCCCGGTTGCTCATTAAGATGGGAACCTTCAAGCTTGGGAAGAAATGTCAACTGATCTCTCAATCTAACTCAAGTGGTCAAGTAACCAAAGCTGCAAAGGAGAAGGGATATTTCAGTATATTGTAAAAAAAAAAAAAGCAAAAATAAAAAAAAAGGAAAAAGAGAAAAAAAAAGAAAAAAAAAGAGAAAAGAAAAGAAAAAAAAAAGAGAAGAGAAAGGAAAAGAAAAAAAGAAGAAAGAGAAGAAGAAAAAAAAAAAGGAAAAAAGAGGATCATCTCTGCTGAGGGGAAAATACTACTTCAAGCAATCAAAACCGGGGCATGATCAGTGCCTTTCCCTCTGGGTTTTCATTGAAATAAATTACAGCATCTGGAAGAAGCAGTCAGGCCTTAGTCTTCAGATTTGAAAGAAAAAAAGAAGAAGCTTTGAAGCAGTTACATGTTTCCTCCTTTAAACAAAGGTTTCCAATTCTGAAGAAGGATTTTACTGGAGCAGTAAGAAGGCATGAATGAGAGGTCATGGGTTGTAAGGGCATGAGGTTAGATCAACAGATCATAATTTTCAAATCCATCAATCAAGAAGAGGCATTCACTTGGGTAGTTGAAAAGAATGAAGGCAGGCTATGGGCAGCAATGGCACATACATCCTTATTGAGAGAGCATGAAGATGAAGAAGCAAAAGAAAGTTGCAGAATATTCAAGCACAGGTTTGGGCATCAAATGGTACCTAGGTAAATCAAATAAGAAAATCAATCAGGAAAATTCAATAAAATATTTCCTTCCTTATTGTTGAAAAACATCTAAAGCAATTGAGTTTGCAGAGGTCAATTTTAAATCCACATTCTTTTCAAAATTTGCTTGTCTCAAATTTCTTATCATAGCCACAAGAGCTCAAAGAAATCTGAGATAAGGAAGAGACGACACCCCGTCAGACTATACACAGCAGGGGTTTCATTGGCTATCTTCAAATCCATGTTTTTTATCACTCATTTGTTTGACCAAAGCAAGTTCAATTAATGAGGTGTCTTTCAAACGTGCAATTTTGAGTTGTGTCTATTCTTTGCTGTTCATTGTAGACACCCCAAAATTGCACGATTTTTGATAAATCTTGAAGGAGAGAAATATTTTATTGGAATTTTCAGTTCTTTGCATTGGGTTTGAGATATTTAACCCATTTGAATCCAAAACGGAAAAGGAAAAGGCCCGAATTCAATCTTTTGTGCAAAGTCAAACTTTTTCCGGTTGAATTTTGTTGACTTTTGACCCCAGAAAATGAAATATTTTTTAAAGCCAGATTTCAAGATAATTTTTCCTAGTAATCAGGTTTTTAGCCATGTTATAGCATAAAAGAATTTTTTTAGATTTTAAATCTTGGCGAATACCTTGGTTTTAACATATTGAACTTTTTTTCCAGACTTGAAAAATCGGAATTTTGCCTAGAACTGGAAAGTTGACTTTTTATTCACTTGGAATTTGGGTCTGGAACTATTTTTAATGGATTCAATTTAAAGTGAAAAATCCAAAAATCTGGCTTCAAGTCAAATTCTAGAAATCTAGAAAAATATGACTTTTATAAAATATTTCAAAATTGAACTTGAATAATCTAGAACATAGGTATAGCCCAAATTTCACATTAAATCCAAAAATAAAAACCAAAAATACCCACATTGATGAAAAACACCAAAATGGGAGAATTTAGACCGTAGGGTCTTCTCTCAATAATGAAAAACAATTTAAAAACAACATCATGAAACCCTAGAATTTAATTTCAGGCTTCTGGATCCAGATCTACCATATTGATCATGGTAAATCCAGGATCCTAGCCTAAAATCACAAAAATCACGAAAACAGTGCTGTAGGTGCAAAAGTGGCAAAAATCCAAATTTTAGAAAAAGTGGGGATCTCATGCTATAAACATCATGGATTCATGTTATTCATTTAGATATATCATAAAAACAATTAAAACATGATCAGGATATTTAAAGCAGCCACATCTCACGGATTAGAGCACATGGGGGTCTACCCTACGGATCCACCTGTTCTCTTTTCCCCTAGCTCTCTCTTCACGTTTTACGGCTAGAGAGGATTCTTGAGGTACTTGGAGATAGGTTTGGGTATACAAACACAATCACAGGCTTTATTCTAAAAAAAGAGAAAAACAGATATGGGGTCCTATTCTAGGGATCCACCTGTTCTCTTTTCCCCTAGCTCTCTCTTCACGTTTTACGGCTAGAGAGACTCTTGAGGTACTTAGAGACAAGTTTAGGAATACTAGATACAAAAGATGGCATTATTCTACAGCAATAGAAATGATCCTATTACATCTAGAATTGAAGATAGAAAATAAAAGGGAAAAGGGACTTACCTGGATTGAGCAGGCAAAGCAGCAGGGGTTCCTCTTCTTCTCTTGGAGCTCCTTGGACTTCAAATTTTCGTGGCCTTCAGCTTGAGAATCTCACCTCTATTTATAGGCAAGCACAAGGGCAAGGCTAGTCCAGAAGGATATATCCTGATCCTTAAGATAGAGTGGAAGACAGAGATAATGCCCATCCATAGCCAACCAAGGTGGCTTCAGCGAATAAAAGACGTAATTCGCTCATTTAAAGATATATTGGACTAAAGATAAAGCTCGGAAATCGAGAGAAGAATAAAACTCGCACGAGTCTTTAGTGACCGTAAATGAATTACGGTCCAACGGTGACCGTATTTTCAATACGGGTGTGCCTGACCGTAGAGCGATCTCGAGCGCGACCGGCCCGTGAATGAAATACGGGCAAAGCCTGCTTAGTCAATTTTTATGCATTTTTGACCTGTTTTAAGCTCTAATTACATGTTTTAATTACTTTTTCATTCTGTAGTGCAATTTGGGGTGTCTACAACATGAGAAGTCCAATGGATCTTAGACTTTCTTTTATGGAAGTATCACTTTTGGGACATCACTATTAAATGGAAATCAAAGCAAAACTTGAACACAACCAAGTTAAGACAAATCCGGAAAATTCAGTAAAAGATGGAGCCATTTGTCTTGAAATCATCCAAATCAAATTTAAATTGAATCAAACCAAATCCATTTGAAAGATTATGATAAATAGAAGACTCAGGAAAATTTTCAAGTAGATCTGATTAAAATCCTAAGAGTTATGCTCATTTGAAATGTGCTGTTGTAAATCGATAAAAGTAACAAGTGAGCAACTTTGGAAATCCATTTGGGGAGATTGGCTTCATATAAATCCGTGAAAATTTGCATGAATGAAGTATGTAGTGCCATATTTCAAGTGAAATAGGCCTCACACCCAACTCCATTCGGATGTGACTTGTGTGACCTCACAAACATGCCCAGAGGATCACAGATCAGCACAGAATTGTGCTATAGGGCCGTTCTGAGTAAATCAGTCACACAAGACACAAATGAAATCAAAAAATTGTGAAACCAACTGGATTTGACAGTAGAGTCCCAAAGGAAAACACAGAAACCAAAGCCACCTAAATTGGACTTAAATCGAGCAGATGGTGCTCATTCAAAGTGACAGGTTCAGCAATCTGGCCTGAACTGACCTGTCAACTTTGATCGAATGGTGTCAAAAAATCCACTTCATAAAAATGGCTGAAATTTTACAGAAATGAACTAGACAGTCTCACCTTTCACATGTCTTTGGAATCACTCCAAAATTCATCCGGATGATGAAGTTATGAGTGTCCAAAGTTAGGGTACAGATGATGTCCAGTTTTGACATTTTTAAGTAAAATCAACCCAAAACAGTGATCAAGCGTGTGAAATCCGTGCGATCCAAATCAAAATCATTTGAAAAACCTCCAAGAGAAAATAGGTCACGAATTTGGCTCACCATTCTCTTCGATTGGAGAGAATATGCCAAAAACCCTAAAATGGAGCAAAAATGCCCAAAACCGGGAGGTTAGACCATGAGGTCTTCAATACTCAAAGATAAACTTGCTTGTATCCTTTTGAAAATCATTAAGAAATGTCCCAGAAATGCTTAGGGCCATTTATTCCAGATCTATCACAATGAATACGATAGATCCAAAATACAAACCGATTCAAAAAAACAAGTGCAATGGGTGCATGTGTAAAAAATCGCCTCAACACATCATGACATATAGCATTCAAAGCATATCAATCAAATGGGGGTTCTATAACTAGGGTTCTATTCCCGTTCTTGTTTCCCTTAGTTCTCTCTTTGCCTTTTTCGGCTAGAAATAATCTTGGGGTACTTTGAGTAGGGAATGGGGTTTCACACAATCATAGGCCATTCAAGAGGGTTCTATGACTAAGGGTCAATTTCCATTCTCGTTTCCCCTAGATCTCTCTTCGTGTTTTACGGCTAGAGAGAGTCTCGAGGTACTTTGAGTATGGAAAGGGGTTTCAAGCACAAACAATAGGCCATTATTCTACAGAAAGGTAGAAGAAGAGAACTACCCTAGAATTTAAAAACAAAAAATTAAAAGAGAGTTAAGGCTTACCTGGGTTCTGGAAGCAATGGGGCAGAGGTTTCCCTTCTTCACTTTGGAGCTCTTCAATCTCCAACTCTTGGCCATTTGCTTGAGGAGAGGCCTTCTATTTGTAGGCAAAGGCTAGGGTTAGGGGGAACCCTAATGGTAGACACAAGGAAGTGCCTAGCATTCTCCCACTTAACCCTAAGGCTATTTTCGAGATTTCCACTTCTTAAACAAAGGATAAAACAGTAAAAAGTGAAAACTTTCGGAATACCCTAATTTTGAGTAAAATCCTTGTATCCGACAACTCAGGTCGGATACAAGTAACAATCTTTGTATCCGACAAAATATATCGGATACAATAAAATTTATTTGTATCTGATGAGTTTTGTCGGATACAAGGAAAAATCCTTTTATCCGAATTTTTGTGTTGGTTACAAGAAAACAAACTGTTTTTTTAATGTTTTGGCCAATTATTCATCATTTTCACGGTGCAATTTGGGGTGTCTACAATGACCGAAATAGCATTTCAGGCATACACAGTATTTAGGTTGAATGAATTTTCTGTCAACCTATAAAATTTACAGAAATGCAATTTTGGTCTTTTAATTGTTTCCTAACCCTTGTTTAATTAAATCAATAAATCCAATAGGGTTTTTGGGTCATCCCATAACCCAAGATGGGGCTTGGGCCTAGTGGGCCCAAATTAAACACCGGTGGGCCTTCCAACAGGGCCCACACTCCAGACCCAGATCACTTGAGCTAAAAAGATAAAATCAAAATAAAGGGACCTACACTACACATGTGGTCCCACTAAGACTTAATCAAATGAGAATGTTGGCATAGGACGGGTAAAATAAAAGTGAGTTGACTCAATTCAAGATTAACTAGGGACCCGTCTCTTGACGGAGTGGACTGGGGTGTCTACGGACTTCCCCAAACCGTAACTGTGTGCACCTAATTCTAGATCGCACACGGGGAGCATGGGAGTTCGTGCGTACCTCGGGACTTTCGGAGTCGCCACTGCCTAAGAAATGCAGGCAGACACAGGGATTGCCTATCCGGGTCTAAGTCTGGTATGCGGCTTTATTAGAGATCTAATTAAGTCCGAAGACACCCCGGCCCGCCTCGTCGATCTGACGGGTCCCTTGGGTCTCCCTGGTTTTTTGAGTCAATTTTCACCTTTCCTAGACCAGCATACCCCTATTTGGGTCTGGCGGGGTCCTCTGAAAGTGTGGGCCCATTTTTATTTTATTTTATCTTTTTTAATTTAGTAATGTGGGTCGGATGTAGGCTCTGTTGGAAGGCCCATGGATTGCCAAGGTTGGGCTTGAGCCTAGCAGGGTTATTGGGTAACCCTTTTGGTTTATATTATTTACTAATTAAATATGTAAAGGGCTTGGATTAGGCCCGATAGCCGATATGCCCATGGCCTTGGGCCCGTTTGTTGAAAGCGGGCCTGGTGTGGGCCAATCAATGGTGTGCCACTTAGGTGGGCCCAGGAGACCTTGGTGGGCCCATTTAGGCCCACAGTCTACAAGTGGGCTTGAAACAGCCCAAATTGCTAAAAGGGCTGGGTCAGACCAGTTCGGGTCGGTTCAAATCCATTCGGGTCAAAAAATTGATTTTTAAGTTATTTTATGAAATGCCCGCATTTACTATGCGGTTTGGTCTGAACCGCAGTTGTAATGCGGTTCAGGCCAAACCGCATACTAAGTGCAGTCATACCTGGACCGCACTGCAAGTGCGGTTTCTATTTGATTTTGCAATTTTGCTCCAATTTCGGCCTGGATCAACTTGGTTAGTCTTTTGGGGGGTTCGGCGACTTCTGTTTGGGTTCTAAGCTTTTCTTTGATTATGCATCTCCTTCTTTTAGCTCCAAATGTCCTTCTTTTGTGGTGTTTTGCAATGGGATAAAATCCCCACTTTTCTCTACTTGATCAAATCATTTTCCGGCATACCACATAGCATTTAGAGGAAAGGAAAGAGGGAAATGGATAGGGGGTACATTTGATAATCTGAAAAGGACAATCCCCTCTTAAATTTGCAAATGATACCTAATTAATCAAACCATATTAACTTGCATATTTTATAAACTCACTCTCCTCCTTTTCCATATAGAGATGCCCATTTCCATGGGATCTCTCATGGCACGCAAAAGTAAGATAAACCGGTTAGTAACGATATAGTATAATAAGAAGAGTTTCAAATTGTCTAAACAAGAGAATTCCCATATATGTGAGAAAAAAGGTTACCAAAAGCACTCTTGTACTATTACCTTTCACTTTTGATGTGTTTGGGTTCTTCGAGAAATTTGGGCAACGCTTCTGCACTCCTTTTGGTTCTTCGAAATGAACTTGAAAAGGGCTCACTAGCCTGTGTGTTGATGAAGGTGAAAAGGATGGGATTAGGCAGGGTTAAGGACAAAATGAGGATGTGGGTTGACAGAGTTTGGGCAGGGCTTGGACGTAGGAAGAAGCCAAGAAAAAGAGAGAGAGGGCTGTGGGGGACCAGCTTCTCTTGAGTGGAGATCAAGGAGGAAGAGAGAAGGGGGGGGGGTGAGTGAAATGGGAGAGAGCAAAAAGGGGGAGAAGAGAGGAGTTTTTGCTTGGAATGGAATTGGGGGGGCTCCCCTTTTATAGTTGAAAAAATGACCTAAAAATGAATTTTAATCACTTTTTTTGACTGAATTTTAATTTCATGTTTCATGTAACTAAAACTTAAATATTTTTTATTTTCATCCATCCAACTCATTAAGCTTATCCATATTATTGACATGTGGTTGTTATTTTTTGTTTATTTTAATTCTTAGATTCTTTAAGTTTTATTATTATTTTATTCTTAAGACTTTTTTTGTTAAAAACGCATATGTGTTTTCTATTTTCCATTTTATTTTTGATTTAATTTAATTGTTAGATATTTACAAAATATTACTATTTTATTCTTAGATTTTTATTTTTTGTCCTTTCTTCAATCTTGCCACATGTGCAGATTTTCCAAGATTTTTGACTGCCCATAACTTTCTCATTTGATATCCGATTTCAGCAAACTTAGTGGCATTGGAATCAGATTGAAATCTTCTATCTACTGAGCTTTGGTAGCAAATTCGGGCTTTTTAACAGAAATGCAAAGTCGCGTCTCAGAGCCAGTTTTGCTCATATCTCCTTATACGGGACTCCAATTCTAGCAAACTCAGTTGCGTTGGAGTCGTGTCGATGCGCTCTTTTTGCTGATGTCCAATTGAGTAGCTAATTTGGAGTTTTGCAGAAAGCCGATTTTCACTATTTCCATATTTGACTAGCCTATAACTTCTTCATCCGGACTCCGATTTAAGCAAACTCAGTGGTGTTAGAACCGTATCGGAATCCTCTTTCTAATGGTATAAAGTTTGGTAGTCAATTCTCCTTGGATCAAAAAGTCAATCTTTGGCCCTCTTAGGGTTTGACTTTTCATTTTTTTGCATTTTTAGGGGTGCAAAAATCAGGTGTTTACAGTAACCAAGCACTTTTTTTAGAATCTTGATGCGCAAACTACCCTGTAGACAACCTTTTAAGCATCCAGGTGTCTGCTTACACCCCATCAGGCAGTGGCGACTCCCCAAACCCCTTTTATCCAAATCCGACATCCCAATCTCGGAAGTGTGCGACCCTTTCATGCTTTCGCCGGAGAGCGCGCCGGGTATTTTCCAAAAGAGAGGTGATCACATCACTATCCCCCAGGTGCGCAGCAAATTGATGCGCGCACAATATGAGCAAATTCATTTTTTTTACCTTTTTCATTGTTGAATGAAAATACAAAACAAAATCCAAATGTTTAAAACCATTAAATGAATAGTTGAAGCTTCTTCTATGGAGTAGAAACATAAAAATTACTTAATTATGTTTCAAGTCAACCCTCCTGACAGGTTTTGACACTGTGTTCTGTTAACCAATAGATGAACTTGCTTAGGGGAAATGCTTCATCCACATTTCATTAAAATTGTAATCCTTTTTGTCATAACAGTGATAAATCACCTTATTTTAATCGTAATTGCAGCACCTCCATTTCCATGGGTAGTTGCTATCGAACCATTACAATTGATCTCGAGGTGATCAAAGCCTTGAACACAAGACAAATGTCATGGGTAATGTTAAGAGAAGCTAGTTTGAAAATTTAGTTGATGGATATTCCAAACACAAGCTAATGCATGTACAAAATTCAAATTCCCAAATGACCAAGCATTGTAGGAAAATAAATGACCTACATGGAAAACAGAGAAATTTTTTTTATTCTAAGCCTTCTATACGTGTGAGACATGGAAAAATCACCGGGATGATTCCCTCCGTCATCACACGGGCTCAATGAAAATGGGAGAGTTGCCACCATTCAATTTTAGAGGTGTGAATGGGCACCAAAAATTCATCGAAATAAGCAAAAAATCAAATCTAGAGTAAAAATAACTCTACTTGAAAATAAAATCCAGAGATGGGTAAGGGGATTAGATTATGAATGGGAGAAGGTGTTACGCACCCCCATTCACTCACACAAGGTGGTTGCCAAGTGTTGTTCATGCTACAAAATGAGAAAGCTTGCTAAAATAATCAAAAACCTTGAAAAAGGATTAAGCAAATGTATGATACTTTCACATGAGAAATCCAAATGAATTCCAGATCCTCTTTTATGTCAGTATCACTTCTGGGATATCACCATTAGATGGAAATCGAAGCAAAAATTGCATAAAACCAAGTTGAGTCAAATCTAGAAAATTCGGTAAAAGATAATGCCATTTGTCTTGAAATCATTCAAATCCAATTTAAATTGAATCAAACCAAATCCATTTGAAAGATTATGATAAATAGAAAACTCAAGCAAATTTTCAATCCAATCCGATTAAAATCCTAGGAGTTATTCTCCTTTGAAATCTGCTGCTGAAGATAGTTAAAAGTGATAAGTGGGCAACTTTGGAAATTCATTTAGAAAACTTGGCTCCATATAAATCGGTGAAATTTGGCATGAATTAAGTATGTAGGGCCATATTTCAATGAAACTAGCCTCATACAAAAATTCATCCGGATGTGCCTTGGGTGACCTCCTGAACAGGCCCCGAAGATCATAGATTAACCCAAAAAAGTGTTGTTGAGCAGTTCTGAGTAAATCTGTTACCCACGACACAAATGGAATCAAAAAATTATGAAACCAACTAAATTTGAAATTAGACTTCTGAAGGAAAACACAGAAAAAAAATCACCCGAATCGGACTTAAAACGAACACATGGCGCTCAGTCGAAGTGACAGGTTCCGCAATCTGGCCTGAATTGACCTATCAACTTCGATTGAGTGGTGTCAAAAATCCACTTCATAAAAATTGATGACATTTTGCAGGCATAAACTAGACAGCCTCCCCTTTCCCATGGATTTAGAATCACTCTAAAATTCATCCGGACGATGAAGTTATGAGTGTCTGAAGTTGGGGTACAGCTGCTGTCCAGTTTAAGCCTTTTTAAAGAAAATCAACTCAAAACAGTGATTGGATGTGTGTGATCTATGCAATATGAATCAAAATCATTTGAAAATCATTGAGAAATGTCCCAGAATTGTTTGGGGCTATTTATTTAAGATCTATCACAATAAATGCAATAGATCCGAAATACAAGCTGATTCCAATAAAAACAAGTGCAATATATGTGTATGTGTAAAAATCATTTCTTCAATCACAACATAACAACATATGGCATTCATATCAATCAAATGGGGTTCTAAAGGTTCCGTTCCATTCTCGTTTCCCTTAGTTCTTTCTCCTTGTTTTACGGTTCTTTGAGATAATCTTGGGGTACTTTGAGTACGAAACGGTTTTCATAGAATCAAAAGGCCATTCAAAAAAGGTTCTAACACTAAGGATCAATCCTCAGTCACGTTTCCCCTAGATCCCGCCTTCACGTTTTATGGCTAGGGGGAGTCTTGAGGTACTTTGAGTAGAGGAAGGGTTTTCATACACACAGAGTAGGCCTTATTCTACATAAAGGTAGAAGAAAAGAACTAACCCTAGAATGTAAAAACAGAAAAATAAAGAGGAGTGTTAGGCTTACCTGGGCTTCTGGAAGTAATGCGGCAGCGGTTCCCTTCTTCACTCGGAGCTCTTCAATCTCCAACTTATTGGAAAAAATTCTTGACAAAAGTTATTGGCCATTTGCTTGAGGAGAGGCCTTTTATTTATAGGCAAAGGCTAGGGTTAGGGGAACCCTAATGGTAGACACAAAATGATGCCTAGAATCCCCCACATTTAACCCTAAGGCTATTTCCGAGATTTCCACTCCTTAAACAAAGGATATGATGGTAAAAAGTGAAAACTTTCGGAAAACCTTAATTTTAAGCAAAAACCTTGTATCCGACAACTTAGGTCAGATACAAGCAATTCTCTTTGTATCCGACATTATTTGTCGGATACAATAAAGATGTTTTGTATCCGATATTATCTGTCGGATACAAAAAAAAGAAGCTTTTATCCGAATTTTAACGCAGGTAATACTTATTTACATGTAAAATCATTTAAGTAAATGTCATCGTATTTTTTAATCTCCATTTACTTAAGATATTACATGTAAATAAGCAAACACTCCGCCATTTGAATCCATTAAAAATAGTTACAGACCCAAATTCCAAGTGAATAAAAAGTCAACTTTCCAGTTCCAAGCTAAATTCCGGTTTTTCAGGTCTGGTAAAAGATTCAACATATTAAAACCAAGGTATTCGTCAAGATTTAAAATCTCAAAAAAATTCTTTTATGCAATAATATGGCTAAAAACCTGATTACCGGGAAAAATTATCTTGAAATCTTGCTTTAAAAAATATTTCATTTTCTGGGGTCAAAAGTCAACAAAATTCAATCGGAAAAAGTTTGACTTTGCACAAAAGATTGAATTCGGGCCTTTTCCTTTGCGGTTTTGGATTCAAATGGGTTAAAGATCTCAAACCCAATGCAAAGAATTGAAAATTCCAATAAAATATTTCTCTCCTTTAAGATTTATCAAAAATCGTGCAATTTTGGGGTGTCTACAATACGTTCTTGGAAGGTAAGATTATATAAAAGAAATAAAAATATAGAGGCAAAGAGATTCATCACCATCCATTTTTGCTAGAGCAAAATTTACCACAAGGAAAAACATAAGACAAGGAGCTTGAAAATGCACCAACTCATACAAGGGTGGTGACACAAAACATTGTCAAGAGAAATCAAGCCCCTTAACTTGTTGCAGAAACAAATATTCATCTACTTGAAAGAGGTGAGAATTTACAAGTCAATGCACCAAGTCTATTAGTGAAATATCTCTCCAGGGATTGTCAAAGATGTTCCATTAGAAATATTCTTGTTATTGCTTCAACTCGTACCCTCCAAAAATTTGATCCCGCAGTAATCTCTCCGAATAAATTAAATACATGCATTAAGATATGAAGGCTTCTTATTTCACAACAACGAAAGCATTTTTTCACTTTAGATACTTCAATTTTCCCAGAACGAAAGATGTGCAATTTGAAGAGACTTTGTCAATGATCCTCTTACTTTATTATGCAATACTTGACTGATTTCTTCTAAAATGGTTGACAATGGCGCCTAACAAATTTAAAAATGGATTTTTTGCTCGTTTGGATGAGTTTGATGCAGTTTTTATTTGTTTCCTAGTAATGCTGGTAGCATGGTTCTTATCATCCACGAGAGAGCAATACAGATTAGAGAAGGGAAAAAAGAGGAAATCTCTCCATGGTTTGTCTAGATTATAATTGCAGTAGCTACAAAAAGAAAGGCCAAAAAGCTTCATGACAGCCTCTACTTTAAGCACATCAGAGACGAAAATAAAAGAAAATGAATGGCTTAATGGAATTAAACATCACAATTAATTTGAAAGGCTTTGGTAAAGTAGTGTTATTATTTTGTGTTAAGGTATTTATGAATTTAAAGGATTTTTCAAATGCCACTCTCAATGATAGTATTTGGCTAACTCATCAATGAGGTTTTCTTTTGCTTGAAGTGGAAAGAATACTGGAAATATGCCGATAGCTTTCTATAGTTATATGACAATTGTACCAAATCCATGAAGAACAACTGAAAAGGATGATGCAAATGCCCACATGAGAATTACATAGAAAATTGAAAAGAAAAAAATCAATCTAATCAAGAAAAGTGATAATAAATAAAATGGGGAAACATTAGGAAGCAGAGGAAGATTCTAAAAGAAAGATCACCAAGCAAAAGAACAACCCAATGTATGAATGGGTTGCGGCCTCAAACAATAAACAAATGTTCTTCCAAATGCTCCTCTAATGTCCTACAATATTAGCTTGTTCTGATGAGTGAAAAATAGACCAAATCTCAAAATAGTTTCATTGAGAAGGAATTTTTAAGATATTTCAGATGGTAAGAGTTCAAAACTAGCCTAAGAATATTTTCACAACTGCAAGAAATTCAATTATGTATAAAAATTTCTTCAAATTTTCAGATCCTGTTTCAAATATTACATCCCTTCTTGTTTTGCTCACCTCATTCCTTAATTGCGTATCTGCAAATCATGAAACATGAGGTGATAATCAAGTACAACAGCAATTTTACTGATTGAATCTATTAGATAGTAACTCTTGCCATGGACAGAAGTTCGGTACAATGAAATCGAATAGTTAAAGCAATATTTAACATTTATAAGAAACCTAAAAGATAAAACAATTGAAGCAATATCTAAGGAGTATTAGAAACTTTTAAGGAAGAAAACGAGGAGTATAAATTTGAAAGGAATTTTTCACATATCATCTGAAAGTGTCTCCAAAAAGCTCAATAAATCCCAATTACTACCGGTTATTTCTCACCTATGAAAGCAAATAAAACAATCTTAACTTCAAAGTAATAAAATAAGATGAAAGTATATGAGTTACCATCACTACTCCAACTCCAATTATGAAAACTGCAACAAATCAAAGAGAAAACCATCGAGAGGTAGAGGAATAACCTATAAAGTGATAACTCCTTAGTAGAACTTGTTCTAATGAGTAAAACTATATTGACAAAACTAAAAAGCAGCGATTCAGAATTGGCCTAAGAAGATTTTGCTCACAAGTTCAAGAACTGCAACTAATTTTGTTTAAAAACTTCATTGTGTTCTCAGATTCACATGTAGCATTCTTGTTGTACTGCTTATTCCATTCCTTAATCATGTAGCTTCTTCATGAAACATGAGGTGATAATCAAATGTAGCAGCAACGTTACTAATCCAATCTCTCTGATACTATATCGTGCCTGGACAGAAAAATTTAATACAATGAAATCAAACAGTTGAAGCAATAATTTAGATGTATAATAAGCTTAAAGAGAGAAAAAGAGGAGGAAGAGAAGTGCTAGAAGAACAAGAAAGAAAATGATGTTTCTACAATGTAAACATGTAAAAGGAACTTCTGCTCACTGATATCCTTTTTTTTTTTTTTTTGTTATATAATCCATGTTGATAACACTGATGATTTGTTAGTGTAAGTTCTGTAAGTATTTTCAAGGAAAAAGAGAAACCTTAGGCTGCATTTGGGATTGCTAAATTAAGCACTTAATTTCAACTTACGGCTTGTTAAAGCTTTTTTTTTAATATTAAGAAATGCTTTAATAACCCATAAGTTGAAATTAATGCTTAATTGAGCAAAACTAAACACAGCCTTAGAGTGTCAATTTACTAGATAAATATTTATATTTTTAATTTTTAAAAAATAATTTTCTTATCTTAAGGAAGAAAAAACATTAAGAAAAAGAGAATCTTATGAAACTAATTTTTTATTTTTACAAGAAAAATAACAATTTATTACCGATTTATTCAAATTATCATAATTCTAAAAACAACCTTAATCCCAAGTTATTGAAATAAATCTTAAATAAAAAATAGAATCCCTCAGAACTACAATTTTTGTGTTCTAATAAAATTAATAAATTAATTTTAATCTAGAGTCAATTTAGTAGAACAACTCCCCTAGAAGATGAAAATAATCATATTGTGATAAAACAAATTTTTTTATTCGTAAAAAAATAAATTTATAAATTATAGTTAATGAAATTTCTAATTTAAGAGAAAGAGAAAAAATAATAATATAGTTATATTGTTACAATAATAAATCATCAAGGAAATAGAAAAAAAGAGAATCCTCTTACTACGAAACTAATATTCTTCATTTTATTAATTTGTTACTATTCTTTAGAATTCTAATAATCTCAAAAATCCTTTTTTTTCTAGTCCAGCGTCATTGTACTAAATCTTAAAGGAAAAAAGAAGGAGAGGAAAATGAGATTCTTTTGATAATTCCAAATCCTTATCCACAAATCAAAAGAACAAAATGTTCTTTGCACGACATTAAAGTTACTGGAATAAATAGCAAAGAAAATATGAAATGGGAAAAGATAATCTTACTTTAATTTCGAAACCTTAAACAAACTTTTGATAAAATCAAAGAAAATATAAAAATAAGAACATGATTCTATTTGTCACCCTTTTTTAGAATTCAAATAATTCAAAAATTCTTATTAATCAGTTTACAAAAAGACTATAACAAGAATCAAAATTCTATAATAAAAAGTAAAATCAAATAAAATTTCCATATGAATTTATATAAATAATTCTAATTTCATGACTTTTGTAGACACCCCCAAAATTGCACGATTTTTGATAAATCTTGAAGAAGGGGAATATCTTATTAGAATTTTCAATTCTTAACATTGGGTTTGAGATCCTTAACCCATTTAAATCCAAAACTACAAAGGAAAGGGCCCAAATTCAATCTTTTGCGCAAAGTCAAACTTTTCCGGTTGAATTTTGTTGACTTTTGACCCCAAAAAATGAAATATTTTTTAAGGCAAGATTTCAAGATAATTTTTTCCTGTAATCAGGTTTTTAGCAATGTTATTGCATAAATGAATTTTTTGAGCCTTTAAATCTGGACAAATACCTTAGTATTAACATGTTGAATCTTTTTACCGGACCTGAAAAACCGGAATTTAGCCTTGAATTGGAAAGTTGACTTTTTATTCACTTGGAATTTGGGTCTAGAGCTATTTTTAATGGATTCAAATGGGGGTGTTTGCTTATTTATATGTAATATCTTAAGTAAATGGAGATTAAAAAATACGAGGACATTTACTTAAATGATATTACATGTAAATAAGTATTGCATGTGCAGGTAAGGGTCAAGGCGAGCCAAAAGTGTGCTGCCCGCATATAAAGTGTGAATTTTCTCAATTTTTTTCTGTCCACATATATAGTGTGGTTTCAAGGTTTTGGTCTTACCCACATATATAGTGCGGACTAGACAAAACTGCACTGTGTATGTGGACGCATTCATTTTGCGCAATTTCGCAAAGGCTCGAGATCTGAGCCTTATTTACCATTTTTACCTCTTTCTGGGAGACTTGATCTCCCTCATTTGCCCTCTAAATCCTCTAGATTTACTCCAACTCATACCTTAAAATTGAATTGGAAGAATCTAGAAAGGAATTTTTGCCTACCTTTGGGACCTTTTGTGCCCTTGGCCTTGCCTATAAATAGAGGGGCTCTCCTCTTGCAAAGGGCTGGAAATTGAAGCTTGAAGAGCTCCTGGAGAAGAAGGGAACCCCTGCCTCTCAACTCTCTCAAGCAACCAAGATAAGCCTCTGCTCTTCTCTTTTCTTTTTTTTTTATCTTAGGATAGTCTTTTCTTCTACTTTTCTGTAGTATAGAGACCTATATGTGTTTGTAGCCCCAAACCTCTCTTTAAGTACCTTAAGCACCCTCTCTAGCCGTAAAACATGAAGAGAGAGCTAGGGGAAACGAGAACAGGAATGGATCCTTAGGTTAGAACCTTTTTTGGTGATGATCCTTTTGTATGTCTTTTGATATTCTGTGTGGTTGTGATCTTGTTTCAAATCTGGAGGAATCATATGGATCTATGCTGTCCATAGCATTAGATCCCTTTTTTCCTCCTAAAATTCTGATTTCTCACACAACTACACATACATCACTGGATTTCTGGTTGAAATAGGCATAGATCTTAGATTTACCATGTTCAATATGGTAGATCTGAGATCAAAAGCCTTATAATAATCTCTTAGGATTTTACGAATTGATTTCGAATGGCTTTAATCTTTTAGAGAGGATCTTATGGTCGAATCTCTCGTATTTTGATGTTTTTCATCAACATGGGTAGATTTGGCTTCCCTCTCCAATTAATGAGAGATCTAAGCCAGATTTGTACCCTAAATGATTATGAGTTTGTTCTTCAATGTATTTAAAGTGGTTTCAACTCATATAATGTGGCCATTCATTGTCTTTGTAGTTTTATAACGTTGGATTTCAGCAAAGGTATTTCCTTCGATTTTTATCAGATTTGAGTGAAATTTCTACTGCGTTTTCTACTTTATATAAACCTTCAAATGGCTTTGATTTTAGTCGATTTAAGTTTGGATTGGAAGACTTTTGATTGGTTGAGTTTACAAAGCTTTAATGATTTAACCTAAAGTTGGTTTTCCAAGTTTAGCTTTAGGCTTATTTTCTTTGAGTTCATTTTGATTTTTTATTCGATCATAAAACCCTAGAAATGGTATATTCATATAGAGAGTCCAGAATCAATTGGATTACTCATATGGAAGAACCATACATAGTTTTGTCTTTTTAGTACTTTTGGTTGATTTTTACTTGCAAGCAATTTTTTTTAAGCATGAATAGCATTTGGCAACCACCTTGTGTGGATGAATAGGGGTGCCTAACACCTTCCCCTATTCATAACCTAATCTCCTTACCACCCAATCTCTAGATTTAACCATAAAGTAGAGCTACTTTTTAGCTCTATTTCTTATCTTTTATGATCACTTTGGTGTCCATTCACACCTTAAATTGAATGGTGGAGACTCCTTCATTTTTTAAACCCCGGGTATGAATAGGAAGTCATTTAAGTGATTTTCCATGTCTCACAACTTTATAATAAGGTATAAACAAAGAACCAATAAACAGAGAAGTCAATCAATCGGTTAACATTGAGCTTTTACAAGCAGTCAATGGTGAGGAAAGTCATGATGATAGATTATCCATTTGAGAGATCTCAAATTATTCAATATAAGTACCTGATTCCCTTGGGCTTGGGGTTTCTTCAAAGGAAGCATGTGGTGCTTGTCTGAAGATGCGCAACGAGCATAAAACTAGATAAATTGATTTGGTGACAATGTTTTGAAGATTGTCTTGTATCCTGTAACACCCCAAACAATAGTATAAAGTAAGAGGGAAATTTGAAAAATAAAAAGGAAAAGAAAAGAAATTTACTGTGTTGAACATTACCTTCTATCTTAATTGATGGTAGGTGTCCAATTTCTTCCAATCCAGCCAAAGAGAAAAGGAAGGAAGGATAATGATCAGTGAGTTTATTGGTGTTCTTATTTTGATCAATTCTGCAAACAAAATACTTGATTTTGATTTTTTTTTAGAAAAAATATTTTAGATTTTGAAGGATCGATGACAAATTCAAATCAATTTGTGCGCGCGTGGGAAACGCGGCACGTGGGAATTCGGAGTCGCCACCGCCTGATGGGGTGCAGGCGGACACCTGGGTGCCTAATCTTGTCTATTAGGGCTTTTGGTCTGCGGCTTGAGATTCTAAGTAGGGTCTCGGTTGCGGTCCGGGGAAGTCCGTAGACACCTCGGTCCACCCCGTCGGGTGACGGGTCCCTTAGGTTTATCCTAGTTTGAGTCAGCTTATTTTGGTTTCTCATTCACCCGATTCCTATTCCAGCATGCACACTTTGTTTAAGTCTGGCGGGACCACCTGAGTGGTGTGGGTCCCCTTTAATTGCTTTTATCTTGAATACTTAGGTGATCTGAGTCTGGTTGGGTGGGCCCCGTTGGAAGGCCCACGGTGTCCTTGGTGGGCTTAGTCAAGCCCGTGTGCCCTTGTAGGCCTCAACCTATCCTAAGAGGCCCTTTGGGCTTTGGTTAAGTGCATTGATTTTACTTTAGGTTCAGATTCGAAGATTTAAGTTTTTTCCATGCAAAGGTGGGCCGGACTGGTTTGTGGGTCCCTAAGGTGGGCCCACATGGTGGCCAAGTATTTTTATTGGATTTATCTTTTTAATTTTACCAAAATGAGTTGGACACTGGGCTTGGGGCCCATAGTCCAAATCTGGGCTTGTAAGCCCAAGTTATCGGAAGTTAGGGTTTGCACCCTCCCTTGGTTCGGTTGGCGGGCCCGGTAGGCCCTTGCCCTTGGTCTCGGCCAAACCACGCATTTCATGCATCAATTTCACTAATCTAGTTCGGGTGGACCGCCTTAGGTTTGGCCCGCCCGGTTTAATCGGTTAATTTCGCTTATCTTGATTAAATTGCATGCATACATGTTTATTGGGCGGGGGTGGGCCCCGTTGGAAGGCCCACTGGAAATCAAGTTGGACGGGGGGGGGGGGTCCAAGTCCCACATTGGGTTTCCGGGTGACCCAGAAGCCCTATTGGTTTATCCGGTTTGGAAATGGCATTCACATCTAGCAATAATCACAGAAAAAACACAAGATGGACACTTTGTCAAAAAAAATTGGCTCATTGTGTTGGGTCCAAGTCGCACCAAGGAATTAGTTGGATGCGCAGCAAACAAAGGGGGTGGGGGTGCGGGGGGCGAAGCCCCCTGCGGTACGGTAAAGGGCATTTTTGGAATTTTTCAAAAATATATCAATTTGGCATGTTTTAGGGGTAGGCGCCGACCTCAGGTAGTAGGCGCGAGGTCGGCGCGAAATGGGCGGACCGAAAACAGCGAAAAAACACAAAAAAAAATGTAGTGGGCGCGAGGTTCGCGCGAACTGAGCGCGAGCTTCGCGCGAGGTTCGTGCGAACTGAGCGCGAGGATCACGCGAAGTGTTCGCGCGAGCTTCGCGCGAACTCAGCGGACACTCGATGCTCTCGGTTTTCTTTCAAACTCCATTTCTTAGCTGATTTTTAAGCTCTGTAACTCGTTTTTTAGGCTCTGTAAGCCCTCCCAGGGCTTCGACCACCCCTAGAAGATACTCACACATGCATTGGAATTAATCTAATTGATTAAATACACAACTCCATATCACTAAAAAAGAAACCAAACCCCATTATCACAACACAACACAGTCCTAACTACAGACAGTTAATGGGGTGATGGGAGCATGCTTACAGGGGCGCAACAAGGAGCAAACAGCATACGGCAGGGGGTTGGGGGGGCATGTTAGCAAGTCCAGCACAATAAAAACAAAGAAAACAACATGCAGACATTACATGCACTTCTATCCACTGACTGGTCCTTCAAGCATGCACACTAACATCCGAAGAAGGGAATGAGGAGGGGGGTTTACAGGGATACAATGGATGAAGGGAACTTGGGAACATGCTCCCTTTTCGGCGCGAGCAACACATGCATCTTCCTCTTCCTTACTTGGTGGTCTTCATCAGATGGAAGTGAATGGAAAAAACATGGCAAGTTTTCATGGCTGTGGCCTCATACCACCGAATAAGACCGGCTTACAAAAAACATCGCATATTCATATATGTGTAACCCAATGTAACAGGGATGTTTACTTGGTGGTTCTTTGAGTTCTGGAGCTGAGTGGGGGAGCTCCTCGAAGGCGGACAGCAGCTGGAGCCTCCTCTTTACCGCACCGACAGTAGCAAGCCTCCACTGGTTTAGGTTGAACTGGAGGAGAACCAAAGGAGGGTGAGGCGCTTGGGGTTTTCTGGGAGGCAAGCAGGGGTGAAGAGAAGGGGGCGTCAGGTGAAGGAAGAAGAAAACAAAACAAAAACCCTTCGAACCCTCCAAAAATCCGAACACTTAGTTTTTTTTTTTTAATCTTCTAACCCTTTGCACGAGATTTCGCGCGGTTTATATAGACCAAGAAAAGAAGAGGACCCGCCCACTTAAAAAAAAAGGGCCGCTCACTTAAAAAAGGGTATCCGCTCAGCTTGAGCTGAGCGCATACCTTGCTGCCACGTCCGCGCGAGCGGCATAATGATGAGAAATCATTTAATGCCGCCGCTCGCCGGTCGAAAAATCTAAAAAATTCAGATTTAGTCCCTGACAATTTTTGGTAAAATCCGATATTCTCGGATTTTTACAGATTTAGTCCCTTGGATATTTCGAATGTTCGGATATTTACGGATTTGATCCCCGAGATATTTTCCTGCGCAACTCGCCACATGTGCAGCTTTTTGCCACGTGCACAGATTGCCGGTTTTGCTGCTCGGAAATTTCATCAGCTCATATTTTCTTCATCCGGACTCCGATCTGGGCAAACTTAGTTTCATTAGAATCGTATCGGAGCCCTCCATCCCATGACCTAGGGGTAGGCCTCCGGATCGGATTTTAGCAGAAAGTCAACTTTTGGCTCTGCTCAAGTTTGACCGCCCGCAGAACCTTCATCCGGACCCCGATTCCTGCAAACTCAGTTGCATTAGAACCGTGTCGAGATTCTCTATCCAATGACCTAGGGGTAGGCCTCTGGATCGGATTTTAGCAGAAAGTCAACTTTTGGCTCTGCTCAGGTTTGACCGTCCGCAGAACCCTCATCCGGACCCCGATTCCTGCAAACTCAGTTGCGTTGGAACCGTGTCGAGATTCTCTATCCAATGACCTAGGGGTAGGCCTCTAGATCGGATTTTAGCAGAAAGTCAACTTTTGGCTCCACTCAGGTTTGACCATCCGCAGAACCCTCATCCGGACCCCGATTCCTGCAAACTCAGTTGCGTTGGAACCGTGTCGAGATTCTCTATCCAATGATATAGATCAAGGTATCTGGATCGGATTTTAGCAGAAAGTCAACTTTTGGCTCTGCTCAGGTTTGACCGTCCGCAGAACCTTCATCCGGACCCCGATTCCTGCAAACTCAGTTGCGTTGGAACCGTGTCGAGATTCTCTATCCAATGACATAAAGCGAGGTGGCCAATTTTCACTTGATCAAAAAGTCAACTTTTCACCCCTTAGGGTTTGACTTTCTGTCAAGGGTTTGCATTTTTGGTTTTTCGGGGAGCGCAAAATTGAGATGCTTACACAATTGTTAAAGGGAGGTAGAGAATAGAAGAATGTATATTCTAGAAACAGTTTATTTATTCATTTTGAACACAAAATTAGTGCAAAAATGATATTCAAATTGAATTGCAACATATCCGAGGATATGAAATTGAAAAAGAATAAAAAATAAAAAACTTAAAAGAACAACAAATGGGCCATGCATAAAAGAGAGGACAAAAATTATATTATTTGGAGATTTGCATGTAATAGGTGGTAGGCTAAATAAGAGTGAATAAAATAGAAAAGTGAAGGAAATGAATACAAACATGAAGAATATTGGCATTGAAGATGATAATTCAGGGGTTAACTAGTACATTGGGTTAACTAGTACATCCGGGATGTGAGCAATCTTAGGCCAATCCTCGCATATGCCTCTCTTGCATCGTCTTGATAAATGTGGACATAAAAGGATAGATAGCTTTCCCAATTATGTGAGACATTGCATCCCTTGCAGCAGAGATTGTACACTTGGGCAATTACAAATGGAAAGCTCTTTAAGGGAAGCAAAATTTCCAAGCCACTCTGGTAGAGCCATCAGATTCTCGCAATGGTAGATGTAAAGAGATTGTAGATGGGTAGCACGTTGAAGCCCCTCAGACAAAGACACCAATTTTGGAAGCTGAATGTTTAGTCCTAGAAGGCTTTGAAGGACATGCAGTTCAAAAATAGGGTCATGCAGTTCACAAGAATTTAGGAATCATAGATACGTAAGCATCGCATCCTTTGATAGAAAGAGACCAAATAGAAGTTGAGCCTCTTGATTGTTCTTGTAGCAGAGACTCATCGTCGTTGCACTCTGTGATATCAAAAAACTTCAAATTTTCAAAAGGGGAAAAGGATGAAAGTGAAGAAGTTGTAGTTGATGGTAAATTTGTTGGTGCAGCTACCATCATGATTGATCACACTAGATTTCCACTCAAATTTTGCAATGACAAAAGCTCAAAAGAAGGATGGAATGACATTGTTCCCAACTTTGGACAGTCTTTGATAGTTAATTTAGAAAGGCAAGGAAATGACAGCAACACTTGCTGTCGTTGCTCCTCTTGAGCTACTGTTTTTGCCGCTAAAGTTGTTGCTTTTGTTGCTCCATCTTCTTCATCCTCTATTTCTTCTATTCTTGACCATTCTTTCAAATTCCTCATTTCTCTAAGATCCAATTCCTTCAAAGATGGGAAGAATGTTGTGCTGCCTCCACTCACTGCATCATTCTTGATGTACTCAAGGTGATGTACAAATAGAGACACAAGAAAAGGGAGCTGACCCAATGATGGGAAATTTTGGCATCGTCTACAATTGGCTAGCTCAACTCGTGACAGATGTGGAAAAGAGACAACCGTCATCTTCATCATCCAAGGTGGAAACGAGGCACCCCCATATCCATCTATCATCAATTTTTGTATGTTCCAATTTGGCTCCAGGGCTTCAAGAAATGCAACGTCATCACTGCCATCACCACCTCCTGTGTTCCATTCTATGCTCAAAGATTCTAGGTACTACTTATCTTTCAATTTTGCTTCCTTTGCTTCCAAAGTGGTTGCGCTTTCAAGATTTGTAATGCACAGTATACCTCTAAGATTGTTTAGTCCATGTAGCTCACTTAGGTTGGGATGTAATCTATCCCCATCCTTTCCCACGTTGAAAGTGGGTAATGTATGAAGACGAGTTAGTTTCCCCATTCCAGATGGTGTACAAATGGACCCATTGTACCAGTCCAGCTCAAGTTGCCTAAGGTTGACCATATTTCCAATATCCTCTGGTAGTGCTTTGAGTTGATGACAATACTTGAGTGCCAAACTCTCCAAATTTGTCAACTTACTTATCAATTCGAGGAGCCTTTTGATTTTTTGCAAACCTTCTGCATTTAATTTCCTGAGGCTAATCATCTCTCCAATATTCATGGGCAATTCTTCAATTCCCATGCAATCCTCAAGTTTTAAACTCTGCAAATTCGTCAACTTGCATATTGAATTAGGGAGTGTCTCGATTTTATCATTGTCGGAAATATTTATATGTCTAAGACTTTCTATCTTTCCAATATCTTTGGGCAGCTTTTCAAGACCACAACCCATGACATATAATGCCTGCAAATTTTGCAACATGATGATTGATTCGGGTAGTTTCTTAATAGAATAATCAACAGAAAACCCAAGACATCGCAAATGTTTGAATTCGCTTATGGAACATAACTGCTCCTGAGTGACCGAGGAAAGAAATAGTACATGTACGTACCTAAAACTTGACCATGCATCATGAGATAGGTCAATTATTTTTTTGCTAAGAAATTTCCTTAATTTATGTGATGCAGACAGCCCCTGATAAGTGTCACAAGACAAAGTCATGTGGCGAACACAAGCTTGAATGGGAGTATCGATTTCATCAACAATCAGGCATTTGCCCCCTAACACTAATTGTGCAAGATCGTGCATGAGATCATGCATTTTACAACTCACAATGTTCCCATAATAATCTTCCTCTACATCTTGGACACCTTGATGTTTCTTACAATGATCAAATCAAGACACTCCTTGATTCAATATGCAAGTTGACGAATTTGTATAAAAGTTGCTAATCTATACTATTATAAAGCAAATCCTGTATTTCTCACTAACATTCTATTTCCAAAACACCCTTCAATTCCTTTCAATTTTACTCCAACACTTTGGTTTGTTACCGCCATATGTATCAGTATCATAACTAACTGCCCACATAAAACTTCTTTGTTCTAATTCTTTTATTATGTGCATATCACATGTATTCCTCTAATACATATAAAAAAGAGCCAATTAGATGAGGTTTGTTTAAAGTTGAATGCCTGTGTTAAACAACCATTGGACACCCAAAAGCATAAGATGAGAGGTGACACAAGGCATGTACCTATACACCTTCATAAAGAAGCAAGCGAAGGAATGCCAAGATAACGCTTGAAGAGTCAAACGGCAAATCTCCCCTCTGATACCATTTTAAACAACTACTGAACCTTAAAGCCTAAGCTAATAAGTAACAATGTAACTATATATACCAAAGGGCCCAACATACAAAAACTCAACACTATGGATCAAAGAAAGAAGGCATGCTCTTGAGAGCATTATTGTTAGTGATATATGAAAATGAATATTACTAACTATTTCAGGAAATAAAAGTCTTTTAAAAATAATACTGAGGGATACTCATTAGAAAGAGAATTTATGTTAGTATCTTTTGTCTTCTCTTTAAATAATTGTATAGACTAGAGGGTAAGGGAAAGAAAATAAAGATAAAGATTAATAAGTAGGAAAGACAAAGCTGTAACCACTTAATTTATTGGCACATCTTTTACGCGTTGTTTATACGCGTTGTTTATAGACTTCTACATTGAAATTTACTTTTTCCCTTCCACCCAAGAAAGAGATGAGTAAAATAGGACTTATCTTACCAAGATCATTAGATGATTCTGATGGTTAAAAATGATTATGATGGTTTTATTACTTTTATATATCTTATCATCTGTGATTCAATAATCCCATTAACAAGATGCTAAACCAGGAATTTAGGTTTGCATTATGACTGAATGAAGAAAACTCCACTAGTGTTTTCTTTTATTGCTATATCTGTTATGCGCTGTCAGTCCTAAGCCTAGATAAAGAAAATTAGGTCAGCTTAGTAGCTGGTGAAAACTTTTTTGCTAAATTATGATTGACTAAAGACCTATCTCTACCTCTAAATTCAAGTAACATGCTCTTTGGCATCATCTTTTGATATTATGAGTTGGTTCAATGTCAAATTGAGACATTAGTTTATGGTTGTTTTTTTAAGCTGAAATTTGATGGTTTAAAAATGAAGAAAGATGCAGAGGTTGCATGTGATCTTGGAAAGCATTTCCTCTAGAGCCAAAATCCGGTGATTCCGTGAAACCACCGGCTAGGATGGAGTTTGGATGTGTGGGGCCCCCTCCTGACATGGGCATCCATCCGTGCGTTTCATGCTGGCACCACTGAGTGGCACCAAGTGAAATGCTCTCGTGATCTTGACTATCTATTCTATTTACTCTCTAGAAGGAGATAATGTATACAAAATGGAGCTAATTATATAAAGTTTGGCTGAAGCCAAACATTGATGGTCTAATACAAGATGAAAGGAATGCTGAAAATCACTACTAGAATTCATTTTAGCAATTATGTATGGGTCAACATAGAATTTATAAAGTTAAGTATGTTTTTGTGTTCTTGCTTTAAATATTTCATGGTGGAAGGGAACTCATTGGTAGTGATTAATGTTTCTTGGGTAAGAATATGTCCCCACCACTAAAGTGATTATTGAATTTGACAACTAGGTGGTAACAAGAATGCTTATTAGTTAGAATTGGAGAAGAGACTAAGGTTGTGTTTAGCATTGATTTTAGCTTTTGTTTTGTTGCTTATTTAAGTAAAATCAAGCTTTTTGAAGCAATAAGCAAATTTGGTTAGTACTTGCTTTTGCTTCTCATGATGAAGCAAAAGCAACCTAATTACTTTTCTTGAGAAGCAAAAGTTTTTTTGCTTCTCATTTTTTATTTTCTGCTTCTTTTGCTTATTGTTACAAATCATTACAAACAACCTACTCACACCGCCACTGTCATTCACTACCATTACCAACCACGACTATAAACCACCCACCACCATCCATCCTTACTTCCAACCATGGGCACCACTACTAACGCTACCGATTCACCCACAATTACACCTCATCGACCATCACTAGAATCACTTATCACCCACCACCATTATTAACACCATCCACCACCACCGCCCACCACCACTTGCCACCCCCATAGCCCCACCATGACCATCACCACACACCCACCACTCTTACCACCATCATCACTACCACCCACTAGGACCCTCCCCACTCACCATATATCCACCACCACCACCCATCCTTACTATAGAAGTACATTTCGTCATAATTCATATTAACCAAAAAGCAATTTTTATGTTTTTGATATTACCAAACATGTTTTTTTTGTTTTTTTTTAACAAAAACAAATATCAACTAAACGGTTTTGTTTCATAAAAAGATCTTCATAAAAACAAAAATAATCTAATTATTTTTCTTATTTTTTGAAGCAATAAGCAAAAAGTGATGCCAAACGCAGCAGCGTAAACCTTTCTTCAACTTTGCAAACCACCACATTTCCAAAAAAAAAAAAACTTTGCAAAGCACCACCATGGGACGGTTGAGGACCCATTGGTCGAAACACTGCAGGCAGATCAACAGAGAAAGGAAAAGTCCGATCCCTGCCATTAAATGATTTCTTTGACTTTATATGACCGCCCCCTGCGTCATCAAATCCCAACATGAGGAGAAAGCTGTGGGCCCCACGAGCCGAAAGCTTTGCTTCACTTGAAATTGGATTTTAGTACAAGTTTTTTCAACATAATTCATATTCAATCGGTCAATTCTTAAAATTTTAAAATTAATGATACTTTTTTAAAATAATTGAGAATCCATATATAAAAACTTTCTTCCGAAAATACCCTCAAAAGACTTTGAAAACATTTCCGGTACAAATGAAGTTTGCAAGTGTTTTGAAGATATTTTTGAAAGAAATTCTTGTAAAATGACACTTATTTTCAGTTATGTTAAATAAATGTCACTAATTTTCAATTTTCAAGAATTATCCCACTAAATCTAAATTATGTTAAAAAAATATCACTTAAAAAACCAATTTTCGCAAAACTTTTTGCCAGAAGATTATTTATTTATTTTTCGACATCCCTACAGAACCAATTATTTGGTAACAGGTCCCTACCCGAATATCCGTGCTCATCCCCATCCTTAAGGCTTATCGGACCAGGTAGACTCCGATTTGGCCCAGCCCGGCACACTAAAGGCCTAGCACGTCAAGGCCCTTCAAGTGTGGTCCTGTTGTGCGGGGCTGCCGTTCTTGGGCTGTTGGTCCGTTTAGATGCAGTCCAGTTGGCCTGGTATGCCAGCACACCACGGCCTAGGCAATGAAATGGTATCGTCTGCCATTTTTTGCTGAATTGTTGCTGCTGGTTGAGTGGGATTCTTCTATGTGGAGCATCCATGGTTAGTATTTTTCTAAGTGAACCCCATATGAACCATTTACAAAGTGTGAAAAACATTAATCGTTGGATGCTCCACATGGTAGCATCCCACTCAAACACCAGAGGCAATTCAGCAAAAATTATAGACGATTTTGTATGTAGTTCGTGTGTCAACATGCAAATAGCTAACATTGACTTGAATAATCATTATCATCATACGCCAATTCCTACCAAAGTGGGTTTGGCGACACCAATCTTGTCTCTCTACTCCCATCTATAAAAAATTATATTTTTAGTTAATTTATGTTTTTGTAAATCTTGTTTTATACATTCCATCCATTCTTTTTAGGTCTCCATTTTGCTAGCTTAGGCCCTTCAATGAAAGATATTTTTGTTTAGTAGATACAATAGATGAAAGAAAATGAACATCTTATACAAAATAGATATTCGAAAGTTAACATTTTTTTGCACATACATTTTGATGTACATAAACAGCCACCAAGTAGAATTTTTTTTAGTAAAGAAGAAATAGATTTTTTTTAATATTTTGGCTTGATGGAAGTAAAACCAAAGTCACCACCTTGTACACTTTCAGTATACAATTGCATCAAAATCAACTTTTAGTACACGTGGTCCAATGATAGATGACTATTACAGTAGATTAACGTTGAAGATGGTGGAATTTTGTGTTTACTTGAAGTATTGGCTGAAGGCAAAACAGAGGGCACAAAGATTCGCTATTCAGGATCTCCTTCCCCAAGAATTTCAGGAATAATTCAAAACTAGCTTCATTATTTGGTTATGATAAAAAGAGGTTGCAACAAGTGCTGAAAACTTTTGAAAGAGTATTATGCATATGCAATATGCAAATGTGTTTGTGTGTGTTTATTTATTTAGGTACAATTAGTATATGATTGTATTATATGACGAGAAGGCTCATCATTATGAATCATTATCTTTGACCTTATAGACTATAAAGATTAGAAAACTCATTTAATTTTTGAGTTGGAGTGATGGGTTCTCAATGTGGTTCAATTTGGGCTTGGGTTAACAACCAAGACCCTGGTTTAACTTTAAGTTGATACAACTAAGATCAAATTGAACCAAGTTAATGTTTTTTTTTTTGATGACCAAGTCCCGCTATGCGCTTTCATTAACGAATATCAATAATACAAAAAGCATTGGCCATTGGCCGAAGATAACACAAAATTCCTACAGAAACCATAGAAATAGAGAAGATGCAAGGTAAAAGGACAACGAAAATCCCAAACAAAACTGTTGCAATTCTTAACCAAATGTCGTACATTTTGTGAAAGCTACATAAAATTACTTGAAAAACAAAGTTAAGAGTCAGAAAGAGGGTCCGTGTACAAACTGAACCGAACCAAGTTGACATCATAGAAACGTGTGTTTAATCACTGATCCACTGCCTTGTTATTGTCCGCCTATTAATTGATCTATTGACTTGTGGGTGAAGCGGCTGGCTGATGTTATAGCAAATTAGCATTCTATGATCAGAAGCCACAGACCAGGCACGTGGGGTAGGTTACCAGTCAGTCCAAATTCAATAGGCGACCATGATTTGCAGTTATCAGTACAAGTTCTGCTTGGGAGCTAACTTAGAAGCTTTACTGCTCGTATTTATTATAATCCCGTTAATGGAGGAGGTGATAGGTTCTTCTGTCATGCTGTGACAGATAAAAGGATGAAGATATTTAAGACATTGACAAAAAACCACTCTTGGGGAACACTTGCCATAATCATTCCATGTGAATTTCTGATCTCTTCTTCAAGGCCTCGTTGAGAATAGTATTAATTCCTGTAGTATTCTTGACTTAACTGAGATGCAGACAAGACAGAAGATTACTATCATCCACAGGAGTGGTGGTCCAATAAGACAGTCTTATGGGTTTGCGGTAGAGCTCGGAGGGCTAGGAGGTCCTAGGATCAAATCCCTTGTGGGTGAGGGTTAGTCCTAAGGACTAGATCCCGCGCTTGCAAAGATTCATTTTGTTCTCGTGGTGTTGTGGTGACGGTCCAATTCCTCTGACTAAGCAAGGTTGATTGGTAGCTATGGTTCAATCCGAACATTTCGCAGCAAGGAGGAAGCGATGGTCCAATTCCTCCGGCTAAACAGGGTTAATTGGTAGCTATAGCTCAACTCGAACATTTCGTAGTAGGAAGGAAGTCACTATGATAACGCCCGGGGGGTTGGCCACGCTGGTAGACATCATCCCCATCCTTTGTCCGTCTACAGAAAGAAAAAAAAAAGTGAATATTTTGTGAGCCTCACACCTATGTCTCTTGGTGTAGTGCCCGCTTGGGATAATATTCAACAATAAGCACATGTCTCTCTCCTTTGTCTTTCTTTCATTAGAAAGTAAAGTTTTATTTGTTTATTTCCTTCACAGCTATCTGCTGATGTGCAAGAAGTCATTGGGTGCTATTAAGCATTGAGTAAATTATATAAATCTCATAAAAAGACGTTTTAAAAAATCCATTTAATAAAAAAAACCTACCATAAATAGCAAATATTCCCAAAAATAAAAATGTTGATTTGAGATAGTGAATAGTATTTTTGGGGAAAACTCCACAAATCATGTCCAAGGGAAATAATGGCTTTACAAAGAAACTAAATCTGTAAACAAGGTATGGAAATCTGCCTCTTGGAAGCTTTCTAATATGCATGAGCTTCCTAACACGCTTGCCTGTTATGGATCTTCCATGAGGAAAAAGAAATAAACAGGAAAGACAAATTTGTTTGAGCATGCCTTTGATAGCCCTTACGTCATGGTGGACCAAGTCATTGAATTTGCCTGGATGGGTTTTTGTTACGTGCTCCTGCCATTTTCGTTGCTTTTTTTTTTGTTTGGTAGTCTACCATTTTCGTTGCTTCAGCAACAAATACCATGAATGCACATTAAAATCATGGATGACATTGTGTCACTTGGTAGATACATCTGGCAAACAGATAATAGTTAGGATTTGATGTGATGCGTTGATATCACCCTGATAACAGTTAGGATTTGATGTGATGCCTTGATGTGATGTCTCGATGTGATGCTTTACTTTTTTTTCTTTTTGTAACAATGTGATGCATTACTTGTATCACACAAAACGGGCTCCTTCGAATTAATAAAAGCAGATAAAATTTGGATCCAAGAGATTCTTCTGGTCACACATTTGATTTGTCATTATATTATAGGAATTTTAGAAGCCTTCAACCTCCCCCAGTTACGCACTAAGTTTATGCTTCTAAAAAATTTATAAGATTATTATACCCTTGAAATAATTATTTACAATTAATTTATACTTTGGAGTTTGCATATAAAATACCTAATTAATATAATTCCAATGAAATACTGTCAATGTCGTTCATATTGGTGCATACAAGCTAAAATCATTTAAAAAATTCTCACTATATGTTGTTGTCAACCCTTTGGGGTTAGCTTAGTGATCAATGCTTGGAGTTTGGAGGTATGCTCCCTCAAAGGTCTTACATTCAAGCTATTTTAGGTTCAACTCCTTGGGGCCACTCCTAAAGGCTTTGTCCTTTGTATGGGACAAGAGGACTACAAAAGCCTCAGGAATTAGTCCGCGCACACAAACTCACCCAGATATATACCCAGAGTTCCAAAAAAATGCGTTTTAGTTCGAAATAATTGTAGCTTGATTAATCATATAATTTACAAATAATCGAAATCACTGTAACATTTTTCAAAGTTCAAAAATTGCCCTTCGATTAATCGTACGGAAGTACAATTAATCAAAATCGAATGAATGTACGAACGTTGAATCGGGCTTTAATAGTGTGTTGATCTGCGTCCATGAATTTCAATCAATCGGACACTTTTCGATTAATCACAAAATAACGATTTAAGATTCCGGTTAATCGAAATTTTAAATCATCGAAGGATACATGTTAGATCTTCAAGGATATCAAATGAATCATCAACGGATACAAGTATGATCTTCGTGGGATACATACAATTTAGGTTGACCGACCATTATGGAAACAAGCATGATCATCGTATGATACAATTTTAATCTTCTAAAGATACAAGTTTAATAATCCACGAATACACGTTAGTTCATTGTGAATCTTCGATAATTGTTACGACTTTTCGATTAATCGAAAATACCACTTGATTAATCGACAAATCTCAATGTTGATTGTTCGATTGGTATAATTAAACAATTGTCGATTAATAGCAAAATTTGCGATTAATCGAGCTACAGTGATTTCGGATTGAAATGTAATTACATGGGAAAAGTTATATGTTTTTTAACATTTGACTTTTCAAGCATATTTTTGAAAATACATGAGAAAATGTGGTCCTTTCCAAGATTTTCCCACTAAAAAAAACTTTAATAACATAGTCGACTGTCTTGGAATTGATCTCCTTCATTACAGAATCAAGTTAAACAACGATCAAGGCTTCTAATGACAACACCATTAATAATTTGATGTTTAAATCAAAGAGAATTCAGTTCAATTTAATTTCTTCAAGGCAAAGATTTGATAAGCAATAATTTCATAAAAGCAAAACATCTGTAGTAAATATATCAAAGAAAAAGATCCAATAAGTCTGATCATAATCAATACCCTCTATGTAGCCTTGTGAGTCTTATTTGTATTGAGAAGAGCTTTTTACTCCTCGATCTCGGAGCCAAGACAAAATGGTGCCAAACACTTGCTCAACGTTCTCTTTAGGTTCACCGATCAACATGTGCCACATCCCCGGAAAGATCTTTAGTGTCTTATCCTTGCTTTCTGCTAACTTATAAACTAGTTTTGCAGATTCACAGTCACAGATCAAGTCATCTTCTCCATGCACCACAAGCATAGGCAGTTCTAACTCATGGCACCTTCTCCCCACTTGTTCACATAGCCTAAGGAACTCCAGTGCAGTGGCCGCCGGTGGCTTACCGTAACTCCGGCGATTCGGGCTATTTGCAACCAATTTTCTCTTCCACTCCTCCTTATATGACCTACTTGCCAATGGCTTTGTGATCACTACTCGCCAAGTTGGAGCAAAGAAGGCAGCCAAAGGGAGAAGCTTTTCAAGTGGCCATGCGGGTTTAAACTTAGCAGAGACACCACACATGGCTCCACTCAAGACCAGACCACTCCATTTTCCATTCTGTTTCAGGCAGATGAGTATGGAAATTGCACCCCCTAGTGATTCACCGTAGAGGAACGCCGGCAGCTTTGGATGCTCCGCTCGAGCGGCGTCGAAAAACTGGATACAGTCGTCGACGACTGGTTTAATATCTGGGATGTGACCAGGCAAGCCATCAGAAAGGCCATGGCCTTGGAGGTCTAATGCACAGACGTAAAATCCGGCCTTGGCAATGGCTATGGCAGTTAGTTGGGAGACCCAACTGCTCTCAGAGGTGTAGCCGTGAACCATGGCGACAATCCCCCGTAGTTGTGCTGCCGGGGAGTCGGGGCGCCATGACTGAGTGAAGATCTTCATGTTTCTGGTGTTGAGCATGTAGTTTTCATGGTGAAGGACATGGTGTTTTCTGTAGAATTCTTCCTTCGTGAGGTCCCCAAAAGGGCTGTTTTCATTAGCTTGGTGGATGGGGTGAGCCATTTCTATTCTGTGGGGACTTTTATTTTTTGGGAACTTGAGGCTGAAGATTGTAGTCTGTTATTGCCTTTTTATCATTGAGTTATGAAGGAGACTTCATAAATGAAGTTGGTAATTTGATCTCCCAACTGTTTTTGCACCTGTCTAGTGTCATCTAATGTAATGAGATGATCTCAATTAAAAGACACAGATTATAAATTCCTCAACAGTATTATCTTTAGGGGGATTCTAATGAAATGAATCAAGGCTACATGGTTTTCTATTTAATTATTTTTCCATGACTTCTTTTGAAAATTTTTGTGATATGGGGTGTGAATATCTTCTGCATTAAATGGTTTGCTTCTGTCTGGTCTCCTTACAATTAGAGTTATGTGCTGTTTCTTTAGGTAAGCAGGACAATTGAGATTGGAATGGTTCAACCAAAAATAGACAGAGCATCTAAGTTTGATTGCAAGATTAATCATCCTGCCTCTTGAGATGTTGATGTTCTAAAGTTGTTGGGTTTTCCAGCTTTTGGTTTTCATTTAAAACAAATATAGTTATCTCTAGTTAATGACAGGCAGACATGAACTGCAATCTTTATTATTCTCAAGCATTATATAATTGTAAAGCAGAGCAAGAAACGTAATTTTATACTTCCTTCTCAATGATTATAATTCGTCAACATTCCTCCACAATATATTGTTAAAGGAAGAACCTGGGATGAGCCATAAACTCAGAGGTCGAGGGTTCAAAGCTCCTAGTGCTCTCTAACTTCAATTATACATGGGACTTATGGGTAGGTTCATGTGCCTAGGGTTTACTACTCTAAGGTCGGTTCAAAGGGCCCAGCCTAGCTAGGTTCCATGTCATTAAAAAGAAAAGGCAAATTCCACCACAATCTCTCTCTTTAATGTCTTTATTTATTGTTATGTAAATTTCTTGTATTTTTTGTAATTTATTTCGTGTTTTTAATATTAAAAAAAAAATCCTTGGGCGTTGAGCTGTAAATCTAGCCCCACCTAGATAAGAAGAACAATGACAATGGGGCCAATTAAATTAATAGCCTGCCCGCCCCATCCAGCTCCTAATGATTAGGGTCTTGTATTGCCAAAATCGGGTTAGGGTTTAGTCCAACTTACCATGAACCCGACCATAGTTTATTAGAATATGATTTTAATATATATCATATATGGAAAATACATATTTAATGAATAAATTTTTTATTGATATATTTTTATTTAAAAACAAAGAATTTCTCATTTTTATACATCCGGGTCAATCCCTCAACCGGCTCCATTACCAACCTCATAGGCGGGTAGGGTTTGGTATTAGCTAAACCCTTATAGGGGTGGGTTTGAATGCACAAAAGCCCGCCTAGAATTTGCCCCGTTGCCATCCCTAGCCTGAATTCAATATTTAGTTTCAGTTAGGGTTTGGTTTGGGCTCCTTGCTAAAGTTGAGTTTAGGCTAGGTTCATGGGTTCAGGATTGGTAAAAAACCTTTAAGAACCCCGATCTGGACAACACAAAGCCCCATTTTACATTTTCAAAATGAGTTTTGCAAAAGTGAGTTTCTAGATTTTGAAAAATGAGTCTTTAGATTCCTTTCTATGACAAGGACAAACTTGTTATATATGTAAATTTTTTAAGTTATAATAATGACAAACTTGTTGCAGAAAAAAAGAAAAGCATAATATAGGAGAGGAAGAAAAGGAAAAAGGCTTCGAAAGGTAAAGAATGCTTACGCATAGAAAGGAATTCGGGTGTTTTCTAGGGCATGCCTAAGGCATTCCTTAGCAACAGAGATTTCTGTATAGAAATCCAAAGTTTAAGGGTTATTGAATGTAAATTCATTACGACGAAATTATGCTTCAAAATTGGGTAAATTCTATGAATTATAATGACTAATGAGTATAAATAAGTGTCAAATGAAAGATAAGTATATCAATTAAATATGAAGATATGTCATTATCAAAGTATAGAAGAATGATCTTACGAATGAGGCGTTCAAGACGTACTCGCGAGAATGAGTTATTATCTGAATTATGGTCGTTGTGGTTCATTAAGGATTCATGAAGAAAGCTAAGTCTAATCTAATAATAAAGTTATGAATGAAATAAGTATAATTCTAACGGTTTATGATGTGACAGTTATTTTAAATAGACATCGAGATAAACCCTCTAGAATTGATTAGTATGAGGAATGAATGCTAAATAATTGATTATGATTAATACAGGATAAGTCAATATCCTTATATGATAAGTTGAATATGGTATAGAGACATTTATGAATTAAGGGTTAGTGAGCAGCTTGAAGTACCATGACATACAGCTTTTTCATAGTATGTAAATTACTAAGATCCTTTCCATATGGGTAGTTAACCACTGTGATTAATGTGATTAATAGTTGATCCTTTGGATACTTGATGTGGAACCGTGTGGTATAGGAATAATTGGAAAAGCAATGATGTCCTGGTGCTCATATTGTGACGTGGATTGATTTGATTAGTTGGTGCCTTGTTTTGTTTGAATTAAACATGGTTTTGAATTGAGAATTTATGTTTGATTTAAATTTCACTGCTCACTAGCAGTTTGCAGAGTCAGCCAAAATCATTTCGGATCAAAATTTGAATTTCGATTTTTCATGATCTGAATATGGTAATTTTCTGATCAGAGGGAGATATTTTATTCAAAAACATTAATATTTTAGAATCTTGTATTACAATGGGACTGCCCAAAGGATAGATTAAAAGCATAAATCTTTTTTGGTTTGTACCTTATGGAGAGATCTGCCCCTCTTGCTCCATATCCTCACAAGTTTAGTGTGGAACCTGCCATCCCAAAAGCAAAAAAATAAAGGCTTTCACTTGGACTACACTCATGGAAAAAATTGACACAACTGATTAACTCCAATAGAATTGCTTTATCTCCTCATTTGTGTGTGCTTTGTATTTGCCAAAGTGAAACCATCAATCACATCTTTATCCAGTGTAGCTTGGCCAAGAGCATTTGGGGGGTGATTCTTACCACTCATAGATGGTTTTCTGCTGCAGATGTAGTGAGGAATTAGAAAGAGGTTTGCTTCTCTTCACCAGTCAGGGTAACTTGAAGACCTCCCCAATTGATCAGGCAGATACCATTGGTCATGCACCCATAGACACAGATTGCCTCTCGCAAGCTCGAAAGAGATGCATGTAACTACAAGTTCATCAAACCCTCATCAATACCCAGAAGACATCGAGGCAGATGCAAACTCCTATTTCAATCGAATTTTTCTTTCGTCATTCGACCATTAATGCAAAACTGCAGGTCCTGACTCGTCTCAAGAACTCTTCCTGAGAAAATGGAACAATTGGTCTTCGAATGTATGATAATAATTCTATCTGGGGTGTACAGACACTTCCCCAAGTATCTTGAAGGGCAGCTAAAACTTATTTCAGGTCTCTTTGGATCCCTTGTTAAGCATCAACTTGTGATCCACCTCAGTGCATTGAGATGCACTGAGGGAACCAAAAGATTCAATAATGTATGTTCTTGTGGTCACTGCTTTGCCGCAGCTCATGTAATATTACTGTAGTCAGGTTCTGAAAATATTTCAGTTTGTTGCATCACTTGTGGAAGGAGGTGCTTCTATTGATCAGAATCACAGTTCAAGTCAATAAACAAACTTCCCTCATCTTCAAAGGGGGGAAAATGGATCTGAGCTCCATAGTTTTAAATAACCATATATCCTTTCCCCAGGTGTATATCTAGTGATATTGATATTTAAAACCCTTCTTATCTCTACTGAATCCACTTCCTATGGGCAAAGAGGGTACAACAGATTTAACACTATCTATATTAATGGTTAGGCTTTTCTACTAGAGCTTTATTATTTAAATCCACTTTCTACTAGAGGGAACCGATAAAAATCAAATTGAGCTGACCTCGACCCACACGCCAAAAAATAATAATAAATAAATAAATCAGATTGTCTTTTTTAGTTGGGGGAATTTAAAAGAAAATTTTGAAAAATGTTATACAACGAAACAACAGATGAAGGAATTTGTAACAGCCACGTCTAAGCACAATTTTAGTTTAAAGATATTTCTGTTAACCGATTAAAAAGCCATTTTAATCATTTAAATGCTAAAATTAGCTCTTGATATGTAGCTTAATTTCAGCCATTTTAATCGCTTAAATTCTAAAATTAGCTGTTGATATGTAGCTTAATTTCTGATTTCTTAAATACAGAATTGTTATTTATGAGTTCTGAATCTTTTGCATATATCTATATTTATCAAAAAAAAATTGTCAATTGAAAGAGAAATTCATTCATGGGCTTTCAAGATACAGAATATTTTTTAGGGGATTTTAGGAACCTTGTCAACTAAGAGGGTGTTTGGTAACGTATTTGAACACCATTTTTCGGTTTTTAAAAACTAAAAACTAAAAACTTGTTTGGTAGTGGGAGTTTTCAAATTGTTTTTCACAAAAACGGTTGAAAAACAACCTGGTTTTTGAAAACCGAAATTTTTGGTTTTTAAGAACGGCGAATCATGTTTTGATGTGATGGCAATTTCGTAATATCTTATTTCGTTTCTCCTCAATAGTTTTGCCTCTCGTCTCTATTTTGCAAAGAACTCTTCTTCCTCTCAAGCACATCGAGGTATCCAGGTGAAAGAGAAGAAGCAAAAGTTGTGAGCGAAGTTAAGAGCAACTTGATCTTTTAAGAAGAACAAGCAGAGATTGGGTGGAGGCGGTTCGTCGCTGGAAGCCTTTGTGAATACAAAGTCGTGGAATGGCAATTTCAATCCAGCATCGTTGTGATTGGTAATTTTTTTTTGTTCTTGCATTTTAGGGTTTGTATCTGGTTTTTAGAATAGAATTGATTTAGACGGTAGCTTTTAGGGTTTTGAATTGGATTTTCCTACGATCCCTGTGATTGAATGTAATTTTACAGAGTTCACTTTAATTCCTCCAACAATGAATGGTGCCCCAACAACCAACATAATGAAATCCGCTATTGAGGGTAGGGCTAGCAATGGGTCGGATATATATTCGAATCCGACCAGAATCCGATCCAAAATTACCGAATTCGGATATAAGATTTAGATCCACGGTTCGGATACGGATCTCGAATTTCGGATCCGAATTTTTTCGGATTCGGATTCAGATATACATGTATCCGATCCGAAAAAGATCCAAACTGAAAACATACTTATAATATATATAAACTTAGCCCAGACCATGGTTCAACCATAAGTTAAAAGGGTTAAATCATCATTTGATCATTAGACACTTGGATTTGTGTTAAAATTTATAGTTAAATTTACTTTAATTGTTAAAATTGTTTTTTAAAGTTTCAGGTTCAAACAGGCTCGAATTCGGATTTCGGTTTTGAATTCAGATTTAGGATCGGATATCAGATCGAATTTGGATTTCGGATATTCATTGAATTTCGAATTCGGATTTAAGTATTAAAGATCCGTCGGATATCGGTAAATTTTTTTCGAATCAGATTCAAATCTTAGCAGATCCGTACCATATTCAACCAATTGCCACCCCTAATTGAGGGTAACCTTATTGTAATTATCTGAATCTTGTTCATATTTTTAATTTATGTTTACCAGTTCTTTCCTTTCATTTCAAGTAGAAATTTGAAGTTTATATATTTTTTTCGTCCTTATTCTAGTTTGCTACTCAGCCCGGGGAGAAGAAAAAAAAAGGGTTGCAATACTACTTGCGGGACTCTATTTTTATTTTTTCATTGAATGGTCTTGTCTATCATCACAGAGGCCATATCCATATTTATGTGACCATGAAATTGATTTTTTGCTTGCAAAAATCAGTGATCAATGACATGTAACTGTTTCATTGATATCTTGTTTCTAGGGACTGTCACCTTGTGTGATGGTTAAAACTAGCATGAAAACATGGATTTGTGTGTGAGAATGATAGGTGCTTTGTGCAGACATTCTAAAATTTTAGGTGTGTGGCTAGTCCATCCGTCTTCAACCTTGCTTCAATGGGATCTGCACTGGATTATGGTTCTGTGTAGATATCTATAGAGGTGGATGTATAAATTGTTGGCATATATCTATTGAATCGAGTCTTGATTACCCCATGTTGCTCATAAGATAACCAACTGCTCATAAGATCAAGTTAACGTGTCTTTAGCAAGCTCTATCATGACTCTATGTCGAGTTAAGAGCTTTCAAAATGTCAATTACTGAGGTGGCACTTGCATTTGTCAAATTTTCTCTTATTTTTGTGTTGATTGGATGCTTAGAACTTCACCATTTTTAGCTTGTCCAGTTTTATTTTGCTACCACTAAAGCTGATAACTCAAGCCCCATGAAGCCATATAAAAACAATTGGGAGTTGCTAGTAGTTCTCATTTTTCTTCTAATTCAAATTTCCAACACCAATGGCACTAAAAGGCAAATGACACTCAGATGACCTCAGCTTTTTTGTCATTTTCTTTTCTCCTTGCTGTTTTATTATCATCCATAAAAATTAAGAATCCAACCTAGATAACCAACTGCTCATATAAGGCTGTCTCTGTTACAACCAATGGCTGTAGTTGGAGCACGTGTAGATGATAGTAGTGGTGCTAATTGACTTGTGTTTCTATCATTTCTTTCATGTTCTAGTGTGATTGCTTTAAACATGAAAAATGAAAAACAGAAAAATGTTAATGACTTATCCTTTGTAATTGTGGCTCTAGACTGTATTCCAACTTAATTTACTTCCATTTAAAAATTTTCTGAATCATCTTAAGTTGGTCAAGGCTCTTAAGGCCGGAGACACCAACTAATACATAAAAATAATACATTTTAGGGGTTATCGCCTTCTTATATGCATTTGGAATCTCAATATTATCCAATTGCTAGGTTTATACTATGCCTTTTAATTGGTTACATTACATGCTAAAATATCTGATGTGGAGTCCTGAAATTCAGCACCATTTGGGAGTAACCCTGTTCCCTCTTCCTTGTACTCTGTTTTGACGGGTGGTGATTATACCATACACAGCTTCAACAATTATTGTTACAAAATACATAATACATAATACATGGTTGTTTCTGCCCTATTTTACAGATTCGTTCAAATGATGCTCCATGTACTATTTTATATAATGATAATATTAGTCAATAGATCCTTAGTTTTAGGCTTGTCCCCAAATAATATCAATGGGTGTACTCATTTGAGACTTTCCTTTCCACTTTCCTGGTGACCAGCAGAAAGCAACATATGTGATATAGCTTTTGCCCTTTCATCAATAAAATTCCGCAAATTAATCTCACACCAAAAGTCCAACTGAATTGGTCTCTCCTCTCCTTTACCCCCTTTCCTTCCTCTTTCTCTTTTGCTTTATTTGTTATCTCTTATAGGATTGCATTGGAGCAATAGATGGGACACATATTAGTGCTCATGTTCCAATGAAGAAACAAGTTCCATATCATGGGAGAAAAACTTCTACCACACAGAATGTAATGTCTTAGGTAAGTACTATATTCTGGACTCTGGTTATACTGGCATGGCAGGTTATCTTATACCTTATCGTGGAGAGCGATATCTTTTACGAGACTTTGGAGGAAGAGGTCGGCAAGCACGTACATCTAGAGAATTATTTAATCATGTCCATTCTTCGTTACGTAACGTGATAGAACGTTGCTTTGGTGTATTGAAAGCTCGGTTTCCAATTTTAAAGCTTATGCCTTCGTACTCTCTTCACACACAAAGGATTCATTGTTATTGCAGCATGCCCAATTCACAACTTCATTAGGCACGAGACACAGATGGACCAGTTATTTGAAGAATATGGGAGGGAAGACTTGATTCTAAGTGAATTCAGACAGAATGTAAAGCCTCCGGAAGGTAATTCACAAACAGCTCAACAAAGAGAAATGATTACATTTAGAGATAGAATTGCATATGAAATGGCAATAGCTAATGGTGTAAGAGTTGTTTAGATTATAAGTAAGGAAGGAATTGATGGGATTTATTTTTTTTAATTTGTGGTATAAAATTTTGATTCCCCTCCCCCATTTTTTTATAGTAAATTTGTTATAGTTTAATAGGCTTGCAGGTTGTATAACAATGCATATTTGTTGATTTTGAAAACTTGAATCCTTTTTTTTTATTTTTATAAATTGTTACCAAATGGGTTTCTTGTCACCTGTTTTCAAAAACCCAAAAAACAATGATTGTTACCAAACAGGTTTCTTGTCACTTGTTTTCAAAAACCCAAAAACGGTTGAAACTGTTTTTAGTTTTCAAACTGTTTTTAAAAAAAAACGTTACCAAACGGCCTCTAAGTTTGTTTTTACATCTCCTGGTTGCCTTAAAAATGTGAACTGTCATCTTAGGATCCATGGTTCTGATCTCATTAATTGGGTTCAGTTGATTGGTTAGACAAAAAGCAACAGTACGCTTGATAGAGGCCCTCTAGCTTAGATGACATTTCAACATATAAACAATGTGAATAACAAGAACTGTTTATTTAGAATAAATAGGAACACAAACAAAAAGAGTACAAGGAAGAACAAAAACACAAACATTTCATCAACAAAAAGGAACACAAACAATTGTTACAGGCATAATAACAAAAACAATATAAGGAAGAACACGTACATAACAAATAAAATGAAAAACAAATACAAAAGCAAACATGTACAAAACTGTTCATTGATGAGGAAAAATGAGATAGCAAACTCTCAGACATCAGAATTTATGGTCATATAATAAACGCATGCCAATTAAACCATTTAAGCTCTTTCACTGGTCAAAATGTTGGGTTCTCCAACTTATAAGTGTTTTCCAACTTATATGATAGACGTCACTTGCCTGATCTCTCATGTTGGCAAATTGATATTGCCATTGAAAAGGGCTCTAGCAGTTTTGCAAAGATCTGTCATCTTCATTTCATTATAAATTTCTAAGAAGGTAACCTTACCAGAAGAAAAAGTCAAGCAAAGTTAAAAATGAAGTGAACCAGCAGCAGTAAGTGGCAACTACTTCGATAACAACAGTAAAGGAGAAGATAAAAGTTCTAAGCTTCACTAGCATTGAACAATTATCTATCATGTGATCAATAAGCTGAGAGTTCTATAACCGTTTACCTCTACTGATCTGAAACTTCCAGAAAACTGAATGTTAAGCTCCGTATTGAATCTCCAAATGTGAGAGTTCACAAATATCAATAATGATACAGTCCCATCTGCCCATAGTTGCATATAGAACAACTGTATATCAGCACTTCTCTACTATGTTATTTGTGCAACTCTAAAATCTCTGGACTTCATTTTATATTATTAGAAAGTCTATACACTTTTCACTTGGTGATAATCTTATTAACTTCATACAATAGATTTTGCAGAAACAATGTAGTGATACAATGTCCTCCCACAGGACTGCTGAGACTACTGCTCATTGGAAAACCGGTAAAAGAACCTAAAAAAGTCTTCTCCCAGCCTGCATAATCTTACATGGAGAGATAAGGCATGATTAGATGATATGCACACAATGATTGAGCTGAGAGAAAAAAAAAGGGAAATAGTATTAATGTTGTTCTCTTTTCCTCTCAACATTAAAATCATCCCTGATCCCCTCTGCAGTCCCTATCAATTCATGGAAGTCAAATAGGATAACTCTACAGCTTCACCAAATCAATTTATCCTGCCGCCTTTATCATCTTAAAGGGCTAACAACCCAACCAGTGATAGGGTTTTGCCTGCGTATTCTAACTGCCCTGTGAGATCCACTCTGTAAACGCTCTAAAATTGCATATGTAATGGAGTCAGGGGTCAATCTTTGTTGTTTCAGTTTTGCATACAACTCCAATGCTTCAGCCTTTTTCCCACTCTTCTCAAGACAGTCGAGTAAAATATTGTACGTGACAATGTTTGGGGAACACCCATCAGCAAGCATCTCATCAAACAACCTGCAAGCCATCTCAACCCTATTTGTCTTGCCAAAGCATTCAATAAGCGTGCTGTATGTGATCACATCAGGATTCAACCCCTTCTCCTGCATCTCTTTGAACCGCATGTGGGCTTCATCAATGTCGCCATTCTTCCCTAGACAATTAATTAAAGAATTGTATGTAATAACATCGGGTTTACAATTACCACTCTCGAGTTCTTCAAAAAGCTTAATGGCCTCATCAACTCTTCCAGCTCTACCAAAACTTGAAATCATGATATTGTAGGTAAAAATATCTGGTGAAGGGCCATTAATCTTCATCTTTTCATAAAGATCAATAAGATGGGGTATCTGCTTTAACTTGCCAAGAGCCGAAAAGACCGTATTATACATGAAGGTATCAGTAACAATTCCTTTTTCATGAACCGTGCTAAGCAGGTCAATAGCCTCTGTTGTTTTTCCAGCATTGCATAGACTCTCCAACATGGAATAGTAAGCATCCCTGTCTCCACTATCATGAAAACTCCACATATTGCAAAATAGCCTGTGTGCCTCGCTCGCATGACCCAGTTTGCTCAGTGTCCTAACAAGATATGCATAAAGTGACTTATTCATGTATTTCTTTGATACCTCAACAATTTCATCCAGTCTACCCAGCTGCCCTTCTGAAACCAGAACACACAGAATGACACTATACGTAAATTCATTGGGCCGGCAATTGTGCTCAACCATTTTCTTAAAAAGAATGATTGTCTTGTCAACCATCTGATTCTGAGAAAGTGCATGGATCATAGTGTTATAAGCAATCAAATTGGGGTTATGTCCCTTTGCTATCATCTCCTGAAAGAAGGCAAGTGACTCATCTGGTTTCCCCATCTTTCCTGTCATTCTGATCAAAATTGTGTATGTATATTCATCAGGCTCACAATGCTTCTGCTTCATGTCTGCAACAACCTTGTATGCCTGCTCAACCTGTTGAAGTGCTGCATGTCAGCATGCAAGGAACCTATATACAATTGTAAACAATGGCATCAGCACAAAGAAAATTTATTCCATATACTTCACTAGAACAAGCAATCAGAATGCTATTCTGAGTGTACAAATAGCTTTGTTTCCACTGCATTCAACATGTTCAAACAGCATACAAAATAAAAAACAGTTTCCACTATTTGTTTTCAACTGAATCCTGAAGGTTTCAACACGCCCACACACTAAAATCCCGTTATGTGCAAATATTTTAATTCTTAAAAGAAAGAACGATCATGTAAGCCTTCCAAAGCAAGATCCTGGGAGGGGTGGACAACATATCTAACCCTTCACATTTCTACACAAAGTGGCTGCACTCAAACTTGAACCTGCATTCTCACACGGGCGAAGCTTTTATGACCACACTAATTGACAGACCTCTATAAGTACCTTAAATCAGGAAAAGTAGGAGAAAAGGGGGTGGGGGTGTGGGGAGGAGAGGTTTTCCTAAGCTGCATCCAACATGTACTATAAAATGTACCAAATGCCCTACATTTTTATTTACATGCCAATTTTACTTCTTCCAACAACATTGCCGCATCCTGAAACTCTTTCACTATTAAATATGTTGTTGGAGCACAAATTTTATATACATTGACCCACCCTCATGTTCTCCAACAAAAGATAATCATAAAAATAGAGAGAGAGAGAGCCTGAAAGAGGGAGATCAGGAGCCTGAACATGGACCTCTCTACCTCATCATGTGGCACCTCTTTGCCACCTGTCAAAGACCTGGTTTAAGAAGGGGAAATCAATCTTCTTTGGAGGAGTCTCAGACTTTTGAAAGAACTTGAGAGGATTTCTGAAAACAGAGGGAACTTGATTGGAGGAGAAAAAAGAAGAGATAAAGCTTGAAAAGATTTAGAAAAAAAAAGGATGGTAAGCTTTACGAAGAATCCTGCAAATTCCAATTCTCTCTCTTCCTACAAAATATGAATCTTTTTCTAATCATCCTATTCTTTGCTGAAGCTTGTCAAACCTTTTCTATCTCTAAGCCTACAGCATTCCAAACCCCACCTACTGCCACCCCAACAACAAGAAAAAGAAAAAGAGAGCCCTGTAGGGATAAAAAAAATTCTAGAGTGGGTTACTTGGTCTCTAACGGGGATTTTTCAAATAACATGTCTTCCTTTATTGGGGTTTTAGAGATGTGAGGACTCTTATATGGATTTGTGCACAACGCCCTGTACAGTGCAGGCCATACATTGGGTTGAGCATGCTGGCCTTGACATTGGACCATGCTTGCTGGGCCTGCACGCATGGCCTATCCGCAACATGCTTGCACACTAGGCCAGGCCGCATGCCATGATTGTGCGGTAGCCTGTGCGTGTCAATCCACGAACCTGCAGAAACATATATGCATAATTATGGGGACTTCTGAGATTCATTTCATCCCAAAAGAATAAAAAATCAACAAAAAAATTATGAATGCAATTGGTTTAAGTCTCCCTTCCTTCACAAAAACTTTTTCCAAAATTGAGCCAAATGTTTGTTATCCATGGCTCGAAGTTAAATTAAATGAGACTTTGTAAAACCCAATCAATCAAATTGATTCAAATCAAACCAATCCCCTAATGTTTATGTTACCAACTTGGTTAAATCAACTGGATGTTATGGCCAGTCCAATTAAATAAACTAAATCAAACCAGACACTAATGATCCAACCAATAAAAAAAATGTCAAATTGGTTCAATCTAAGGTACGATTTTTATAGTCAAATGCCTAAGACTTAGGGGTGTAAATTTTACGGGCCGAGCCGAGCTTGGGTTGGGCTTAACAAAGCACACAAGTACTTTAGGACCGGCCCAACCCAGTTTTCAGGCCTCACACTCAAACCCATGCCAAACCCTAAAATAAAATAGAAGCTGACCTTGGCCCAATTAAGTCCTATTTTATAATATTTTAGTTTTTATAATTTTAATATAAAAATACTTGAAATATTTATACTTATATATACTTAAAGGTTTTTTATACTTGCATATAAATACATTAAGCGAAAAATAGTACCACAAAAAAATTACAAAATGAATTAGTAATATGGCAAAACTAGTTTAAGATATGCATACAAATATTATACTAGTAATATATATGTAATGACATTCAAAACCAGGCTATGCTTTAATATCCCTAGCCCAAACTTGGCCCTAATAATTTCGGGCCTTCAAAAATCGGGCCAAGTAAGTCAGGGGACCTCAAAATTCAAGCCCCAAGCCCAGTTTCATCAACACAACATACTATAGTATCAATGGTTTTTCCACATCTTGGTTATGGGGGATGAGGATAAGGTAAAGCATATCTTATTAGCAACAACTAAACATGTAAGACATAATCAATCCACATTTTTTCCCCACATAAAAAAAAAAAAAAAAAAGAATCTTTTCACACACGTCCCATCAACATCCCGTGCCTAAAATCTCTTGACTTGCAAGTGCCCATGTTCTAGTCAACAAAATGGGATCTTAAGTTGTTCACCTAACATACCCAATTCTCTGTACATTGTGACTGTAAATTAATTTCTAAAGCTTGGCTTTAACATTATTTTCCAGTTTCAGCCACAAATCAATTCTCAAGATTTCACCAGTCACCAAAAAAAAAAATTTAATAATAATAATAACATATCAATCACAAAACAGTATTAACAATTTTTATATATTTATTTTTTATATTCTTTTCTTTGATGCTGGGTAGGGAAGGAGTGCACGGCTGTTAAGTTTAATCAGCAGCAACTTAAGAAGGAAGACTAATTTCCATCAAAAGAAAGAAGTAGAAAACCACTATAATCTATAATATGAACATGAATAGAAAAGATATTTTCATGTTAGTTTTAAATAGAATAAGATTCAGAAAGTGAAAAAATGAAAAAAAAAAAAAAGGAATGAACCCTTTCACCTCTTATTTCAAAAGCATCGCTGCATCCTAAGATCTCTTCGTTTGTAATATCAAAATTGTTGAAAGTAATAAAAAAAATGGCATTAAGCTGCATTACACATGTTTCACCTAAAATCGCGCAGGGGGAGCAGGGCATGTGTAGGAAAAAGACAACTGCAAAAGTCTACATCATATGAACATATACATAGTAGGTTTTAAAACCTTTTTCACATCTTGTTTCAACATCTCCACATCCTAAAATCCCTTTCACTTGTAAATATATTAATTCTCGTCAGCAAAAAGTAGTCTTCAACTGCATCTTCCATGTTTCACTTGACATACCCAGTTCTCCATAAATTGCTGATTATAAGTCAACTTCAGAACTTGACTTTAACGACATTATTCATGTTTCATATACTTAAAACTTCCAAGGACTCTCCACTTACAGATACTCCAACATACAGCATCTATACAGTTTGTTGCGGGATTGGAACAATTTGAATAACAGAATCTAACCATTGCAATCCACACTCTATAAACATATACAGAAGTTATTCACAAGTTAATTTCAATTATTGAAAGTTCAGCTAAAAATCAAACCTTTTCATCCTTGGCAAGAGCATCCAACAACATATTGTACGTGAAGATGTCCAATGCACGTCCTCGCCTTTTCAACTCCACATAAACCTCAAACGCCTTCGCCACCTCATTCAACCTCAAATAAGCCTGAAGAAGGCACTTATAACTGTAAGAATTGAACCTCAAATCCCATTTCTTCACCAAATCCAAACACCTTTCCAATTCCCTAACACCTTGACTTCCTTCCCCAAAAATCCCAATCAACAAATTCACAGTCGATATGCTCCCATTCACACCAGACCGCTCCATCTCATCGACGATCCGCCGGACATGGTCCATCGAGTCCGGCGCCGACCACTTAGCCAAGATCGTGATAATCCGATTGTAGGTGAAGCAATCGTGCCTAAAACCAGGGATCGAGGACCCGCAAAAGCGGAAGAATTCGAGAGCCTTCCCAGGTCTTCGAATGGACTTTAGAATCTCGCTGACCTCGGAAGGGGTTAGGGGTAGGTTTAGGGTTTCGAGAAAATCGGAGAGCTCAAGGAAGGGATCTGAAGTCGGAGAAGGAGGAGATTGGAGGATTTTGGAGATTTTGCAGATGAGATCACGGCGAGGAAGAGCGTAGCCTCGGGTGTCTCCGAGGATGGTTGGCGTCTCGACTTCGACGGCGAATGCTCGGCCATTCTGGGCTTCGCCGACGACCCGGCCACTGTACTTGGTGGCGAAACGGCGGACGAGGCTGGTGTGGAGCGGTCGTATCAGCTGACGATGATGTCGCATTTTGCATTAGCAGCTGAAGGGTCTCGGGTTTGCTTAATGACGTAGTAGGGTTGTTGTGTGACTACTAACGATTCTTCTTTTTGTTTTGGGAAATTTATAGCTGCACCCCTGAGGTTTTGGAAAAAGGGCATAAGACCGTCTGAAGTTTGAAAGTGATCTTAGAGGTTTGAAAAATGAGCAGAAAGAGCCCCCAACGTCAGGATCCTGTTAGACGTCATTAAACATTTTAATCATATTCCAAAACTAACCTTGTGCCCCTTCGTCGTCCCCAAACCCAACCCCCAAATCGACTGCAACAAATACCCTCAAATCAAACAACCACGCAATCTCTCTCTTACGGTGGTTTCTCTCTTGTGAGGGTTTCTCTTTGCCTGTCTCACAGTTTTTCTCTCCGAATCTCTCTTCCTTTCGCGCTCTCTCTCAATCTTTCTCGTGATTTCTGACCAAAAACGAACTGTAGCAGGTGATTTATGTCGGCAAAACCTCCCTTTGAATCCGGCAACAAAAAAATCAAGAAATTCCTTTCTTTTCGGCTGTGCGAATGCTGGGTTTTCTGGTAATTCATTAGCTCCAGTCATCTTCAATCACCTTCATATAACCCTCCAATTCCGGCATTGCGAATTCTTTTCAATCATCTACATTCTCGCACGAGTTGGAAGGGCTTCTCTCTTTTGCAACATTCTCTTGTTGTCAGGGATGGAATGTGGCTATTGCTGCCTTTAACAATGGATTTCACTCGGTGAACATCCCATCCTACCATCATAATAGAAGTGCACAAGGAAAGGTGCTTCTTCCCTTTTTTTTTGGTAGGAAAGATGCTAGGCATTTTCATTCAAAAAGATCCAGAGTACATCAATAGAAACCAAAACAGAGAACATACAAGATGACTCTATCAACATATTACAGATGCTAATTAATTGAGAAACATGAGTCCGATCAGAAACCCTGGAGATTGCTCCTGCGAAAAAGGGATTCAAGCTAGTGGCAGATGCCACTCTAGCCGATGGGAAACCATCGCTAACGCCTGAGAATGGGTCCGCATGAACGCGGATTAGTAAACCCAACAAGTGAAAAATCAGTGCCGGAACGGCAACAAGAGGGTTAGTATTTGAAACAACACTAACCCATGCAAGAAGCAAATCTACTCGAAGGTCGATCTGTTTTTGGTTCTACTCAATGTCCGCTGTTTGGTTCTGTTTTCCATATACAGTGGTAATCTTTTGCTTTCAATCCAGGTGTTCCTTATGTTCCTTATAATATTGAATTATACTACAGATAGCACTCGGGTTGATTGTGAACAAAAGAAGGCTGAAGTTGAATTGTTACCGTCTTATAAAGGATGATGAAGGGGATGTAATTAAGTTGTTACTTTTTCTGTTAGAGTTTGTTAGAGTTTGTCAAAGTTTGTTATTTAGGCCATGTATATAGTCTTCTTGATGTAACTTACATTTTTTTTATCCAAAAAAAAAAATGGAATACACGAAATTTCCAAAAGCTTGATTTCTTCTTCTTCTTCTTCCTTCACAAATTTCTCTAAAATCATTTTTTTCTCACATGGTATCAGAGCAAGGTCTGTGAGCAGCCATGGAGAAGAATCCAGTCACAAGCAAGGGCTCAACTGCAAATAAGGATGTTTCATCAAGCGACACAAATTCTGTTTCCCGATTTCTCAATTTTAATGACTCAACCAATCCCGACCGATTAGAAAATGGGGATAACCCTGTGGTCAGTCTGGTAACTGATCTTCTCACCACCAACAATTATGTCACCTGGTCAAGGGCAATGCAATGAGCTCTTAGAGCCAAGAATAAACTTGGTTTTATCAATGGTGATATCTCAAAACCTTCAGATCCCACTGATCCTCTCTTGGAAGCATGGGAACGTTGCAATGACATGGTGGTTTCCTGGATATATAACTCAGTAAGTCCCTCTGTCAAATCTACTTTGGTGTTTGTTGATGATGCATATGAAATCTGGGTTGAGCTAAGAGACAGATTAACACAACAAAATGGGCCAAGGATTTTTCAACTAAAGAAGGCATTAGCAAATCTTTCACAGGGAGAGGATCTGGTAAGTGTTTATTATGGGAAGCTAAAAACTGTTTGGGATGAACTAATGTTGTATGATCCAATGCCTGAGTGTAGTTGTGGTAAATTGAAAGTGCTTATGGATCGTTATCAGAGAGATTGTGTAATTCAATTTCTCATGGGTCTTAATGACACCTTCTCAAACGTTAGAGACTAGATTATGTTGATTGAACCTCTGCCACCTGTTAACAAAATCTTCTCTATGATACAACAGCAAGAGAAACAACACCAAATGATATCAAATGTTCCCACTCCTGACCTTATGGCCTTGATGGCTCGAAATGGTTCTAATAACCACAAATCTAGTGCAAAGAGAGATAGACCTTACTGTACACATTGCAAAGTTCAGGGACATACTTTGGATAACTGCTTCAAGGTTGGGAATGCCAAGGCACTTGTCTGTACACACTGCCACATGAATGGACATTTGGTTGAAAAATGTTACAAGTTGGTTGGCTACCCTCCAAATCACAAGTTGTATAACAAAGGTAAAGGATCTAGTGCTTTTGTGGCTCAATCTGGGAGTTCTATGTCAACTGATCAATTTGAAGAAAGTGAGGATAAATTTGCATTGACCAAGGGACAGTATCAGCAGCTCATGTCTCTGCTTCAAAACAATAATTCCTCAAATGCCACGCATATTCTTGGTCAATCTCAGCTTACATCTTCACCTGCTGCTAATGCATCATGCCTTTCAAAATTTTCTGGTATACATACTTGTCTCTCAACCTACAGACATAAACCAGTCAACTTCAATGACATTCCTTGGGTCATAGACACAGGTGCCATAGACCACATGGTCTGTAGCACCACATTTTTCACAACCATTACTGCAAGAGTTTCTTATTCAGTAAAGTTGCCAAATGGTAATGAAGTTCCAGTCACACATGTTGGAACTGTGAAAATTTCAGAGACTATTAGACTTAACAATGTTTTGTGTGTGCCCTCTTTTTCTTTTAACCTTTTGTCTGCAAGAAAACTGGCTAAAGCTCTTGTTTGCTGCCTTGTTTTTCTTCCCAATTTTTGTTTCTTCCAGGACCTTTTGTCGTGGACAACGATTGGGATGGGTGAGGTCAAAGATGGCTTGTACCACCTGCTGCGAGATGAAGTCTCACCCTCAGCTTTAGTCACCACTCTTTCCAAGTTCCTTAAGAAGGATGATTTTGTTTCAGCTTCTGTCATTAATCATTTTTTTGTTTTAGATTTATGGCATTGTCGTCTGGGGCATGTTTCTAATTCTAGATTACACTTGATTGAAGATCCCATTGTAAAAAACAGCTTATCTTCAAGTGATGAAGTTCCTTATTATATTTGTCCTACGGCTAAGCAGCATAGGCTTTCTTTTTCTCGTAGCTATCACAAGTCTTCTACCATTTTTGAAATGATTCACTGTGATTTGTGGGGGCCATGTTCTGTGACAGCCTATGATGGTAGCAAACATTTCCTTACCATTGTTGATGACCTTTCTCGAAGTACTTGGGTTTATTTGCTTAAAAGCAAGTTTGAAACCAGGCATTGTTTAGAATCCTTTTACAATCTTGTTGAGACTCAATTTGGGGCAAAAGTCAAGATCCTTAGAAGTGATAATGGGCCTGAGTTTCAAATGAGGGAGTTTTTTAATGACAAGGGTATAATTCATCAAAGGAGTTGTGTTGAGACACCTCAACAGAATGGGATTGTCGAAAGGAAACATCAGCACTTGTTAAATGTTGCCAGGGCCATAAGATTTCAGGCTGGTATTCCCCTCAAGTATTGGAGTGACTGTGTTTCAACTGCTGCCTATATCATAAACAGACTTCCTACCCCATTGCTCAACAATAAGACACCTTATGAAATCCTTTTCAAAACTGAACCAACCTACCAACACATGAGAGTTTTTGGCTGCCTTTGTTTTGCTCCAACTTTGTCTCAAGGAAGGAAGAAGTTTGACTCAAGGGGAAGAAAGTGTGTGTTCTTGGGATATCCTTTTGGTGTCAAAGGGTATAAATTACTTGACCTTGAAAGTAAAACCATGTTTCTGTCCAGGGATGTTATTTTCCATGAGGCTGTTTTTCCTTTTAAAGAGCCTTCTTTTGCTTCACCTCATTTTGATCAAAATGAAACAGGGCACTTGTTCAATTCTCTTGCATCAGATAACATTGAATGTTTTATGAGACAACCAGAAACATTTCATTCTCCTGCTTCACAAGAAAATGCTCCAGACTTGTGTCAACAAGAAAATTCCTCCCCTTCTCCATCTCACTTAGAATCATCTCCTTCTTCAGTCTCCTTAAATGATGTACCTACAGAAATTGCTTCCACAGATATTCCTGACACCTCTCATCAACAACCCGTAGAGCAGCCCTCATCTCCTATCACGCCTCCTCGTAGGTCTACCAGAACCAAAAAGGCTCCCTTGTATCTGCAAGACTTTCATTGTAAGCAAGTCACCTTTGCCTCACCAACTCAATCTTTGGACAGGACTTCACTCCATTCAGCAGGTAAACCATTTCCTTTGCATAATACCTTATCATACAAGAAATTCTCACCTGTTTTTCAAGCTTTCTCTATTTCTATATCAACCAAAGTTGAACCACAAACCTACAAAGAGGCTGTGACTGACCCAGAATGGTGCAAGGCCATGGATTCTGAGTTGACAGCTTTAGAGCAGAATAACACTTGGGTGCTTACAGATTTGCCATCAGGGAAGAAACCAATTGATTGTAGGTATGTCTACAAAATCAAGTATCATTCCGATGGAACAATTGAGAGGTTTAAGGCCAGGTTGGTGGCTAAGGGATATACTCAACAGGAAGGGGTTGATTACCATGAGACTTTTTCCCCAGTTGTTAAGTTGGTGACTGTTAGATGTCTCTTATCAGTGGCAGCAGTAAGAGGATGGCACTTACATCAATTTGATGTAAACAATGCGTTTCTACATGGTGATTTGCAAGAAGAAATATATATGAGGAAGCCACCAGGTTAAAACAAAGGGAAACCATATCAAGTTTGCAAACTACTCAAAAGCTTGTATGGCCTTAAACAAGCTTCGAGACAATGGTATGCTAAATTCTCAACTTCACTACTTGAGTTTGGTTTCCATCAATCCAAGGCTGATTATAGTCTTTTTACTAAAGAAGAAGGTAATTCTTTCACAGCCCTATTAGTCTATGTAGATGACATAATAGTGGCCAGTAATTGTATGGACTCAGTTACTCATCTCAAGCAATTTTTGGATCACAAGTTCAAAATTAAAGACTTGGGTTCTTTGAGATATTTTCTGGGGATTGAAGTGGCAAGGTCTACACATGGCATACAAATCTGTCAAAGGAAGTATGCTCTCGATATATTGACAGATACTGGGACTCTTGGCTCAAGGCCTGTCAAGATTCCAATGGACCAGAATCTTAAGATAAGTAAAGATGGAGGTCAACTTTTGGCTGATCCAACTGTTTATTGAAGGGTTATTGGTAGACTTCTGTACTTAACCATTACACGGTAAGTCAATTCATGGATAGTCCAAGTAATCTCCATTTAGCTGCTGCTTAAAAAGTTTTGAGATATATAAAAGCAGCACCAGGTCAAGGTATACTATTTCCCTCTTCAAATGAGCTGCAGCTACAAGCCTACTGTGACTCAGATTGGGGCTCTTGCCCAGACACCAGAAAGTCAGTTACAGGCTATTGTATTTTCATTGGAAATTCACTTGTTTCTTGGAAATCCAAGGAACAATCAGTAGTGTCTCGATCCTCTGCTGAGGCAGAATATCGAGCTGCGTTATGTGCTTGCTGCACTCAAGGTGTCCCATCCTCAGGCTGCAACACTTTATTGTGACAACCAGGCAGCCTTGCACATAGCTTCCAATCCTGTTTTTCATGAGCGTACGAAGCACATTGAGTTAGATTGCCATCTAATTCGAGACAAGATACAAGAAGGAAGCATTAGCACAACTTATGTCTCTACTAAAGCTCAATTGGCCGATGTTTTCACAAAGGCACTCCCTGCATATCTACTTAATCTTTATTTGGACAAGATGGGGATAGTTAACTACTATGCTCCATCTTGTGGGGGGCTATTGAATTATACTACAGATGGCACTCGGGTTGATTGTGAACAAAAGAAGGCTGAAGTTGAATTGTTACCGTCTGATAAAGGATGATGAAGGGGATGTAATTAAGTTGTTACTTTTTCTGTTAGAGTTTGTTAGAGTTTGTCAGAGTTTGTTATTTAGGCCATGTATATAGTCTTCTTGATGTAACTTACATTTTTTTGATCCAAAAAAAAATTGGAATACACGAAATTTCCAGAAGCTTGATTTCTTCTTCTTCTTCTTCCTTCACAAATTTCTCTGAAATCATTTTTTCTCACATAATCTGATAAGGATAATAAAACAATCTGATAAGGATAATAGAGCATTCAATTTAAACATACGAATTAAATGGATTGGTCACACATTAGATTTGGATTAGCTAGTGCTCAATCCTGAGTGAAATCATTGGTCTAAGTATGAGGAACAAAAAGAGGCTGATTAGATTTGAATTTAGATTTGGAATCTTTCATCCACTCTATCAAGATTTTCAGGGAAGTTCCAACTCCAGAAACAATTATTTGTCTCCAAATGACCCTCTGATTCTGGTAAGCTATCATTGACTTCATTAATCAGCTTCCAAGCTCAAAACAGAGCATCCGGCTTTTTCTCAATGCCGGCTTAAGAGCTGGAAATATAGGGTTCTTGAGCAGGTTTCTTGTTATTGCTTTTTTGGTGTTATATGCATGATTGGATGTTAATATTATGAGGATGGAGAAGAGAACCATTGGGAATGGTGTCGTTTACGGGTTGGATGTTTCGGTTTTTAAGTTACAGAAATTGGATTCTTTTCTTTCCTCTGAGTTGGTGATTTCAGAGGAGTTGTTGAGATTTAAGCTTTGGCCTGTTGCAGGAGCCTTGCCAGAACTAAGTTCAGTGGCTCCCGCCGGTAAAAGCTGCTAGCCGACATGCACTCTAGAGAACATCGTCGCTAGGAATTGTAAGAAGAAGCATTCAACTTGAAGAAGCAAGGTCAGACCAAGGTCAGTTTTGGAATATGATTAAAATGTTTAACGATATCTAGTAGGATCTTGACAATAGGGTCTCTCTGCTCATTTTTCAAACCTCAAGGGTATTAAATGGTGACTTTCAAACATCAGGGGATCTCCATGCCTTTTTCCTAAACCTTAGGGGGTCTAGCTGTAAATTTCCCTTTTGTTTTTAATAAGTAACCCTCAGGTTTCTAAAATGACACTTACCTCCCTTGTTAAACTTATAAAATATAATTTGACTACTTTGTCCTTTATCAATTTTTTATCTGAAATAATTAAAATTTAAATAATAAAATCACCCATGATTTTTAAATTGATTAATAAGACTTTAAAACCTTTAAAATTTGTCAAAATCTTATACATTTTGTACTTAAAGAAAGGTAAATTTGTCAAAATATATTCGAATTTTAATAATCCTTTGTCAAAATCTTATATATTCAAAATAGAAAGGAGGTAAGTATCATTTGAAAAACCTCAGGGGAATTATTTGCAGTTGTCGAGACTAGAAGGGAGGTAAGTGTAAATTTCTCTTCTTCTTTTTTTGGTAAACAGGATAGATAAATATGATATTAAACAAGCCTTACATGTGTACAACCAATAAAATCCTCCCCAAGAATATCCTTTAAGAATGATGGGGCAGCCTTTAACCAGCAACAAGAAAAGTTATTTAAACCAAAATTTGCAATTATGTCAACAACCTTATTAACTTCCCTATATATATGACAAAAGGAAATGAAATCAAAAGATAAACTCATGTGTTTGGCCTCATGTATCAAATCTACAATACTCAAAGGTGGAACTTCAAAATCAGTGCCGTTAGATTGCAAATGCAGCTTGAATCACTCTCCACTTCAATATTTTTAGCTCCTAATGCCTTAGCCAACTTGAGCCCTTCAATGAGACCATATGCTTCAACAAACATGGATGAGAAAACTCCTATATAACATGCAATAGCAGCAACAAAACAACCATTGTTATCACGACAAATTGCACCACAAGTAGTAGGACTTCGTGCTCCTCGAGCAACTCCATCAACATTGACCTTGAGCCTATTTCCAACTGGTCGTGTCCATCTAACCCACACTTCCTTTGTCTTCCTATTTTTCTTCTGATGCATTCTTTAAAATATAAGTTGTGAGTCCATCTGCATTGATAAAAAATTGGAAATAGTTAGGTGAATAGAGGGTTTTTGGTACTTGAAAATTACTTGATTTCGGGATTTCCACATTGCCCAGCAAAGATTTGCCCATGTAGCAACTTTGTCTGGGGGATTTTCCTGCAATCTTTGAAATAACCATTCTCTAATATTGTCCTTTATTTCCAAACTGTCAAGGCGACCACCTGTTCCGCAAACCACACCGCTCTAGTGAATGAACTTTCAGTGAAAAGGTGTAAACTTGACTCAAATGCTTCATTACAAAGCACATGGTTCTCTCTATTTGTTTTCAGCCTATGATGAAGTAGTAGTTCATTGGTTGTTAAGCGCACTTAGGCCCATTTCCATTGGAAGAAATGGATCTTTTGAGGGCTAGGAGTGTGCCAGATCTTCAACTAGTTTGAGTTTGAGGCTTGATTGCTATTAGAGACTAGCAAATTGTAGTCTAAAGCCATTGTGAAAGCTTTATTAGATGAGGCCTTCCATATGATTTTGTCTTTGTCCCAGCAACTGCTTATTTGAATGGATAGGATCCTTTCTGCACATTCTTTAGGCCAGAATTTTTAAAGGAGAATTGAATTCCAAATGCTTGTGCCAGATATAATGAGATTTGAAACCATATGAACATTAACAAAGTATTGTGCATTATCATATTGATCATCCACAACAATATCATATTGATCATCCACAACAGGTAACCAGCTGCTGTCTGATATAGAAATTGACTCCCCATTACTAATCTTTCAACCTTTTTTCCCATGAGAATAGTATTACGGGTACTAACAATTTGCCACCATATTCTAGAATCAAACTTTTTACTTTGGTAATCCAAAAAAGTTTTGCTGTGAAGATATTTGGATTTCAAGTAAAGAGCCCAATATTGATAATTATTGTCCATGAATGCCCAGGCCCTCTTGGCAAGGAGGGCTTCATTGAAGCAATGCATGTTCCTAATATTAATCCCACCTTTGATTTTAGGCTGACAGATTTTTTCTCAACTAACTTTATGTATGGTTTATCCTTGTTGGGTGTAGCCCAAAGAAATATTCTTGTCTGTTTACAATAAAATTATTGGTTTTGGTAGGAAGCTTGGTGCAAGACATCTAATGGAGGAGTATACTCATAATCACAGAATTGATTAGAGTGGTTTTGCCCGCTTGAGAAAGCAGTCTTGCTTTCCACATGGCCAATATTTTACTCACTCTCATGGTGAGCTCATCAAAGTGGGAATCTTTCATTCTTCCATCTATCATAAGAGCACCCAAGTACTATTTGAAAATTTTCTTTGTCTTGACTTAAAAAATACCACTAAGAATAGCCCTAACTCTTCCCTTTATGCAAGGGCTGATAAACAATTCAGATTTTGCACAGTTCACTTCATGCCCAGCAAGTCTATAAAAGTCTTTGAGGATTCTTGCTATATCCATGCCCTCTTTAGCACACGCTCTACCAAAAACTAGAAGGTCATCAGAATACATTAAGTGAGTAATGGTGGGCTTTGATGACCAATTTTACTGCCTTCTATAAAATTGTTGCATTCAGCTCTAAGGAGGGCCTTGGTAAGAACTTGTTGGGTCAAGATGAAGAGTTATGGGGACAAGGGGCTCCCTGTCTAATACCTCTCTTATGTAAGACCCCAAAATTTTCCTAAATATTAAAAATAAATTAATAATTAATATTCCTGGAGATTTCTATTGATGGAATTAATTAATAATTGTAGATGGATATCAGGAGTTTGGCGAAGATCAGGCCGTTCGATCGTGAGATATCAAGGTAAGATTAATATTTTAAATCTAATGTGTTTTTATTGGGCGGATGCATCGTGATGATACGTGTGTGTGGCATGGGATCGTATATATATATATATACAAGTGTAGAGTATGCCCTAACATACGGTGTGCATACTCTTTCCTATTCTGTTGGTATTAGACAGCCGCAAGAACAAAACGCACGACCGAGAGCGACCGAACGACTGAAGAAGAAGAAGAAGGAAGAAGAAGGAAAGAGAGAGGGACTGAGTCTCTTGTTGTTCCAAGGTCTTTCTGCAACCGAGAGGGAGTGTAATAGTGTTGTTCAGTGGAGAAGGAGAGAAAACGAATGTAACAGAGGTAGGTAGCACAGTTTTTCCGTTGATTTTGTTTTCTATGCTCGTTTGATTCGTTTGCATGATTTGTTAATGTATATGTATGTAAATAGTTTGTTTATAAGTAAATAATTGTGTTAGAACTGGTTAGAATAGGAAAAATTGGATTTTTTAGTCGTGGATTGTCGTTTTTCTTTGGGCGCTAACCTCAAGTCCCTGAGCGCCCGTAAGTGTCCGTACAAAATCTCTGGCCACCAACTGCTTAGAGGAGGAAGGTGAGCATTTAAAAACTGAACTAGCGCTAACCTTGGATGCCTAAGCGTCCCTGAGCGCCTATTAAAATTATAAACAGATTGAAATATAACTGGCGCTAACCCAGGAGGCCTAGGCGCCCTGGCCTGAGCGCCCATACCAGAAAATTCCCGATTTTTGTAAATTGATTCCAAATTCAATTCTAAATAATTTTTAATAAATTTTATCAATTAAATTAGATGTTTTAAGTCAAAATAAATTACTAAATTACCCGGTTTTACAAAAAAATAATTAAGGAGTTATTTTAGAGTATTAGATGCCTAATTTTGAATATGGTAAGAAATTCTAAGTTTTTATACAAGTTAAACTTTATAAATGGGGAGAATTAACAAAGAGATATTAAATTATATATTATAAACCAGATTTCTACAAATAGAACTATATGATCAGAATTTCAACCCCGATACCCCGAATGTTGATAAAATTACAGAATTGACCTTTATATGCCGTTAGGCACTATTGTTTACATAAAGATGAGTCCTTAGGGATTTTTGGTGTCTAGTGGGCATAGCTAAGTATGGATTCATAGACTAAGCTAGATAGCTAAGAGATATTTCAATTGGGTTGAGTTACTCCCTTATGCGAGCGCGCTTCCTTTTTAAGTTGGTTTGCACTGGAGAGTCCCGTGTCTGTAGGGTCATTTCGAGCCTCATTGGTGATTTTTGTACATGTGGATCAGCGGCCATCTCCATGTATTGATTTCGGTGCTGCATGCTGGTGGTTCATGCCAACTTTGTTGAGTCGTGCGCAATAAGTCGATGACTATGGCTCTTATCTAAGGAGATGTCTCGGGTTTGGGTATCATTAGTAGCATCACCCTTAAGCCGCACAGTGGTATAGCATTTGGTCGAGAGTCTTCTCAAAAGGTTATCTTTCTTTGTGAGTCCTATAATGACATTGAAATCATGTACTGTAGACACCCCAAATTGCATTACAAAATGAGGAAATATTTGAAAATATTAATTGGGATTTGAAACAAGTCAAAAATGCATGAAATTCAATAATTTAAGCATTGCCCGTATTGTAACTACGGACTGACCGCGCCCGAATTTGGTATACGGCCACGCAGCGCCAGTAATGCAAATACGAACACCACTTGCCCGCAATACATTTACGGGTGCATTAGATTTGTGCGAATTTTATCCTTGCTCGATTTATGAGCCTTATCTTAAGTCTAATATCTCTTTAAATAAGCAAATTATCTCTTTTATTCGTTCGAAATATCTTTGTTGGCCATGGATGGGCATTATCCTTATTTTTAACCCAATCTGGGGAGATCCTGGTATATCCTTCTGGACCAACCATGCCCTTGGCTTTGCTTATAAATAGAGGTGAGATCCTCAAGCAAAAGACCACGAAATTTTGAAGTCCAAGGAGCTCCAAGAGAAGAGAGGAATCCCTGCTGCTCTGCTTGCTCAATCTAGGTAAGTCCCTTTTCCCTTTTATTTTCTGTCTTCAATTCTAGAAGTAATAGAATCTTCTCCATTGTTGTAGAATAAGGTCATCTTTTATCTTGTATTACTAAACCTCCCTCCAAGTACCTCAAGAGTCTCTCTAGCCGTAAAACGTGAAGAGAGAGCTAGGGGAAAGGGGAACAGGTGGATCCTTAGAATAGAACCCCATATCTGTTTTTCTCCTTTTTTCTAGAATAAGGCCTTTGATTGTGTTTGTATCACCAAACCTATCTCTAAGTACCTCAAGATTCCTCTCTAGCCGTAAAACGTGAAGAGAGAGCTAGGGGAAAAGAGAACAGGTGGATCCGTAGGGTAGACCCCCATGTGCTATAATCTGTGAGATGTGGCTGCTTTGAATATCCTGTTAATGTTTTAATGATCTAGTGATTGAATCTGAATGAATCCTATGAATCATATGAATCCATGATGTTTATAGCATGAGATCCCCACTTTTTGCTAAAATTGAGATTTTCACCACTTTTGCACCTACAGCATTGTTTTTGTGATTTTTATGATATTAGGCTAAGATCCTGGATCTATCATGATCTATATGATAGATCTGGATCCAAAAGCTTGAAAGTAACTTCTAGGGTTTCATGAAGTGGTTTTTGAATTGTTTTTCACTTTTGAGAGAAGACCCTATGGTCTAAGTTCTCCCATTTTGATGTTCTTCATCAATGTAGGTATTTTTGGTTTTGATTTCTTGATTTAATGTGAAATTTGGGCTATATCTATGTCCTGGAATGTTCGAGTTCAATTTTGCAATATTTTATAAAAATCATATTTTTCTAGATTTCTAGATTTCTAGAATTTAACTTGAATCCAGATTTTTGAAGTTTTCACTTTAGATTAGTTTTATTTGATTTTACCCCAATTTTATTTTAATCATGAAACCCTAGGAATGGTATGATCATATTTGAAAGTTCTAGATCAATCAGGCTATTCGCATGAAAAAACCATACACTTTTGTCTTTTTTGTGATTTTTTTATGATTTTTATAGCAAGCCTTTTTCCTTTATTTTAACATGAACAATGCCTGGCAACCACCTTGTGTGGATGAATAGAGGTGCCTAACACCTTCCCCTGTTCATAACCTAATCCCCTTACCCATCTCTGGTTGTTTTTTTAATAGGGTTATTTTTACCCTAAATTTGTCTTTTGTGCTTATTTGATATTTTGGTGTCCATTCACACCTAAACAGAATGGTGGCGACTTTGTGTTTTTAACCAATCCCGCGTGATGATGAGGAAGTCATTAAATTGATTTTTTCCCATGTGTCACATGTACACTTGTTACTATATCTTGGATCATGTGAGATGCATACTTGTGATACCTTATGGTCAAATGTGACTGTTTAGTATATCCCAGTTTTATTTAGACACAGAGTTGTCTACATTGGTTGGATTATGCTGTAAATTATGTATCTTGGTTCTTACTATAAATGCTACTATTCTCTGATACTTAGAAATGATTTAATTGCTGATTTGTATTTCAAGTTCGCTATGAATGTTTAATCGAGCCTGCTTACCCGTGTTAGCTTAATCGTGCATGAATATTTATTTTATATATAAACTGGTTATAGCATGCATGTGTTACCTACTGAGATATTCGTATCTCACCCTACCTTTTTATCTTATTTTTCAGTTGATACGCGAGAGGGGGATCATAGTGGTGATTTCCAGGGTGATCTTGCTGACTTTTTGCCAGAGGAGTACTATTATCCAGACTTGAGCTGAGGTTGAGGAGAGATGATTATATGAGACTAATTGACAGTTTATTTTGATTATTTGGTTTTGATGTATTTGAGAGATTGAGAGTTTTAGTACCCATTGATACCAAACTTGATTTAATTGGATTGGATGGTTATATTTATTTTATGTTTATGATGATGCTAGGTTACACTTCCGCACAATTAAGTTTCCGCACTCTGATAGTTAATGATGAATGGCTTATTTAAAATTTTAGTCTGGTTATTGTTGACGATATTATTTATATGGGCCCAGTAGCATCTCAGATTCGGTTGTTGAGCTGGATTCGGGTTGTTACAATAACGAACCGGATTCGGGTCAAGTGCCGGTTTGCATTGACCCGGGTTTGGGGCGTTACATCTTAAGTTTTATAATCCCAATAGGTGAGCCATTCACTAGAATAGAGCAGGTCATCGAAGTCATGCATTGCATAATCAAGATAGTCCAACGATGGCTGAAGCCTAATCTACCCGAAACAGCCTTAATGAAATCCCAACTCACACAGTCATAGGCTTTAGAAAGATCAACTTTAATCCAAAACCCCCCTCTTGCCTTTTTTCCTTTGCTTAACATAGTGCATAACTTCCTTAGCCAAGATGATGTTAATGTGAATCGATCTCTTTGGGACGAAAGCACACTGATTGGAGAAACTAGTTTTTCCATCAAGTATCTCATACAATTGACAATGATCCTAGCAATGATTTTGAAGCTGAAGTTACATAGGCTAATAAGATGGAAGTCACTAGCTGTCATGTGTTGGTCCATTTTTTGTATTAGAGCTATAAATATGTAATTCATGCTAGTTTTATAAGTAGCCAAATCTAAAGAATTCTTTTATTATGGATGTGATCTTAGGCCCCACAGTCTCTCGATATTCCTTATAGAACAAACCTTGAAAGCCGTTAGGCCCCGAGCTTTTCCTAAGCCCCTTATGGTTAACGGTTTGCATTATTTCCTCGTTGGTGATAGGCATGAGGAGCAAATATTGTTCAATGGATCAGAATGTTCAAGCTCATGGCTCTCTTGAAAGATACTAGAAAAATAGTCCACGACACATTTTTCTATGTGCTCTGGATCTATGAAAACTTCATTATCTCCACTCTTAATGGAAGTGACCTCATTTCTTTGTTGGCAATTAAAAGTGGTGATATGAAAAAAAATTTGTATTTAAATCACCTTCATGTAACCAATTGATATGCGATTTCTGGGCCCAAAGAATTTCTTATTGCTTAAGAGTATGGAAATAATCACGATGCAAATTCGGCTCCCTTAATATTAAGGCATCATTACTATTTTTTTTCCAATTTTTTCTTGGACTTCCTTAATGTTACGGAAAATAATTTTTGCCTTAAGGTTCAGATTCCCAATGGAGTCCCTATTCCATTGGTTGAGTTTGTCACTAAGATCGATGAACTTATCAATAAAAGAAAAACATAAATTTCCCTGAACTTTGTCATTCCATACTCTCTCAATTGTACACTTGTACCCTGGTTCCTCTATCCAAAAGAATTCAAACCTTGTGGGGCAGTGTTAATAATGGTGGGGCTGTGGTCGAGGCCCATGATTGGTTCCTGAACTATCTTAACATTCTGGTATTTCAGGCTCCACTCCTGATTACACAAGGATTGGTCAATTTTTTCTTTTATTCTTCCAAGCCCATGCAACCATTACACCAAGTGTATCTTAAACCTTTTGAAGGGATTTCCAATAGGTTGCAAACATTTATAAATTTAAAAAAGAGTTTAGCTTGACTAACCTGAAAGTGCTTTCCTCCATGCTTCTCTTCCTCATTTCGGACCACATTGAAGTCCCATACTACCATCCAAAGGCCTTGCAAGAACTCTACCAAGGCTATAATATGAACCCATTGTTTTCTCCGTTTGTACAATCTGGAGCTGGCGTGAACAAAATTAAGGCCCATCTCTTAATTCGTAGCTGCATCAACTTTCATATGGATCATCCATTCTCATTTGCCAATAGTGTCAACAGTTATTGATTGGTCCCACATCACCCAAAATCCCTCTGTAAAACCAACTGAAGCACTCCAAAAGTAGTTAGGAAAACCAAACTTATATTACTTTCAGAACCCTTTTTGAAAGCCATGGTTTTCTAAAAATAATATAAGGTTGGGCTTATGGATGTGGATAAGGTGTCGCAAATATTGCCTTGTTGAGGGCTGCCCAATTCCCCGACAATTCCAAACTAGGACAATCATGCTGAAAAATCCTAGCGCTCTGAAGCACCAAATTGGAGATAGATTAATTTTTGGATGGTGGTTCTCACAATCTTGGACGGAATAAGGTGGAGAGGTCAGAAGGTTTTCAGAAATCTTTCTTTTTTTCTTCAAAGAACTGTCTTCCTTCCCCCCGAATAGGTTCTATGGAGAGCTGCTGCTGTCGATGGCAATGGTGTAGCCAGGACTTCCATTTAGGGTGGGCAAAATAAATCTTTAAAATAAATATGGAAGATGAGTGGTTGTGATTAAAAGGATAGTGGGGGCAAATTATAAATTTTAGGGTAGGCAAAATTGTCTATATGTTAAATAGACAATAATTTTTTTACAATTTTATTGCGGACAGTGGCCCACTCTAAGCTCTACGTAGCTTTGCCACTGGCTAGTGGAGGGTTCCCTAGACATTCTAGTCTCACTCAGTTGCATTTATGGTCTTGTTTTTTTCTGTTTTTTTGTAAGGTTTTGATGAAGAAGGCCTAGAGGGTAGGCGGGCATCCTTGGGTTGGTTAATGAAATGGCTAAATGGGAAGTAGTGAGGGCCACTTTGGAGCTAAAACTCACCCCATTTTGGGATCCAAATTGAAAAAAATTTTGATAGAAGAAGTCAGGCCTTTGGTTGGTATTGGGAGCTTATCAATATCAAGATAGCATACCTGACTTAGGCTGCGTTTGGGATTGCTTATTAAAGTGCTTAAATCCTCTTATAGCTTATTAAAGCACTTATTTAAGCTAATAAAGTGTTTGGTTATATGAAATGGGTAAGTGATTACCCGTAAGTAGCAGAGGAAGGGACCCATAAGGAGAAGCCCTTGAGATTAGCTTCTCCTTCCTCTATTATGATAAGCACGACTCTTTTCGTCCCTCGATCGAGCTAAACGCAAAAACCTCTCTGCGAAAACTTCTCCTTCTCTCTTTTGCTCTTCCTCAATGAGAACTATTCCGTTCACCTCGGAGCGGTTCGAATACTATCGAAGTTACTACTTCAACCGAATTCCACCGCTCCAGTCACCAAAAAATCTCTAAAGCTATTAGAAATGGTTTCCACAACGTGCTCAAAAGGTCTAACGGCGATTTGTGAAGATCCCGTTTGTGTTCTGGCGATCGTACAGAAAATGCTGAGGGTGTCGAAGCGTGCAATCGAACACACGGTGGTGGTACTGTGGAGCGTGTGCCCTCTGTTCCGTGATCAGAAGGTGCAGGAGGCGGTGACGAAGAACAATGGATTGACGAAGATCTTGCTGTTGATGCAGAGCGATTGCTCACCCTCTGTTCGTCACATGTCTATCGATCTGCTTAAGATATTTCACGTTAATTCAAAATCCTGCCTTTCGAGCTACGATACCAATACAACACACAATGCCTTCTTGACAAAGTATAAATCAAAAATTGTTCTTACTTTTTCTTTTTTGGAGCGGAGGTTAGAGATAGAGATTTTGTAAAGCATAAGGGATTTTGTCAACAAATACAAAGAGAAGTAAATGAAGAAAATTTCATTATGTGTTTAATCTTATCAACACATAACTCATGTTTTCTGCGTTGTCTTTGATGTCAATGGGCAGATTGATCAGAGTGTTAACTCTGTAAATCAAAGAAATTTTTTTCTGTGAAATGAGTTTCGTCATCAAAGGCATCTAAAGGATCTGGATTTCTTCTCAAGGAGTGAGTGGGCGACAAAACCAGAACCCAGATGAAAGAGAGAGCAGAATTTGTTGAAGAAAACCTTAAAGGGTCGGTTTTACTGATTGTAAACTGCCCCTTTTTTTTCTTCTGTTTTGTTTTGAGTTTTTGTTTTGTTTGGGGAAGGCTGAAAGGGATTAGAATTGAAGGGGACAGAAAAAGAAATGTGGGGAAAGAGAGGTTTGACTGCACATGGGACACCATTGCAGCTTTTCTAAACAGGGGACACCATTGCAGCTTTCTTCGTCGAGTCACGGGTTCTCCTTCAAAGACAAGAAACTCTGCTGCTGAGGCAGTGCTTTTAATACATATGTTTCCTAAACACTTTCCTTGACTAAAAAACACTTACTATATTATTAAGTGTTTAAATAAATGTATTTACCAAACACCAAACTTGTCATATGAGCACTTTTTTATTACTATGGATAAGTACTTAAATAAGCTAACTTATCTTTTAAGTACTTATCCATAAGCACTAGCAATCCCAAACGCTACCTTACTCTGCTTTCTTTACCTCCTTTGGATGATGTATCAGGAGTGGTCAAAGCTTCAATAAATGAGTCTACCACCATAATAGCATGAGTACCTACTTTTTCAGTAGTCAGCTCCAACTGCAAATTTTGCTGTTTCGGTAAGTCAGACTTCTGAGTTACGAGAATCGCTTCTGAGTCAATACCTTTCGGACTCGTTCTTCTCCGCCCATCTCTGTGCTCTAGGAGAGGATTTCTTCGATTTAGACTCTCTTGTTCCAATCAATTGAACTTGAAGGGGTTAGGGCAATCAACAATACCATGACCCAAGAAGCCACATGAAAAGCAAATGTTTTGCAAATTTTCGAAGGCAAATCCAATCCAATCCAATCCAAATATTGTGGTCTTCCTCCACCTCAAGAAGAATACCAGAATGGATGGGTTTGTTGAGGGGAAGGGTTAATCAAACACATATAATATTTGGAGAGTTACTGTTATCTAACTCAATCTCCAAAACCTTACCAAAATTTGAGCTTAACTGGTTGATACTCTGCCTATCTTTAAACTGTCTCAAAAGGTTGTGGACATGAATCTAGAGAGAAATGCTCTGAAACTTTGTGTTCCCTATCTCATCTTCATTACTTATTTCTTGCATGCCTATGATGTGCCCATTTAGAGACCAAGGTTGATTCTCCAAAATTCTCCTCGTATCTTCATGATCTTGGAATCAGTGGGGGAACCAGGACTCCAAATCTTTGGGGGCAAAATAATATATCAAACGGTGTAATTGAAAAATACATATTAATATATAAATTTCAATGAGTTAGGAGGGGCAAAATAGAAATTTCAATTGAAACATATAGAAAATTTTTTTTAATTAAAAAAAAAGTTTAGGGGGGACAATTGCCCCCCTAACATAAGGTGGTTCTGTCATTGTTTGAAATCCCACTAAGAAACGGTTTGAGCAAACCCGAGTGAGTGTCACCACATTGATATTCTTCCATACGCTATTAATGAAGTTCTTGAAAGTGTTACTGTGAACATTGGAATCATAGACTTCATAAATAAGAAGACAACCCTATAAATCCTTTATTTGAGCTTTGTCTTCCCTAGAGGGCTTGAAAACCATGGTTGGCCTCGGAGGAATAATGAGTTTTTGGAAGTTGGATGTGATTTCCACCATTAGAGAGACCCACTAAGGATAGGGGTGAGCTGGAACAAGGGAAGACACGACAGGGTTGGAGAAGATGGGGGACTAATAAGGGGATATAAAGGGAACCCTAAAGAGGAACAACATCGGCAAGCAGCAACGGACTCCAAGACAATGGGGGGAGGAAGCTCATTGGAAGAAATCCCAAGAAATAGCTTCGAACACAAACTGAAACCAGACGTAGCTACCATTGGAAAACAACAAAACCCTCACTTAGGGATTCTCCACTGACAACGAAACCCTCACTTAGGGATTCTATGCTGGCATGGAAATTTTAGCGCTTATTTAGTCAAACTCGGCTGTGTTGTTACAAGTTTTGTACCCGTATCGCAAAAAAAAAAAAAAAATACTCCATAGTAGGCCTTGGTGAAAACTCCATATTATTTTATTATCTTATTATACTTTTCATTTACACCACTCCATTATTGTATTTATGAGCTTTTGCATCTCAAGATACCCACATCAATATACTCCATTAACAACATTTCGTTGAGGTTTTATTCATTTAGAAAATTATATCATATATTTAACTTTTTTACTTTTAAATATATAAAAAAAATGTGATTTAATTCTTTTTTGGGTATGGATTAAGATGATTATTTTTTCTTTGTTTGTCGCCTTTTCTATTTCCACGACCGGGCACTTCTTATAATTTTTTATTTTTTGCGCGCAACCCATTTCTCCTTCTCCCGCGCGATCTTCCCACGTCTCCTACAGCGCTGTCTCCTGAACAACTCTCCCCAAAATCTCTCCCCCAACCTTCATTATCTCTCATCGGAGCACACATTTTAATCTCCCATCGGAGTACACAAATCCTCAAAATCTAGCAAATTATTTCCTAAAAAAATTTGCCCCAAACCTCTGTAACACAATCGGAGCACACATCTCTTCAACACGAACGGTAAGCTTTCCCCATTCTCCACCATCTTCTTCCTCTTCTCCGTACTCTGCCATCGTCTTCAACCAAAGGCGATTTCACTATCAAATCTGAGCGTGGCTAACCAAGAGGTTGGACTTGCAGTGACGGCGCACTGCATCGTGAGGATCTTGAATTTATGCAACGTGGCCATTGTCGACGTACTCAGCTCGATTAGGTGACCTTTGTCTTCTCTCTTTGTTGTTTAAGGGTTTGGAATGTTTGTGAGAGGAGTGATTGATTACCAAATCGGAGAGGAACCTTCGGAAAATTTTTTAAGCCAGTCATCCGCTATCATCATTTCTTTTCACTTTTGTGCTTGATATCCTTAGACTCTTTGATAAGGAGAAGGAAGTCTAGCTCATCGAAAATTCAAAAAAAAAACTACAAACTGTGAGAGTATTTCTCAACTTCAGTCAGCATATGACACCAGAGAATAGTTTAATTGTCCGTGGTTTGACCATATGCTCAACGCAATCTGATTTAACGTACTTCAACGCCTTTACTTGTCATGAATGATGTACAGACAAAAAGAATGAGAACAAAAAAGTTGCGATGAATGACTTCCTACCTGCTGAGGCTGCCATTGAAGCGATCAAGTATTTTATGTGAGTTTCTGAACAGATTGTGTTGAGCATATGGTCAAACCATCGGACAATTAAATATTGCTCCTATTGGACTTCTTATGTCAGGATATGGATAAAAAAAAAAACTATTCCTTTTTAGGTGGTCCACGAGCTGCACTTTCTGCAAACTTGACCATGATGAATTCAAGAGGCATGTTATCTAATCCATGTATGGAGTACCATATTATATTTAGATGTAGAATTTATAATTAGGAAGATTGGGTGTACGTAAATTACTTTGTTTTTCCTATTTTATTGTTGATAACAAAATTTTATTAAGAAAGAGAAAGCAGAATATAAAACAGGTAGGATGGGCAGTCCAAACCCATCCGGATGTAGGAAACAGGTAAAAACAGAAGATACCCTCATAAAGCTATACAAAGAACAAGTCCTTCTTGGGTATGATACATCATCTCTTTTAGATGAGGTGCTGTATACCTCAAATCCATGTTGCCTTACTCTTGATCGTCCAATCAACATGGGTGTTTGCTGTGGCTGTTAATAGATTGTTCAAGCTTGGCTAAAGTGTGGGCTTTGCTTGTGTGAGCCTTCTTGAGCTCAATAATTAGGCTTATAAGGTAAGTCAGAGTTTGAGAACAAGCTCATTTTTTCAAATAGCTTGAGTGGAGATTTTTTGAGCTTAGTCTAATCTCAGAAGAAACTTGTGAGCTTTAGCTGAGCCTAAATCCCAAAGAATACATACTAATGAGCTTGAGTGTTATTAAAGTTTTACATAGGAGAGAGGCATGTATGTTCGCTGATCACACTCTTGAGAATGAGGTTCATCTCAAAAGCTATTGATCAAGGAATTTTTTTCCTGAGTTCGTGGGCCAAGATAACACTAGCAGGAGTTACATGTTTGAACTATTTACAAATGCAGTCTTTGAAAAACTTATGCATGAGAATTAATTTCACTAGTTTGGATGTTTCATGTTTCAGGGATCTGTATGCTTCTTACATTGTGGAAAGCTTGAGGCAGTGACTTTCCTTTAGAAACTAATTAAGTGGCTGTGGCCAAATAACCTGTCTTAATACTAAGCACATATGTTTCTCGCACCATGCCTTCCTAGTTCTGTATAATTTGCAATGCTTTAGAATTTGGCAGTATTGCCTTGATTAATCATTGGTTTGTGCTTTTAATACCACTCTTTCTGCATAACGATGTCCTGAAAATTTTAGAACTTCCTGATAAAAGATGCACCATTTACCTGTTCAAATTATTGTGTTGCACCTATAGATTCTGCATCATGTTACAATGTTTAAGCTAAAGCTATAAGCTGCTGTGTTTTGCTCAATGATGTTGACAGTTAATATCTTATAATTATAGGACATATGAATTGAGATTGCATTCTACTTTCAATAATATTTTTTCCTGTTTATTATTTCTTGGACTATTACCATGGTTTCATATAATCCATGAGTTTGCTGATTCATTAAATTTTAAGTAACTCAAATTCAACATATAAAGCTTTCTATTTATTCTTTATGCCTTTCAATTTCTAAAATGGCATAGGAATTTGATATACCTTTAGCATTTCAATTAATGTGACTTTTAAATATAAGTTCTCAGTTATCCTTTCACTGTAAAGTACTTCTGTTGGTCTGTGAAACAGGAAGTTTCTGAAGAAAATCTCAATTTTTGGGAGTATTTGAGGTAAACTCTAAACAGAAATTATGATGACATATTGGCATAAACCTGGTTTCAATCCTTTCATTATTGGTTTAGTTACAGGATTTATTAGAGGCATTTCTTTCTTAAATTATTGTTTCCTTGTTTTCAAAATTAAATATTTTTTCCGTTTCTCCTTTTCATGTTATTGTTAATTATATACAAATATAGTTGTCAGATGTATAATAAATTGCTCTTTCTCAAATGCTATAGTTTGTTAATTTATTCTTGAACATTATATTTTGGTTTCCTCAGAATTGTGTCAAGATGAAATTTGTATTTACACCCTATTATATGTTGCTTATATCTTTTTCTTCATTAATAATTGTTTCAATTTTTTTTCCAAGATTTAAAAATATATGCATTTAATAACGGTAATAAAAGTCATTTGAGTTGTAAGTCAGAAATAAGGAGCGAGGACTTTTGCAATCAAATCAGCAAAGAAATTAGAGCTGCAAGGAACGTTGTACTCTACTATGGATAAGTCTTGGATGCGGTATATAATTATTAAAATTTATTTGGTTTAGATTTTCTTTTACATTTCTTATGAATATACTAATATAATTCTTATGTGTCTAGCTTAAATAGGGCAACCGATGAATTCCTTGAAGGCGTTAAGGGTTTTCTCCAATTTTCATTTGATCGTGGAACCAATATTGAGGAACAATTGAAGTGTCCGTGTCCTAAATGTAATAATGTGTTGTGGCATCATCAAAATATAGTAGAATACCATATTTTGAGGCTTGGATTTGCTAAAAATTACACTATATGGTATCACCATGGAGAGGATATTTCACAATTAGTAGCATCTACTAAAAATATGGGAAATAATGAGCCAGGCGTAACAGGAGATGATGGGATTAGAGACTTGTGGCATGATATGTTTGGGAACCAAGATGGCGTACCAGCTGATACATTGGCTGCTGTAAAGATGGTAAGTTGTAAATAATATCATAGGTTTAAAGATTTTATCAATTGGGTGTAACTAATAAATTACTTTATATTAATTATTTTACAGCATAAAATGGAAGAGCTTCAAGAGCAAGCACCTGAAAATTATGAAGACCACATTAGCCCAAATGATATCTATGCTCGAGTGATGGGATGTGAAAGGCATGGACGAGTACGCTGTTGTGGCATGAGCGTGACTCCCGCTCAACTATGGGGGTCGAGTTCGGGTAGCTTGAGAGCCTCTTCTAGGAATTCAAAAGTGGGGAAGTTGCAGGAGGAAGTTACTAGCATGAAAGATGAACTTGAAACAATAAGGAATGAACTTGCTTTCATGAAGAAAATGTTCGAACAGTACTTCTCAAGGCAGGTAAGGAGTGATAAGTGGTTGTTTTTCTGTGTATCATGCCAAGAATAAATTTAATGCATTACTAATAATAAGTTTGTAGGATGCTAGGATCAACCTTGAGTCAGAGTCTCCTATGGACCAACAACAAATATCAATGGATTGAGGTAACTGAGGATGTTCTGGTTAAAGATGTTCCAGACTGAAATTCCTAAGGTATTTTACACTCTAAGGTATTTGTTTGCCACTCTATATATTTTACACTCTTTGTATGAGTGTGGGCTGCTTGGTTGGTATGGTTTAGTATGATCTGGAACTAGCTTAGCATTCCATATTAAATGTGATGTGTTTTGAGGTTGGAAGAAGGGAATAAATAGAGGTTGTTTCCTTGATATTATATGTTATGTGCTTTGGGGTTGCTAGGGATATCGGTACTTGCAGTGTCTTGGATGTTGAGCTATTTTTTGTTGCTGCTCTAATATCACCATTTTCTCTTCAATCTTCTGTTTTTGATTTTGGACTTCATGATATAAAGTTTAGTTGGAACAAATGGCTTCAATTATGTATCTTAATTTGTATTATAGAATACATGTATAAATTTATTTGAAATTTTTTCTAGCAAATAAAAGTCCTGATTAGCTTTTGTATATGTTTTTGTAGGCTTCGGATTTTAGCAAGATCTTCAACAATTACAAAGAAGGAAGCAGAAACATGGACACTTATCTTAATGACAAATTTAGAATGTATATTGTTAAAAAAAATTACAGGTTTTCTATTTTTAGAGATTTATACTTCGATTTGCGTACACTATAAAGACCCATCTGTTTGTTTTTCTCAATTGGCAATACACGGCAAATCTACATTGTTTCAATTTACAGTAGACGGGGAAAATACACTACAAAAACCCATCTCTTTTTTTTCCCTCAACATTTCGATTTGTGGTATACAGGACATCCTACGTTGGGGTTTTATTTCGCTCTTGCATTTCATTTCCTAACCATCCTTGTTTTTCTTGTTTCTTTTTAATTGACATCCTATTATTGGGTTTGTTGGGAATAATCCAGGGATCTATTGTTCTTTCACTGTTAAATGGTTTACTGCTTCAAGAGTTTAATAGTTGAATGGATGCATTCTTGGTGGTTTAACCATTGAGATTTTCAAGTTTTCTAACATTTATGTCCAATTGTATTTTTTTTGCAGCACAAGTGGTTTTGGTCTTCATTGCATAGCAGTTTAATGCTGGGGATTAAATTTGTCATTTTTGGATACAAATTCAGATGTTGAGTTTGGATTTGATGTTGTTAGGCTTACCATGTACTGTTAATATAAGCAGGAATTTCAGGTGGAATCATTGCTGGAATAGCTGGGGTGGTGATTATTGTTGGCTGCATATATGTTTTCTTTCATAGCAGAAAGAAGATAAGGAGGCATCATTGCACCTGGCAGCATCTGAAGATCACCATGCTTGACATGGACATAGTAACCTTCAAACTCCCCCTACCTTTTTCTTTAATTAAATATTCCTTGAAATAAAGAGTGTGCCTTTCCCTTTCCAAAGTGCTTCAAAATTTTCGTTTTGGTAATGCAATTCTTTACAGATGTGCTGTCGTGATTGAGAAACAACTGGAACTTATCTTTCTCCACCACTCCCCTGTTTCAGAAACAATGCTTGTCTGATAAGTGGTATTTATTTTGCTGCCCAGTTGATGATGTTAAAAATATGGGATATATCTGATACCAAGGAACAGAAAGATGCGGGTGTTGTTGATCCAAGGCATGTAAAGATGGATGGTGACAAGTTTTCCAGATACATGGGTTCACTCACCACTCCTTGAATTGAAGGTGTCATTTGAACCATCAACAAAAGGGTACATTCTCCTTAACCTAGTTGTAACTCACAATCAAAACAAATCATCTATTACTTCCTTTGCAACCATGATTTTTGGTGTTCACACCAAATCTGGATTATCTTCAGGTGAGGACTGTTTCAGTAACGCAAGTCGTGTTATTGAGGGATGCCGTTCATGATGTAAGTTGACTACACTTTTGCATCTAAAATTTTATTTGCCTGATTTTTCAGCTGGTATCTTATAGTTGTGATTTCTTCCATTACAGTCTGCTGAGGAGAATGCAAGTCCACTGCAACATATCAATAAATTTAATTCTCCTACTTTATACAGCTTGATTTCTGAAATTTCCTATCTGGGTCTTCTTCGCCTTGCTGCAGCCTATTTCTACAATTCCTTTGTTTTCAGGTAAATCTCCTATTACCAGAACCAAAAGGTGAAGCAAGGTTACCGCTTTCAGTCTCTCTGCTAACCTTTCTTTTCTTTTCTTTTTTCCCATTTTCTGTACAAAAATTTTAAAAAATTAGAATCCTTTTTCAGTCTGCAAATTTAGACTAATTAAAGTTGATAACATGGCTGTTTGGTCTTATCTCCCATGCATCCTTGGTTGTCAGGCTGCTCCAAAACATAAAGGGAAATTTCTAGATCTCTTGCTGCCTAGACTGCATTGGCAATTCGTTATGATGCCCTTGGAGATAGTCAAGATAATTCTTGACTCTTTTTTATTACTTCTATAATGCAACAAGAGGTAATATTTGTTCCCTTACTCTTCTTTTTAAAATGTTATCATGCTATACCTATTTATTTTTAGCTGGGGAAACCGTTCTTGTTTTCTGTTATGCATGATTTTCCATTCTTATAACTGCGTTTTATGGCTTGATACAAGCTCAGAAGATACAACTATCAGTCAAGAAAGGTTTATGTTTATATACCTTCCTTCTCTGAAATAAATCCAGTTCATGCATCTTGCAAATTACTTAAAAAATTATTTGAAATGATACCACTGCTGATGGATTTGCAGGTAGCTCGACAAAGCTCAGCTCTTTGACATTTCTGACTCGAATGTTTTGCTTCAATTTTCGGGTAATGTATTCAGAACCCATTGCTAATTAATGGGAACATAATTCTAGAGCTGTAAGTATGGCGGGTTGGGTTGGGTTATGTAAGTTCGAGTTTTAACCCGTTCTAAGATTCATGAGTCCAAACTTGCCATTGGCCGGCCCTAATCCAAACTCATTAAACCTAAACCCAACCCAAACATTATTATTTGAGTTTGGGCTGGGTTCGGGGTTGACCCAAACAAAATTTGAACTTTGGAATATTTCTTTTGTAATGCACAACTGCCTCTTAATTGGTCGCTTGAATTTGGAAAAAAAACTTAATTAATTTACTTTTAAAAAAATTTTTAATATAATGAGCCAATCACATGCTGATTGTATTTGTAGTTGCACAATCTTTTTTTGTTGAGGATGTGCACCCAAATATCACATTCATTATGGCGTATATGTGTTTGTGTATAAAATTATTTAATTGAGAATAAATTCATGTATGTTATCATATGTTATTAATTTTATGTTTTATAGTTGATTACATAATTACAAAGACAATGTAAAAGAAAAGAAAATAATAGTATATATACATAATAAATACTCACTTGAATATGTGTATGAGCACGTGCACATCTCAACTTCAGACTTATCGGGTTGTATGACATGAACCCTAACCCAACCCAAACTTAACTTTGGGCTAGAAATGAAGCCCAACCCAAACCCAAACTCAATGCTTACTTCGGGCTATTATTCGGGTTGGGTTGGGTGGGTTTTGGGTGGTCTGGGTTAGATTTATGGCTCTACATAATTCTTATTTTTATAGATCAATTATCTTATTTTATATTGAATAAGATCAAAAAATTATAGCAGGAATGATATAATAGCTATATATGAAATCTCCAGGGCCAACTGAATCTGTAATGGTAACCATACTGCATCACAAACTCAATGTCATTGGAAGTATCAATTTTAAGTGGTAACCTTTGTGGTGATGGCCTTGGCCACTAAAAGTTTTTAAATAACCATGTCGCAAATTCAATGTCATCAAAAGTATAAATTTTTAGTGGCAACATTAGTGCCAGTCTCCTTGGCCGCTAAAAGATTTTAAATAATGATTAGCAACAACTTTACTCCGTCGCAAATTAAATGTGATTTTCGCGAGTATTCATTTTTAGTGGCAACAATGGTTGTCGCTAAAACTCTAACATTAGTGGCAACTGTCATTTATGTTGTCGCAAATAGAGTCCTTAACGGTTTTTTTTTGCGACGAGCACTGGTTGTCGCGGAAACTTTTTTGTGGCAGCACATTTGCTATTGGCAGCAACTTTGGGCTGCCAAAAAAAATTGACATTTTCTTGTAGTGAAGCTTCATAAGTTTGATTGAATGATCGATGTATTTAATCAAGTTCATTGTTAATTAAGCAGTTAATGGAGCAGGTTTATTATATAAATGATAAAATGAGATGGTCAAGTAAATAATTTTGCTAATTTAAATGATTCATTCAGTTCAATCAAACATCCATTTGCTCAACTTTAGTTGACTATTGAAGTGTTTTGTATGCCCTTTTACTATCATTATCATAGTTTGTACTTTTTTTTTTCTTAATTGTTTCTCTCATCTACAATTCAAATTATTATCATTAGAATGTGACTTAGATTGTAATCAACAAAGATCTACGCTCTTTAAATAGGCTTCCAAGTATGAGTTATTTCCTATAATTATCAATTGATAACATAATTTAGAGGGCTTTTTGCATCCCTGCCTTATGTTATAATATATTTTCATTCATTCCATCTTTTTTTATATTTATATTTGTATTCTTCTATTACCATATTCATTGTAATCATGCTTTTGCCATTGAAATTAGTTACCTTCTATAGGACAAAAGACATTTTGCATTTAACCCCATGTATTATCTTATATTTTCATTCATAGACTTCAATCATTATCTATACTTATAATATATATAACGAGAATAGTTCCCTTGGGAAGTGTGCCAACAACTATGCATGACTTCCCCAAAAAGCCCGTACTGCTCTTTGTATAGGCATAATTAACACAGGGTTAAAATAGTCAATAACTCTACCTTTTCATTTAAAATCTTGACAGTTCCAAAACCGTTCCCTCCCTCTATGTGCAACATTGCACGTGCACCCCGCTAGTATTTATAAAATCTATCTGTGTTGATTGTTGACACCAACGTCGATCGTTAATCACTTCGATTAATTAGGTGGGCCACTTGAGAAACTATATTAATTCCTTGAGCACTCTATAGATTAAAATGAAGGGTAATTACTCAAGAAGCTCCTGCTTATTGTCTGCTCATTAATATTTTTTGAGCAGACAATAACTAGTTAGCAAACTTGGTAGTAAAAAAATTTATTGTTTTTGGTAAGAAAGCTTACAACCAGTTAATTTAGTTCAAAATGTTACTAGTTTCTGCTTCGAGTTTGAACTTGAAAAAGAAAAAAACTTATAGATCAAGTAACAATGCTAAGAATTATAAAAATTTGTTCATTCCATTGCCTACACAACCTCCTATTCAAGAAAAAGAATTCAAGCCAGGAATTATTTTTGATGCATTGTTATTATTTCATCACCATGCCCTTTTCCTATCACTAAAAACCATTATAGATAACTAGTGAAGAATTGCCTCTCAGATATGATCTCTCTTCTGACTTCATCTCTTTTCAATTTCCCAGTTGATGTTAATGGAAATGGCTTCCTCCATAAAATAAATATTTTTGGTATTTTAAACCTGAAACAAGAAGGGAGATAGAGAAATTAGTAACATAAACTTATATTTCAAAATGTTTTTTCTTCTTTGCTTTGTAGAGAAGATCAGTACACATCAATTGCACCAAAGAAGGCAAAAATTTACTGAAACTGTAAATCAATGTTAGATACTTCACTTTAGGCCTTCAATAAGAGCTTAGTGCTTTAATATTTTTTTCTTATAACTATAGAGTAGTTTAGCCAAAAATGTATTTGATGACAACAAGGTTGTAAGAAGGTAATTACCCGGTTAAGTTCTTATCTTTGCAGAATTTCTGGAGGATGTCACTAGACAACTTTGGCCTTTCACTAGTGAGCAAGCCAACAGAATTAGAATCCACCCATTGCCAATGATCTTTTATTTGAATACAAGCGGCGACCATTTCTGTTAAGCGGATGTTTGGGATACCGACTACGACAGCATTAGAGATTCCAGGATGCTCTAATAGAACAACCTCCACCTGGGTCACCGAAGATCTAAGTTGTAAGCATCTTGGAAGCCATTAAAAAGCCAAGAAAGAAACAAAAGAAAAAGGAAAGAAATAGCTCACTTCCATGCTTACCTCATTGGGGTAAATGTTCTCCCCTCCACTTTTAATTCGATCCTTAGTTCGCCCAACGAGCCATAAATCACCATTGTCATCAATGTACCCTATGTCACCTGTGTCAAACCAGCACTGCTGCTCTTTGGAATTTGACACCTTTTCTTGAATTTGATCCCAATATCTTAACATGAGATGTGGGCCTCTAGTTAAGATGCTCCCTACATGGGAAGACTGGTCATTACTTATCCTTAATTCAACATGAGGTGCTGGTTTACCAACACAGATGCCCCTTGGTTGGCTAATTGAATTAAATTTTGTTTCATCAATCTTCTGATGAGATGTACTAGATTTTTCATGTACTGGTTCGTAGAGAGTCATAAATGTCAGTGAAGAGCATGTCTCTGTCATCCCTTAAAGAACAAAGGAGAAAAGCATTGTAAGAACATAATTATATATACAAAAGATTTCATTCACTAATTTTTCAAAACATAGATAAAGATATCAACTGAAAATTGTTAAGAAATATATTGGGATGAGAGGCCAACCATAAGCTGAAAGAAGCTTAGCATATGGGAATATTTTGGTTGCATCTCTAATTAGCTCACTATTGAGCCCTCCACCTCCATTTAATACCTTTTTAACACTTTTTGCTTCACTCAATGTTTCCTTTCTCCTGGTTCAAGATTCCAAAACATCAAATGATATTTTGCACATTCAAGGTGGGTTTCAAGTTTATCCCATCATGAAACATTCTCACAACATTTATAATTAAAGTGAATTCAAAGTAATATTTAAGACTAACATAGATTTTCATTAATTAGAAAGAGAGAGTTTATAGTTTACCTGATGAAGGAAACAAGATCAGCTATCATTGTTGGGACTGTGATTAGAGAAGTTACTTGGTGTATTTTAATGGCTTCCACAACTGATGTCACTCCAAACTTAGGTATCAATACATGGAAAGCTCCTGCCATTAACATGGCCATAGCTGAAGATACCCCACCAATGTGGCACAAGGGAGTCGTATGTAAGTATACCTACATAACACAAATTAAATGATCATTGTGCTAAATAACCACATAGTTTTTACAAACATTTATTGTTTTATGTAAACTCTATCTAGGTTCTACAATGGGATTTCAATCACTGATTGTTTTGATGGCTTGGCTTACTAAATTCATCATCTTCTATTTTTTTATAATGCAGGGAAAGTGCATGAACTGCTTACATATGAGGGGACCATACATCATTAATATTGTATCCAACAATGGCAATTTTTGCAAGGGACTGGATGATTAGCGCTGTATGGCTTATGGAAACCCCCTTTGGCCTTCCAGTGGTTCCTAGATCCAAGAAAGCATACAAATGAAGATTAATTGTAGCTTGACATAACCCTCTTCATTTGTTCTACAGAACAAGGCATGGTAGCAAAGGTACAAGAAAAATAATTTCTATAATTAATTTACCTGATGTGAAGCATATGAGAACAACATCCTCTGGTGCCCAAAGATAATTGAGTGATAGAGATCCTGAAGAAGGCCTTTTAAGGGTTTCTGTTGTAAACACTGGAAAATGAAAGATACATGAACATAATGTGACTAAACAAAAAATGGCAAGCATATCGTGCAGGCGTGTGCACACACACACACACATGTCAGGTTATTGGTCATGCTATAATCGACCAAATCGATTGACAGAGGAAGTCAGAACCATGCATTGAATATCTCAATGGATTGTTTATCAAATTAGTGCAAACAAGGTTAACCCAATATAAATTGATAAAATTTGGACTCAACCAACTTGTTTGTGTTTGCTTTGTTTTTCTTCATGCTTTTTCTGTCTGTTATCTGTCTCAATTTGAAGTGCTAGTTGAAGTGGATTGGACTGAATGGTCCCATTTTAAAATATGTGAACCAATAAGCCACAACACTTTGTTCATTGATTTTCTTCATGTCATTCATTCTTAATTTATACTAGTTGTAATGGTTTGGATATAAAGATTTTACGTACCAGTTCTTGAGCTGCTAAGAGTGGAAGGGAATTCCATGAAAACATGCCACCTTATAGATGGAATATTATTGTCCTGGAGCTTGGAGTACCATGAACTGCAAAACTCATCAACAACCAACAGTACTGGTTTCACAACCTCCATTGCGAATCTTGCCTCCTCAAAACTCTACAAAGTGATAAAAAGTGAGTTTACATCTTACAACCTCTTTTGCCATTCTATATCTCATAATCAAAGAAACAAATTAAATGCCCACATTGGATATTTCTTACCAATATGATCAGGAGGGTGAACTGTTTAAATTTGAGAGTTTGTTTGTGTAGAATCAAAGATATCACTAGGATGAAGTTTTCCAATAACCTTTACAAAGTAAGCTCACTATAATCTTCAAGATTAACCTATCTAGACATTCTCAAACCTTGTTCACTTTCAGAAGCAAGATACATGAACGGATCTAATGTCAGTGCACAGGACCCAAGTTGGTGTCAAGCCTTAGACCCTAGATTCTAGTACTTCTCACTCTCTAGTGAAAAGGAGTAATGACTAGAAACATTGTGCATGTGATTTGGGTTCATTGAGTTCCTATAATTTAGGTTTGTAGTGTAATTTTAGTTAAACTGAGCCTTGCTAAGACTGTAAAATGTTAAATACTGATAAGCTATTAGCCCTTTTTACATTGAAAATAATCTTCTCAATCTTAAAAAGAGTTATACTTAAAAAACTTGAATGCATCTTACCCAGCGATAGTTGAGAGGAGAAGCTATCCCTCCCACAAATGCAACAGCCAGCAACCACTCCAAATAGGAATCACTGAAGAATTTAAAGAAAAGAATAAGAAGAAGAAGAAGAAGTAGAAGAAGAGGAAGAAGAAAAACAAACAAACAATTGCCTGTGTAAAAGAATCTCAGAGACAACAAAAGTGTTTTACCCCAAAAAAAAAAAAAAAAAAAAAGACAAAAGATCAACAAAAGTGTGGGCTCAGCAGCTTTGGTATTATTTATAGACAAGGACTAAGTTTGTGGCCAACCTCATTTTGGGCTGGGTTTTGTAAACCTTGGACTGGGCAAAGTTGTAAAACCAAAGTTCACTTAATTGTTGTGTTTTGACTACGTTGTTTAGGCCTAATCAGCCTAATCACCATTATTTATTTCAGAATTTTGACCAGCTCTACCCCCCAAAATAATAAAAAAATTAATAATAATAATAATAATAAATAAATAAGAAAATTAAAAAAAAAAATCTCATTGATGAATTGTCAAACCCATTTGTTACAATTTTCCACTTAAGTGATTAAACTATTTATTATTTTTATTACATTTAAAAAAAAAACTGGTCCAAAGTATTAAGAATTACCCTAAAATATATATATAACCAAGTCCATTGTCAACGGTAAGCTGTATTTGCCGCTAACATACACCAGCCAAAGCAAAGGGAAGCTTACCGTGCACAACCGGAAAGCCAAAAGCAGGCGCTTCTCCGGCATCTTATAAACCGATTAGGCAGCAATAGAAGATGCAGCGAGGCGCAAGATAGCATTTACCTGTTAAGAGCAGCGATGACGACGACGTCTCCCGGTCTTAGGCCGAGTTCCGACAACCCCCGAGACAGGCTTAAGACCCCTTCCACGAATTGTCTACCGGTTTTTCGCCGGTTTCCGAATATCGTCACCGGAGAATCACGCCGGAGAGTTGAGAGGCGGCTCAAGCACTGGCAAACGTGGCCGTATGAGTAATAACCCATTTTCGTGGAGGATAAGCTGGGACTGAAAAAAGCGTTCTGCAGAAAAACATATGCGGACTGAGGGAACTCTAACAGGCCGATAAGAGGCCATGATCAAGAGATTTTATCTTGGGGAAATTAACTATTTTAGTGATACTTTTGTAAATAATTAAAATTCAGTCAGTAATAAGCCTTCGGCCCCTACAAGTCTTCAAGCCTCTTTTTAGTAAAAAATTATAAAAAAGGCCTCACATAAACGGCATGCGAAGACCAATTTTCAGATTTACCCTCACTTGTTTTTATGATATTGCATATGAATTTTCTTGTATTCTTGTATGATTGTACTTGTATCCTACTATGCTACATTTTGTATGATTGTGCTTGTGAATTACTATGATTATTCTTGTATCCTGTATGATCTAGAAATTGGTGCTTACATGTTATTTATGTGAGGCATTTTTTATAAATTTTCAACAAAAGGAGGTATGCAGATTTCTAAGTTTGAAATACAGGCCTTAAAGGAAAAGTCTCTTAAAAATGAGGCATTTCTCATAACTTTACCTAAAACCTTTATTAAAATAATTAAAATTTAATTACATTTTATTAGGACAAACAAATTCTTTCATGAATGCCCTTGTAACACTTAGCTATGTCACTTGTACCTATCAATAAAATGGTTTGTATAAATCAATAAAATGATGTGTACTTTTAATCAACATTGTGTACTGGTAGAAGCCATTTCAGTGAGTGATATTAGGGAATTTTTTGAAAATGCATTTTTTGAAGAATTGGTTTGTAATAGTAAAAATTACTAAAATTTAATTATGTTAATGAAGTTTTAAACATTACTGACTGAATTTTAATTATTTACAAAGATCACTAAAAAGTAATTTTGCCCTTTATCTTCCTGGAGCGACAAGAAAAGGCCCTCGGAAATCGTTAAATGCCAGATGAGACCATAGAAATGAGAGAGACTTTATCTTCGCTATTTGCAGCACCAAGCATGTGGTGCCACGGATGCAGCCTGCCTCACATGTTGAGATTCTTTTCGACCAAGTAGGGTTGAAACTCAGTTCGGTTTGGTCCGGTCTGGCGTCAACCCAAGACTTAGGATTGCAGCTGTTAACCCAAAGCAAACCAAACCAAAAAATTTTTTTGGTAGAAACCAAACCAAACCAAATTAATAACCATATCTTATCAATCATATTAATAAAATCTCATGGCTTATTTATTTATTTATTTTTTGGTAGTATCTCATGGCTTATTTTTGAAATGTGAATGTATGTCGAGAATCTTCATAGTTTGCTTTATATAATAGTATAGATATTTCTAAGTCGGGGTTTTGGTTTCATTCAATAACATCAACCCAAAACCATAAGCTTTGAAATCTAATCCAAATCGACCCAAGTCAGTTTGATCAATCAATTTTGGCTTGCCATATGGATTGTTTGCAAATAGGGAAGGCAATGGTGCAAGTTAAACAGGTAAACCCACTCTGCATCGCCCCTGCCCATAATAGCTAGAATTTGGGAGATGAAATCGTCTGCCGCAGGGTTGGTGTGGCAGACAATGTAGCAACCGTCATCTGGTAACTACTCACCTCACATTTTTCAATGTGAAATATTACTTGAATGACGTTTCACATTGAAGTAGTAACTGCCGTTAGATGCTACGCATAACAGCATCCAACGTTGGATATTGCATCGTCTATCGCACTAACTCAGCAGCAAATGATTTCAACTTGGGATGGCTAAAATCAAATTAGGGTACTACTCAAGTTTAGCCCAACCCGACCTCAACTTGAACCCGACTTTCATATAATAATATTTTTATATTTTAAAATATCATTTTCATATATGATATATCATATATAGCATTTTAAATCTTGATGTAGAGAGATGGAAGAAAGAGAGAGGGTGTATGGCTGCTGACTTGGCAAATAAAAGTTGCTTAGATACGAGCACCCTGAAAGGATTTGATACCCACTTGTAATCGTATTCGTGCAGCATATAACACTTCAAAGGGACAACGATGACAGGAGCCATGTACGTCAAGCAAGCTCAGAATTGAATGAAGCAACAGCACTACAGTTTAGATTTAAAATAGAAAATTTATTTATATACATATTTGATTATTACATATTTGCTCACACAAAACCTGACAAAATCAAATATCAAAACACAAACCTCACACTCACGCACGGTACTTCCATATCAATCAATAAGAGCAACCCAGACTAGTCACCATTACAACAAACAAGAACAATAATAAGATCAGCTGGAGATTTCAATTGGTTTAACGTCGGGCTTCTTGATCTCCTCCTTGGGAACAGTAACAGTGAGAACCCCGTTTTCCATGGCGGCCTTCACCTGATCCATCTTCGCATTCTCCGGCAACCGGAACCTGCGGAGAAACCTGCCGCTGCTGCGCTCAACGCGGTGCCACTTGTCGGTCTTCTCCTCCGTCTCCTTGCTTCTCTCCCCACTGATTTGCAGGACTCGGCCGTCTTCCACCTCGACCTTCACCTCCTCCTTCTTCAGCCCCGGAAGATCCGCCTTGAAGACGTGGGCTTCTGGGGTTTCCTTCCAATCGATCTGGGTGTTGACGAATGCAGAGTCCTCGTTTGCAGACGAACGAGGGAAGTTGAAGAAAGGATCCCAAACCTCGAAAGAGAAGGGATCGAATACATTGCTTCGTTGGCCACCGAAGATGCTTGGAATGAGAGACATTTTGAAGATTGAGAGAGTTTTGAAATCTTGAGTGAAACTGCGAGAGACTTGTTCGACGAAATGCTTGTGAGAGAATAAATTGCTTTGGTTTGGAGAGGGGACGTAGATGGTATTTATAGAGAACATGAGATGGTTTTAGTTTAGGGATGATTTCTGCTTCTGGGATTGCGAGAAAGGTCTCAGCGATTCTACCATCTTCCTGAAACGTCCTGCAACTGTCGTTGGCCCTTCTTTCGTTAATGGCTTCACAATGGGCTTATCTGGGTTGGCCCAACCCAAGAAATCGTGGCTGCCATTTCATCTTGGGGATCCATGTGTGTGGGTGGTTCTAGGTTTCGAACACGCTACAAAAAGACCTGAATTCAGTAGTACAATGTAGACTTAGATTATAATTATAATATATTAAGAGATCCTGTAGCCTTTCACTAAATCCATTACATAATTTCCTTGTAGTTTCATTCTAATTTACCTTTTCCCATATAAGAATTTTTTTTTTCCTTTCTCCTTTAATAATGATGTGCCACATACCCTAAGTAGGCCCTTTGGACCCACCCCAAAGAAGTAAACCCCGGATATATGAACTCGCCCTCAAGGCCCATGTACCATGTAAGAAATTTTTTTTTTTTTTTATGTAATTTAGAGAATTCTCATTATTCTATGAAATATAACTTCAACAGTTAAATATCGTATGATTATTGTAGTTTGTTTTTCATTATTGTATTGTGTATTGTCTAAGTAACATTATTTTCATTAAGCAAGGTCTATATTAAATAGGGATGAATTGAACGTGAAACTAATACTATTTTGTTTATGAAGCTCCAGGCTTTTAGCGGTAATAATCAATGTTAGGAATATAAGTAAATCTATAAAAGTTCACTCTTACTATCAGCTTGAACTTTTAGTAGGAACCATATTTACTTATGTTCCTAACAATCTATTGCACTAAAATACGTTTGTAACAGTGGTAGATCTTATTAAATATGCATAAATTAAAGGGTAAATTACACTTACCTCCGTCGAGGTATGCTATAATTACACTTACGTCCCTTGAGGTTTTTGAAATAACACTTTCCCCCTTGAGATTTGTGTATGGGTCAAAATAATACTTTTTCATTGAAGTTTCCGTCAAAACAGTAATGATAATTAGTATAATAATTTTAACTGGACAAGATTACCCTCATTTAAGTTAAATGATAGTTATGCCTTAGGCCATTAAAATTTTTGTTCTCATCTTTATGAAGGGGTAATCTTGGCCAGTTAAAATTATTTTAGTAACTACCACTACTGTTTTAACGGAAACTTCAATGAAAGAGTGTTATTTTGACCTATACACAAATCTCAAGGGGGGAAAGTGTTATTTCAAAAACCTCAAGGGAGGTAAGTGTAATTATAGCATACCTCAAGGGAGATAAGTGTAATTTACCCAAAATTAAAAGGACAAAATATTTAATGGTGTTGCCGCTAAAGTTGCCTTTTACAGGCAATTCACCGTTGTTAATAAGGACAAAATATTCAACGCCGGTGAACTACGGCTGCTAAAACAATGACTTTTATGTGCCAAAATACAGTTGTCTTTAATGGCGGTAAGATCACAACTCTAAATATATAACCTTTTTGTCGATTTTTCGTATCAACGGGGCCATAGTGTCTCTATAGAATAAGCACCGTCATATTTTGTTCGGGTTTGAAATCGTCTACTGCAAGGTCTATGCTACAGACCTTGTAACACACATGCAGCATCTAACAACCTTTAGTCTTTAAATGTAAAAAGTGATTTTACATTTTTCAATGTAAAAACACAAAAATCGCTAGATGCTGTATATAGCAACATGTGGCGTAGGCTGTAGAGCCTGCAGCGAGACCCTGCAGCAGACGATGTCATCCCTTTTGTTCATAATTACGATGGTAAAATTTTATTGCCGTGGTGGCATCGCTATTTCAAATAGCAGCTACATGTATTCGAGTGGTCCATAACCATAAACTATCAAGCTTCCGAAACTTTAGAAGTATTTCTATTATTCAGAAGTATTTCTTATGTCGAGGTTTATATATTTTTTCAGTTTCTATTGTTTTTGTTTTATGTTGAATTCGGAGGTTTACGCACATCTTGTGGATGTGTAGTCTTCCCTTTTGATATTAATGGAACTTTATTACTTATAAAAAAAAATTATTGGGGTGCTATTGTTCCCGTCAATAAATAAGATAAAGGCGGCAACTTAGCTTTTACCGGCTATTAAACACCACTAGTATAGTAAAAATCCCCCTTTTTCTAATGTATTTTTGGTGCTGTTTTTTAGTGTTTTCTAGAGGGTTAACTCTAGCTCTTTTTATATTTAAACCTTTGGCCTAAAGTCTACCGTAGGAGTGCAAATTTATCCAGGAATGCAAATTTTGGTTGCTTACCAATCACTTATATATAGTGTAGAAATAAGGATTAAGTTATACTAAAAAGTGGGTTTAAATTAGGGAAAAACAAGAATAGAAAAATATTTTGAAAATTTTAGGTCAATATTCTGGAATTATAAAGTTTGTGTCAAAAGTTTCTGACGTAAAAAATAGCAGTAATTACTAGGGTGTAAATTGGTTTGGTGTAAACCGAAATCTGATTGAACCAAACCGATTTTTCCCAGTTTGGTTTAGTTTTATTCTTAGTTTGGTTCGGTTTCAGTTTGAAAAAGTACAAACTAAATTAGGTTGATTTGGTTTATGGTTTAAGTGGCGGAGAAACTGAACCAAACCAAAAACTAAACTATGTTATTATACATGCATAATTTTATATTACATATAATATATATACAAAAATTTCAAAACCTATTACTACACTTTGTTGTCAAAACTATTATTTTTCTTTGTTAATGTAAGATTATAGAAATACCATTTTTTTTATTTAAAAAAAAATACCATTTTTATTTTATGGTAAACAATAATGTTCACATTTGTATTCTAGTAAACAATATGGTTTTTCGATTTGCAGTTTAATCACTTTATTTCGGTTTATAATTTTTAATTGAAATTCGGTTCAGTTCGGTTTTTGGTTTTGATCAATATAATTCGGTTTGGCATAAAAATCAAACCAAACCGACTAAATTACACCCCTAATAAGTACTCCTTTTGAAAATAGCTAATATACTACTCTTATGGTACATAATAACACTTCTTACTTACATTGTGAGCTCACCATACGTATTTTTTCAGATGAGCAACGGGATTGGGATCAAAGGATGATTGGTTGAAAAACCGCCAGAATAAATAGATGTTAGCTAGGTTTTTGTTTTCATTATTTGTTAGATTATTTGATTTGCTTTTAAATTATGGATTTCAATATTAATTAAAGTAATTTCTGCATTTGGAATTGTTTTTAAATTTATAGCTGGGTGCACATATAGTACTTATTAGACGTACCAAGAAAGTGGTAGAAGGGAGAAACAATTTTGCAACAAATTATTAAATTTTAAAATAATTGAGACAGTTTTGACTATTGCACCTTGTTATTAAATTGCGGCGTGTCACCACAATTTCATTTTTTTTGGAGGTAACGATGCGTTTTTGAGGGGAAAATCGCTTAATTGTATCGCTAGCGATTTTTGGTGGCGTACTGGCAAATGGGGTGGCGTGCCGAGCGAAACGGAGCAAATAGGCGAAACAAGAGAAGGAAATGAAAAATTGTTTTTTTTTTATTGGCAAAACTAGAGCTGGCAAAAATCGACCCGACCCGACGGGTCAACCAGTTTAACCCGATTATAAACGGGTTGGGTTGACCCGTTTATTAATTGGGTCGGGTGCGGGTTGGGGTTTTCCCAACCCGCCTGAAATCGAGTCAAACCCGATTATGACCCGCCAACCCGATTATGACCCGATTAAAAAAAAAAGTGTAAAAAATTGCATGAATCAACCCGATTATGACCCGCCAACCCGATTATGACCCAAACCCGACCCGATTATGACCCGATTACCCAATAATCCTATTTTAATAATATTTTTGAAAAAATAAAAAATAAAAAATATATATAATCGGGTTGGCGGGTTGAACCCGTTTATTGGCGGGTTGGGTTCGGTTTGGGGTTTTCCCAACCCGCCAGTAATCGGGTCAACCCGAACCCGACCCGTTTAACCATGACCCGGTTACGACCCGACCCGAACCCGACCCGTTGCCAGCTCTAGGCAAAACAGGGCAGAGTACTGGCGAAATTTCCCCAAAATCCAATTTTTGTCCATTTTTATTTTTCCCCCGTCTTGGCGGCGTGCTGGCGAAATTTCGTTTCAGGTGATGGGCAGTGTGCCCATCGGCACCGAAACAGTAAACCTTGGACCAGAGTAATGGATTTGGATCATCTACAGTTGGACTTGTAAAATGAGTCCAACGGTAGCAAATGCCATGCAGTCACATGGGCCTGCATTGTAGGCATAACCATGCTACTGTTGGACTATTTACAAGTCCAACCGTAGATGATCCAATTCCAGAGTAATCGCCATTTTTTGAATGAACCCAGATTAGATTAGCCCATTGAGTAGCCATTAACGGCACTTTCAGGAAGACCCATATTAGATTAGCCCATTGAATAGCCATTAACAGTGATTTCAGGAAGATGGTAGAAGGTTTGAGATCTTTCATGGCAGCCCAGGTCAGATCAAATCATTATTACATAAAATAGAGATTACTAGAACCATCTCACCCTTTCTATAGAGAAGCGAAAATCTCACCCTTTCTATAAATACCATATCCGTCCCTCCTCCAAACCAGTCTCAGAAGTCAGTTGGCAATCTGTTACAGGCGCCTTTCTCTTCTTTGAAATTAGATTTCGAAAACTCTCTCTCTAACTCTCTGTGAAAGATGTCTCTCATTCCAAGCATCTTCGGTAACCGACGAAGCAACGTGATGGATCCCTTTTCATTCGAAATTTGGGATCCCTTCTTGAACGACCCTCGCTCGTCCGCAGGCGAAGCCTCTGCATTCGTCAACACCCAGATCGATTGGAAGGAAACCCCGGAAGCCCACGTCTTCAAGGCCGACCTTCCGGGGCTGAAGAAAGAGGAGGTGAAGGTCGAGGTGGAAGACGGCCGAGTCCTGCAAATCAGTGGGGAGAGAAGCAAGGAGACGGAGGAAAAGACCGACAAGTGGCACCGAGTTGAGCGTAGCAGCGGCAAGTTTCTTCGCCGGTTCCGGTTGCCGGAGAACGCGAAGATGGATCAGGTGAAGGCCGCCATGGAAAATGGGGTTCTCACCGTCACTGTTCCCAAGGAGGAGATCAAGAAGCCCGATGTTAAATCCATTGAAATCTCCGGCTGATCTCATTGTTTTTCCTGTAAAAGGCTTCATCTCTCATCTTCCTTTCGTCTCTCTGCTTCGTGAAATAGGACTGTGGAGCTTGTGTTATTGTGAAATAAGTTAAAAATCTAGTGACTGGTTTTAGCAGTGTGGTGGTGGTGCTGGTTGCAGTGGTAGTTTTGTTCTGTTGGCGGTGATGGTGGTACCTATGAATGAATCTTTGTCTTGTACACAGTAAGAATCAATAGAAAACTATTATTGATTTTCTTTAAATTGAGAACCTCTAAATCCAAAATTCGTGCAGGCTTTAAGTTCCAAGTGGCATAAAAGTTCTTCGCTATTGGATTTTTATTTCTATTTTTGTTCTTCCTTTGATTATGAATTAATTGACCGTTATATTGAAGAGATTTCTTGGTTTATATTGTTTATATATGATATGGATATTGGGGATCAAATTAGTGAGGAAGTTTTATACATGTAGCAATAGAAGAGATATATCTTCAAATCAATCTATCTATACTATATATAAATCTTGGTGCCCCTTTGGGAAGTGTGCCAACAAAATGTGCAGCTTTTCACAGGAGCCCTTATTATAGTTGTGAGTTTTGTCAAGCCCGTCCAACCTAAACCAAATAACAACCGCAACTAAAACTTTAGTTTGGGTTTGCAACTAAAGCTTTAGTTTGGGTTTGTGTTTCGGTTGAGCTTCATTTTAGGCTTGAATTTGAGTTTGGGTTGGGCTTGGATTTATACTTCACGGCCTGAAAAGCCCGAACTCAAAAAGAGACACATGAGTTACGTCTAAACATAACTACATTCAAAGAAGAAACCTATCACTTATATCTAAGCATAGGTTTTTTGTAACATTTTTTTCTCTATTACTTCAAGGAATTGGAGTTGTTTTTACCTAAAATTCCATGAGGAAAATTACACTACTATTAATTGTTTTGTTTATATTAGTCTTCTAGAACCTTCAATAAGGGTTATTGACCATGTTGAAGTGGAATCTATACAGATGATTTAATACATACTATAGGAAAGGCAAAGTTAATTAATTAGGTAAAATATACTCACTTTCACAATTAGGAATGGCAAAGTTAATTAATTAAATAGAATATTCTCACTTTTACATAGAAAAGATAAATATTTATATGAACCAATTGATTTTAAGGAAAATGCTTCATCTATTGTAATATTTGGTTTTTCCTTTTTAAGATATTCATTGGAACATTTGAATTGTATTTTATCTCTTTAGATTTACATTTATTGAAAAATTTTCTATTATTGGTTTTCAGCTAATATTTTAGTTCATAAATTTTAATTTTACTTTGTTATAAAATGATTTAAAATGCAATTATCATTGAGTGTACATTTAATTTGGGTTGGACCAAAAAAGGGACCCCAAAAAGGCTTAGGGTTGGGTTTGGGCTCATAGAGTTTAGGTTTAGGGCAGGCCAAAGTGAGTTTGGGCCAAATAATTTTAAATTGGATTGAGCCTGAACTCATAGAAATTTGGCCCAACCCGCCCTACTTACAACTCTAGCCCTTATACAGCAACATCAAGATTTATTAATAAAAGGATAAAATGGTCAAAACTCCCTTAAATCTTCAAAAACTTAACAATCAGTTTTGCAAGTTGTAACTGTTCTGTCCCAAGACATCTTGCAGTACTGCACGTGTACCCTGCTAGTGTATTTTAAAACAAGTAGCAAAGATAAAGTAATGATATGAATGAGATTTAATAGATTTCTAAAAGCAATAACTTCTATTATATTACAACAATTATTCTTTTAAGAGGAATTTAGGGTTGGCACCCCTTATCCATTATGTAGACTAACACATATGGCAACTATTGTAACATCATCTAGCTCGTCATAATAGAAATCCATTATCCTTTCAAGTGATTATCAAACAAGACAAGAGGAAGACTAGTAAGACCTAGATGGAATTGGTTAGTAATGCTAGCTCTAAATACAAAATCATGAGAAGAGGGTGCTTGGTATTGATAATTAATGGATTAATAAATGTTCCAAAGTTATCAATAATTAATGCATTAATCAATATGCAACTGCCACAGAGGGTGTAAATCTCACAAAATACATGTATTTACAACCAAGAGAAGGTTTTGTATTCTGACCCTAATTTTCATAGATGTAGTGAAAGAACTCCCATGAAGACATTTTTGTCATGTGACTTCGTTTAATTTCCTGCTTGGTTTAATTTGCTTGTTTCTCAAAAAGTATTCATCAAACAATACCTCCGTCAAGTGCCTGCACTTGAAAATTTCAAGGATTTCTTAAAGCCTAAAAAGAAAGAAATAAAGAGTCATCTACAGAAGCCATTCTCTATCTGAAATCAAGAAGAAGCTATAAGTGAGTTGGTTTCTGTTCTTTTATGGAGAAATAAAAGCCAAAAATCACTTATTTGAAGAAAAAAAATCAATCCTAGCGGTTGTTAACTATAAGTAAAGAATATTTAAAAAAAAAAAATTGATTTCCTTTATTGTACCGTAGATCAAATTGCCCCAAGAAGGTTCTTCAAACCAAATGGGCATTCTTATAAACGCTCCTCAGCCTGAGGACGATCGCCCAAATGGGCGAAGCGAACTAAATAACGTCATGATATAAGGTTTTAGTTTGGGTTTGGGTTTGGTCCAAGGTTAATTTTAGGCCTATATTGAGGTTGGACTAGGTGCCTGTAGATTTCTACTGACACATAGAAGGTATTCATGAATTTTAGTAGTTTTTCAATGTGGGAATAAAGGAAAGGTTACAAAAGACAAAGGGAATTTGGGGAGTCTTGATTTTGAGAATTTCTCAAGACGACACACAAAACAAATCCCCTAAGTCACAAAAGTGGAAAGGAATGATATGACTAAAATTCTAATGTGCAATGATATTGGTGTCTTTTGAACTTTAATTGATTCTTAGGATTTACGGAATATGATTCACAGAGACTTGATAGACTAAATTTTCAAACCCAGTCTCATGTTGCAAATCAATCTATCTTTGGTAACACACACATTAGAATACCTCTAGTTGGAATCTACTGATAGTGGCATTCATACAGCTATGGTGAAGTCCCAAAAAGGAATGAAACTATGAACCAATGTGGGTGCATCCATATCCTAAATCATGCCTGCCCCACATCATTTTGTCAGTCATTTTTACTACATAGCAAGAAAACAATTGAGATCTTGTGAAGCCTCTGTCTACACTTTTATTTGGAGTCCCCACAGGATCATGTTATAAAAAAAACCGCCTGAATGATATAATTGTAAATTTTTAATTACACTTGGCATCATCCTATGAAAAGCTCCAAATAAAAATATAGATAGAGGCTCCACAGGATGTGAACCGATACTAACACTCTCTTAAAGCTTGCCCCTAAATTTCCCTTCTCCCAGGGTAAAATATAATTACTATTTAAATTAAAATAGAAATAACAAATCTTTAAAACAAAATTTTTTAAGAATATCTATATCTTTAAAAATTTGCAAATAAAATTTCTTGTTGGATACCCCAAAAAAAAAATTAATAATAATAGTACAAATTACTTTCAATTTAATAGATAACTAAGATTAAACTTCAATGACTTCAAGAGAGTTGGCAATATCCACACCCATAGGGCATAGGCCATAGCCTCCTTTTTGTTCCTTTTTTTATTTTTACAGCAAAAGACAAAGCAATCATCGGCGCTCATTATGCTTTACCGACAACAAATCACGAGCTTTGTCCACTCCACAAGGAATTCTCTCGCATTTGTTCTCAGTTTCACCACTCTGAAGCAAAAGAGAACCCCTTAAATCACCGCCTGCCAGTTACATTACATTACCTGACAGCTTATCCGAATCCAAATTCCCAGAAAACCAGCTTTTCCGACACAAATCCAAGGAATTCCGACCAAGAGAAACCTCTCTGATTTCTCAGGCAAAGCCACAATTCTCCCCCATTTCACCAAACAAAGCTTCAGCTTCAGCTTCAGTTACTGAGAAACGAAAGAGGGAAACATGGTGTCTCGCCCGGGAATTCTCCTCTATTCTTCATCCGGGATCATCCTGGCCCTTTATCTTCCTTTGATCTCTCTTCTGATCGCCGGCGGATCTGAGTGCCGGGAAATCCGGCCGTCGGTTCATGGGTTGACTAACCAGAGCACCCCCACCGGGGTAAAGTCGCCGGAAATGGTGTCGTTCTTCGGGGGATCGTCGAAGGCCGACATGGAACTGCCAAGGGCCAAGAACTCGAGTGAGACGCCGTGGTGGAGGAGCACCGCCGGCGGTGGAGCTCCGGACGGGTTCGGCCAGGGGAAGAGTCACGATCACGTGAGGGACGTGTTGTTGGTTGCCAGCTTAGTTTGTGGGGTTGTCGGGTTTACGTTATTGGTGGCTACGGGTTTGTTTTTTGTGTTTCGCTTCCGTAGATCGTCTAGTAAGTGAAGTAAGCATATGCTTGGTCCGATTTGTTTGGTGAAAATTTATTTATTACAGTGCTTTTTACATTGACACCCTTACATTATGATGTATTTGCATCAATATCCTCTTCTATTCATATCATTTCATTTAATATAATCTTATTCATATCATTTCATTTAATATAATCTTGTTTTTGGAAGTTAGGTAATTGTATTAATTTGACGCGAGAAGGCCTCTTGGGAAGCATGTCAAGCTTTATTCATGGGTTCCCCAAAAGGCTTATACCGTACATTAAGGTTTTATTAATATAGTTGTATCCATAATGTTAAAATCTATTAACTTTTGCTGCTTATTTTTATTAAATGAGTAAATTAACCTTTTATGTAACAAAAAATATTAAATAACCAAATGACTATATAGCTAGGATGAGTTTTCAATGAGAATTATCTATCAAGCAAACTAATATCAATGATTTAAGAGATAGATCCAATAAATATAATAGTACATGAGCATAAATGAAAATATAGTATATAGAAGAATAAATGTAAATTTTTTTTTCTTTTTATATAAATGTTTTTTTGGTCATTAATAAAAATAAATAACCAAAGTTAACCTTGAGGGTATAATTGTAACAGTTATGTTAAATAAAGGATATAAATATAAATATTAAAAACAAGAGAATATAGATGCAAATATAACTTACACTAAGGATATGGATGCAAAAACTAGATGACTAATTAACATGGAAGGTATCTACCATCTAGTGACCGAAGAAATAAGCACCAATTGTGTAATGTCTCACATCGTAAAGATTTTGGTGTAGTTAATTGAGTGGTGCAAGTAGAGGGTTAAGTGGAGAATGGATAATGTTATAAGGATATTTTTGTCCAAAAAGTTCATCATTCAAGTCACTCATCTAGTAATCCACTTGTTTGTTTAACTTGATCAAATTTTCTTTGAACATTTCGAATGTTTTCTAAATTATGGTGTCAAATTACAAATTTACCCTTAGTGGGTTGCAAGCTGAATTTTAATCCAATATTCGGGTGTCCAAACCTCTAATCATTTCCCTCCCTCTCTCTCAATCTCACGAACCAAAATTTTAAAATCTCAAAACGTTATCTACCGAAAATTTTTAAGGAACCTCTAATCATTTTTCTCTCTTAAAAGGATTAGAAAGTCGAATTTTTAGGGATTTTATCTTAAAACGGAAAAGTAAGATCATCAAAATTTTAAAATCCCTAGAACGTTATATCCCGAAAATTTTTAAGGAAACTCTAATTGTTTTTTTTCTCCTAAAACGATTAGAAAACCTATTCATGGGATATATACAAAGCAAATCAAATCTATTCCTAAAACGGAAAGTGGAATCATAAAAAATAATGCTGCTCCTTCCGTGACACATCTGATTGAAAGCGGAATCATTATAACAATTAATTAAGATGCTAATTAAGTTTTAAATATAACATTCATTATATTATAAGTAAATGAAGTTATATTTATTTTTAAATTTTAGAAAGAATTTATTATAATATAATTATAATTATAATATTATGATATAATTAATTTGTAGTTATAATATTATAATTAATTTATAATATAATTAAATTTCTCATCTAAAATTAATTATCTTTTACCTATGAATTTATAATTATGTTAGTAAATAATTATTCTACTTATCTACTAAGAATTGTGGTATGTGGCATATTGAATTCAATATACTAATGATGGCATTTTTGAAGGTCAATGCACTAATGATGGCATTATGCAAAAACCGACATGTGCTCTTATAATGACACTTTTAGATCAGTGATTAAGATGCCCCTTGTGGGTTGCCTCAATATGGCCTCAAAATTCTTAAAATGGAAAATTTGTGCCGTTAGGTTTTCTCTTGAAAAATTTTGCATGTTGCCCAATACAGTCAGAACATAAACGTATAGATCAATCACATGATTGTATTGTCTTTATGCAATTATAGTTATTTCCAAATTTGGCATTTAAAATTTTGAATAAATGAGTGACCCTTGTTTCATATATATATATATATTTTTTATGAAATTTCAAGACTTATAAAAATGTAGATTAACTGGAGATATGATTTTCGATAAAACGAAATGGAAAAGGCAAGATTAGTGTTACCAACTCACTTTAAGTAGAAACTAGGTTAATGATGATGATAAGCTATGGGCTTATGGAGAGAGTCCCACTTCTTTTAATATAGAGAGTCAATTTAAAATTAAAAGTTTTCTTACTTAGACCTTAATAAACATTAAAAGATTGGATAACCATTGATAGGGTTACCCCACTCCTTTTCCACTACCAACAACCCCTTGCCTGTATCCAACTGTTTTCAGGTTTATTCAATGACAATTGGGCTTCTATAACAAAATCCCCTACAGCAGGATTCATGAATTTTAGGGCCCCACAAATTAGAAAGTACCAATCTTGATTTAGGGTGCTCTGTGGATGATATGATACAGCCTCAACATATACTGGCAGGCGAGTAACTAATTGACTGGAAAAAGGGCAAGGACATGTCTGGCATCCTATATTATGTGAACTAGCCATAGCTCAGCTTATATAGATGGAGCATAAGTTGGACTGATGAAATCACAATGGGGATAGCCTCTTTTCTCTTGTTTTTTTTTTTTGGGATACACGGCGCATAGCCGGGAATGTAAGGGATTGTTGGAGGAGTACACACCCGCCATTTACCTCATAGGGGAGCATGACATTCTTGAACTCGCGTAAGCCGTACAGTGCTACAATTTGGAGTGTATCCTTGGTCTAGGTTACGACGAGCCCATAACCTCACCGCTAGTGCACACGGCACCTTTACAATGGATACCTAATTAAATAAGACAGAGAAACTCTTCACAATGGATACCTAACTACGTAAGAGAGAGACTCTGCGCCAGAACTACACATCTTTCTCTACCTTGCCTACCCCATTTCCATAGATGTGAATGTGACTTTTTATCTAGTTAGGTATATGTTACTTTCTTTTCCATTAAGTTTCTTGCTCATTTTTTCTGCCATGCTAGTACTAATATGAATACTGTATCCTTTGGGTCATTGCTATAATCTATAGTGTGTATCATTGCATTTATATATTTTCCTATCACAGGATCAATCCATGTATAACTTACAATTTTTTTTTTTTTTTTGGACCGAATGAAGGGATCAATTGTCAAAGGAACTGGATTATTAACCATCATACCTGTGTAATCCACTGTCACCTTTGACCAAGCCCCAAGCTTAATCAGTTTGTATGACTTTTTGCAGCTCTCATAAGAAACGCAAGGGCAAAGTACTGGGAACAGCACCAAGTGGAAAAAAATTCAATAATTTGAAAAAAGGTTAGAATTAGAGAAGTTGCTCTCCTTCCATGACAGACCTGTCTGGGTTCACTTGGTTAACCAAGGTCAAACTAGACAAAAAGCTCAACAGGTTTCAGATTTCGGACCTGAAATCAAGTTCACCTGTTCCACGGATAATACGGAAAGAAACTACGCCAAAATGGATTCTCAACCTGAGGTTTTTTTTTGCTTTGATTGAGGCTGATGATGAGAACAAGAAATAGCAATAGTTTTATCTTTGTACACACTGTTCTCAGGTCTTTCTTCTCAAGATCTGCATCTTTTTCTCTTCTACATTGGTAACGTGGTATAAAGGGTCCTTAATTGGGACAATTTACAATCACAATCTCCATTTACAATGGAGGGGTTTTAATTTCTTGGTACTTCTAGATAAGAGTAATGGTCGAGAATCCATTGAAATACACCTTTCATTGCTTCATGATGGTGTTAAAACAAAAAAAAAAGTACTTAAAAAAGGGGTACCTGAATCTATTTACAGGCACAAGATCAACAAACTTGATCTTGCTGTCTTTGCTCCTTGATCTTGTTTCCTTCTTTGGAAAGAAAAGATGGAGGATGATCCATCCCTTTCATATAGAACATTGATGGGGGATGATCCATCCCTTTCATCTAGAACATTCTTCATGTTGATCTCCGCCATTGCTTCCTCACTTTAATTTGGTGCAACTTGAATGGGCTCCAGCTCTTTCTGCGTTTTGATGCATCTGAGAAGAGACCAGAGGCCAAAGCATGCTGAAGCCAAATCTCAAAGTCTACCTCTTCATCCATCTTCTCTGCGTCCAAATCCCATGGATATCTGCTTGAATTCGACCTCCGTCCAACCATACTTACATGGAAGCTTGGACGATGGGTGTTAGGATTACATGTCATTCCCTGAATTGAAAATTTTCAATATATAAACCAGGTGAGATTGAAGAAAGCACCATTTCCTTCGAAACAAAAAGATGTTCCAATCCCTGAAAGTAAAACAATATGTTTGACATGGAAATCAAGTTTAAAGAGGAGGACAAAACCGGACAACTAGAACTGGAGAGAGAACACATGGAAAAATTAAATTCCATGTCAACTACATTTTTGAGATGGAAAAATAAATTCCATGCTGACTGTATTTTGACTTTTCACCACTGCTAGCATTTATTTGTTTCCTATCATGTTGCTCAACCATCCTCCCTCCCTCCCTCTAACTTCAAACATTGCACTCAGGTAGCAGAGGTGTCAATTGATTTGGTTTAAATTAAAAAGGCAATCTAACCTACTAAAGAGGGAATTTTTATTTGGTTTGGTTTTCAGTTATTTCAGTTCGGTGGCAGCTTAAAAAACAAAAGACCAATCTAATCCAGTTCTGATTTATGATAAGGGCTTCTGCTAGACTGCACCAAAGTGGATCACACACCAGATACAAATTAAACCTAAATCCAAACCAAATTAAAACTAGACCTTAAATGAAATTAAATCAACTGGTACAACATCAGAGAAGAGGAGAGGAATTAATTCTCTCATTCCTCTTTTCTTCAATGGAGCCTAGAAACCCTGGCTCTTATCTTCTCTAATCACAGCTTGCTGCCAATCAACATCTTTGCCAAGGTATGCAAAATTGGCTTGAGGCTGAGCCTATTCTTTGATTTGGATGATAGAAGTGAAAGACAGGATAATCAAGCCACAGTAGAAAGCAGGATAAAATAATTTAGTTAAACCGAACAAAAAACAAAGAAAATTTCCTAATTATTTTCCCAGCCCAATGGGTTAATCAAATAGAATTGGTTAGGCTTCTGGTTTTCAAATGCAGTTTTCATTTTGGTTTGGTTCAGTTTTCAGCTTGACTCAGTTTAATTTGGTTTTAACTCGGTTTAACCAGTAAGTCAAACCAAACTGACTGAATTACACACCTAGTCAGTTGAAACCTTGACTCTGTGGCCCAAGACAAATGTAACCAATTAGTTGAGAGGTCATACAACCCACTTGAGTCCATAAGATGGGCCAATGGTTCATCCAAGAGAGAGTCCATGAATTTGGTTTACCCAAGTGCCATAGTGCTATTTTCCATTTCTACATGCTGCTATTCACAAGGCATGAAATGTCATCTCCACAAATACTTAAGAATATATCTTTGCCACTGTTATCTTGCGATTGTACATGTACTTCAATCAAACATATCCTTTTCATGTATGCCAGACTTGATAGCCTTCCTTGGAAGCCCAATTAATAAAGAGGACATTGCATAGATTCAAGAATACAGAAAATTCACATCACTTCTGCATGGGGACGAAACTTGTAGCCTAAATATATTGAAGAAACAAACACAACTTTAGACTAAGCCTGAAAAATATCATATAGTCAATGTCGAAACTAATCAATTTCGTCTAAGATGTAATGAGTTGGTGACAATTATTGCTACCACGAAGTGATACAGTGAGTTCTATATTCTAAGCTCAGATGGGGAATGCTTTCCCACTTTTTTTTTTTGTTTTTTAATCCGAACAGACAAAACCTTGGGAAGCTGTGTGAGAGCATAATTATGCCAGATTCATGGATAACATGATCAATTATGATGTTGTCTCCAACCTTTAACTCATAGATAAATGTATCTGACATGCTTTGACTCAGTATCATTATCACATGCATTTCCAAAAAAAAAAGGGTACTTACAAACCATCAAAACTGCAATTCAGGATTGAATTTCAGTTATTGCCATATAGCGCCAAAACAAATTTTTTTCCCCCCTCTTGGTCCAAAACATGCACGAATACATATACAGATACATAATATCGTTTTTTTCCATTTTCAATTTGGTTTCACAGGGTTTAAATTTCTGTTACCAAACTTTTTGCTGTTTGCTAGGGTGGGAAAATAGAAACTTTTCTCTGTCAAATTTTGCATTATTTCTTATCAAAGATAATTTAGTAAAATATCTCTTCAGGCACAGAAGAATGCTTTAATGCTCACCTGACAAATGGCCCATTCTGAAACATCAAATATCTTGCTCTCAGCACACACAAAAGCACGTGGTATTTCCACCTGAAAAGCAAGAGAGAAACTTTCTAAGCAAATAAAAATATACGTGTTACATCACACTTGAACATAGTCCATTAATTTTTTTTTTAACTGAAATATTTTTAATATTATCAAATATACAGATGAGAAACAAAATAAGTCAATTAATCTCAAATAGGAAAGATGCTATTAGGTTTTTGAGGAAATGGTAATGATTAGCAGTTACATATAATAAACCCAATAAATCTGCAATTATACTAACATAAAGCCTACTGTAGCCATAATTAAAATGAATATTCTTAACATAGCTTTTAGAATATGACTTAACAACACAAAAGAAGCATGAAAAATAACTTCCCCTTTGGGAGGTAAGTTACCTTTGTAGGTTTTGTAAAATTCTGTAAACATCCACTTTCGATCCAACCATCTCCATCTTTGGCTGGATGATGTTGACAGCAATCCTGATGTCAAAAAATGATTTTCATATATCTACATAAAAAGAAGCTCCAGCCACATATAACAGTAAGAAATTTAAAAAAAAAAAATAGTCCTGAGGTTCCTAACCTGACACCACCTAGCCCTGGCCTTGGATCTATTAGTGCATATCCATATATGTGAATTGCCACACTTCATGCACTGTATACACCTGGATTCTTCAGAGCGATAGTCTGGACTACCCTGTTAACCACAAGAAGTATAATCATCAAATTACTTACACTCAATACCGTCACTAGGTTTATGTTCACTCAATCGATTCTCTAAACCATCTATGTTCTTTGGGAAAAAATGCTACATGCGTAGAGATACAGGTATTGACACATTTCTCTTCTTTGGCAGTTCCAATTTTTATATTTTTTTGCTTCATGATACATGTTTACACAGAGAGGGAGAGAGACATTTTTTCAACAACTAAAGCAACAAATGTACCATGTAGTAGTAGATGCAATGCACAAGGTCATTTACACCCTATAAAACAAGTTAATAGCATTTATTTTTTCCAATGATAAAAGCAATAACCCTAACATTTAATATAGAAAGGAAAGAAAAATGGAGCGATATTTTTTGTCCTTTAAACATTCTGGGTCAGCTGGGTCGTCTTGACCCGACTCGGCCAATACTGCCTGTATCTGCCAAGTTTACTTAGTCACAGGCAGGGGCGACACCAAGCCCAAAACCGAGTTTTAAATCTTGACTGGAATATCTCTCTCGTAGCCACAAAAGAGAGTAAACTCTCTTTCTGTTTGTGCCAGCTGCTTCCTCCTGCACCCCCTGTTCCTTCTCCTTTGACAACAACGAAGAAGAAGAATCGTACCTTCATGGAGCTGGCAACAGGTTAGTTCGCCTTTCTCCTCTTCCCTCTTCTCTTCTTCTCCTGTTCCTTTTTTCATTTGCTGATTTCTGGTTTCAGAAATTGAGAAAACAGTAATCTGAAAAACCAGAAATCATTTTCTGCACTCTTACCCTCCTGCCCCCCAAATTTTTTTTTTGCTTTCTTCTCTTCTTCTGCTAATTCTTTCTTTTTTTCCTTTCCTCCTAACTTATTCACTCATCTGTTTAGTGCGATACCCAGTTGGTTCCGCCTGTGATTGATGCAACTTGGGCAATACCAACTTGGTATCACCCGAGTTTGGCCAAGTTCAGGGGCTCCGAATGGAATTTCTTGTATTGATGCTCAATATTGACTCTTCTCGGCATGGTTTTCCGTTTCAATGGCACGCCATTGAATGTTCTCCTTTTGCCCCCATAGCAATACGTTTCGCAGTTTAAAAATGGCCAGAAATGCAATGTGGTGATTTTTAGCGACACTCCAATGAAACGCAACGGTGGGAAGCAAATTTTTTTTAGGGCGCAAAGAAAATTTTCACCCAAATTGTGCGAAATTTCACTTTGTGCCACCAAAATTTTGTTTCGTGCCCGGCTTGATTTGGGCTAAATTTCACTAAAATCCAAAAAAAAAAAAAACTCAATTTTTGAGTTTTTTTTTTTATTTTTCTAACATCAGCATGCCCCAGAAATTTCATTTCGCGCCCTGAGCGTCACGCCCAGTGGAATTGAAACAGAAAACCTTGCTTCTCAGTATCGTTTGAGAAAAAACCAATTGTTAGTCGCTCTTCCCTGCCATCTTAAATCAGCAACAGCTGAAAACTTCTTTACAAGTCCCCTGCCCTCTATTCTATCACATACATACACACACACACACAAAAACTCCCACCCACCCATCCGCCCTCCTTCCTCCCTTCTCCCACAAAGGAACACCATAACCGTAATCACAGAATTGACCTGTATTCTCATCATCCCCAACAACTTCTTCCATGAAATGCCAGAAATAATTTACCAAGATTCTAAAACCAAAAAGAGATAGTCACCATAACCAGGTAGAGGTCCACTAAAGTAGGGACTGAGGAGAATTGTACTCACAACACACTTAACCGTTACCATTTTTTAGTAAAGTGTGTGTATTTAGACACTAATCCATGTTTCTACAATGGAAACCCAAGGTTATTTACCATCACAAAAAGGATGATCCTTAAAATCATAATTGAATTGATGTTCCTAAATAAATGGTTGTCCCGTTACCTCCAGAAATGGACTGGACTTTTGAATGTCACTGTGTTTGACACGTGGAAGAAATAATTATCGGTCAATAAGAACAACAGACTAGCCTAATGCCAGTTTTACTAAGGTGCCTAGCAAGCAACTAACTTTTGGAAATAACCAGCTCTGTGGATTGCATGAGCTCATGTGGATAAATAATATTAGACAAATTAAGAGAGAGCCCTTCTGTGCAGGAATTTGAAAGGAAGAAGACAGCAGGGGCAAAAAACTATACTTCTAACCACCCAAAGGGGCAGTCCCCCTCTTTTAATCCTAAAACCCAAGGTAATAGGAAGGGTGCTACTCCTGACTCATATACTGTACCAGGTATTCATCCGTTTCCGATATGGGATCTAGGATGTTACAATACTCAAGGGAAGTAAGAACAAAAATAACCAAAGTTCTTTGGCAAGAACAAAAATAAGTATTGTCATAGTCAATCATAAAATGATTGATGAATTGATATCTTACTCCTGTATTAAATATTTGATAATGCATGTGTGCACATTTGTTTGCGCATGTGTACTATTTCGTGCGTGTATGCATGTGTGTAGAGGAGTAAAGAAATGAATAAAATTTCACAGGCAATTTTTTTTAATCTTATACAGTGCACAAATCATTTATATTAGAAAAGCACAGACGTTATGATTGCATCTGGAATACCAGACAGACATGGATTACTGGAAATTGAAGATTCATTCGTATCACTAATATTTCAGTAGAGAACAACAACCAAGAGTTTTAGAAAACAGAAATGATTTACAATAACAAGATTGTTCAGCATGAGTTTTCTAGCTTATCTTTCTCCTATTTTTTGCTAACTCATTATGACGATTATTAAAAAAAAAGAGGACCCCAGCCAGGTGTAGGTTCCATTTATACAAGGTCCCATTAATGGCTCATCATTATTTTCAAAGTAGGAGAAATAAAAGTACAGAGAATTTCAAAAAAAAAAAAATACAATTAAGCAGCTGTCATTAACTACCAAGGGATTTTTCTGTTAGCAAACAAAGCCACACATATGGATACCTGTTGTGAAGTACCATGGGAATTTTGGCACACACTCCTCGAATCTTCTTTCCTCAATTGCTCATCATAGTCTTTCCTCTTCATATTATCGGAAAGAACCTGAATATTACCATCATTAGAACTCGCCCAGTGGCACACAGAAAGTTTCTTTAAGTGTGATAACTAACACTGCTGGCATGCATAAAACAAGCAAATAGATGTATACAACTCCCTTCAAGATCTAGAAACTTGCCTCATATGCACATTGAAGTTTTTTGAATGATTCACTTGCTATAGGACTTCCCATGTTTTTATCAGGATGCACAAGCATGGCCTATGAATACAAGAATGAAAAATAACCACGCCAAAGATTATTAGAGAAAATTAAATATAAAAAATGATTGTTAAGTAAAATAAGCAGAATGGTAAAACATGAAATCATAAAAGCTAAAGTTCACATAATGACCACTATTAGATTATATTTTCCATTTTTTTCATCAGCACAAGTACTGCTATTAGATGCTAGAACACCTTAAATGCCACCTGACCGCACCCAGAAATGATACATCAAGTAAACAACTAATAATGTCTATGTCCACTCAGCAACCATGCCCCTATGACCCAAACACCCAAACCAATAAATGATGATGATAAGGGCAATATCATTGTCATCATCATCAACTTATTACTATTAGGACTAACATTAAAAACCAAATAGGAAATAATTGGGAGTCATAAAGTATGGAGGTGTTAGCCAGTAGAAAAAAAAAATGAAATCTAAGACAAGGGTTTGAGTCCCCATCTGGTTTGAAACCCATATTTAGTGTTCACTGACCTGAGAAAGAGAGGGAGCGGGGGACAAGAGGTTGCCACATAATTCAACCAACCGTCCAGTTGGTATGAACTAGGATATATCACATGTCAACACAAAGCCATGTGCAATCACATGATAATTCAATGCCAGCATCAGCCAGACTCAGACAATCTCGTCTTAATTTGTTTATGATCTGATCTAGTTATTTCATGTGAGTTTTAAATTTTTTATATGTAGAGAACTGGGATACCTTTTTTCTGTGTAGAGAAACAAATGCAGACAACTAGGATAGAGAAACAAAAAATAAGGATACCTTTTTTCTGTATTCCTTCTTCAATACTGTAGCATCAATGATCTTGAGACGAGGAAGTCCCAGTGCCTCATAATGATCCATACTATTTAATATCCTCTTCATCTCGTCCAACGAATTCGGTTCATCTCTGACCACCTGGCTAGTGGAGCTCTCTTCATGGTTTTCCACAAAAGTCGAGGTAGCAGAAGTTTTGCCAGATGATTTACAGGAGTTCAAATTTTCAGCTTTACCAGTTGGAACTGAATATTCACATTCTTCTGAGAATTCATCTTCAGTAATCGGGTCTGAGCCCTCGCTCTCTTCGAAGGGTGTTCTTTCACTCACATTATCATAACCTTGTAGCAAGTGATGCAAGAGGTCACTTGAAATGAAGGCAAGGTTTATTGAGAGAGCAATGCCAAACCATCCAACTCGAACTTTAACAAAATATATAGCATATGCTGTTGCCATTAAGACCACCAGTCGGGCATGATTTAGAGAGAACAAATAACCTGTGTTCAAAAATACAGAATTTGTATATCTCAAATGCATATAGAAAAGCAGCATTATAGGAAAAGCTGAAGGGTCTAGTAATAATTCTTTTAGTAGGCCATACAAAATTTTATGTATCGGCTAAAACAGATATATCTTAGCTGATCTGTAATGGTTTCAAGGTTGGCTGATACAAAGATATGGGTAAAATTATTAGCCGATACTTGTTAAACTGCTTGTATTTTCTAACCGTTTTTGCCAATGACCAATACATATAGGCCAATGCTTCCAGCCTCTTGTCATCATACTTTAAACCTTGAGGTCATGCCATTGTAAATTAAAGATGATGATATAAACTATAAAGCAGGATTTATTTCTCCAGCATATCAAGATCACCTGGTGTTATTATAAAAGTGACCTCTTGGAAGATGCTTACAAGAATGGTACTATCAACTTTTCCCCAACAAGAATGTGCATTAAAACTTAAAAGAAACATCTAGTATTAGTCCCAATGCAGCCTTTATGCAAAAAAGCTAAAAGACCAGGAATTTATCATAATACACCAAACAAGTATTAGTCTGCTAATAAGCCCTATTAACCTTATTAACAACAGTGCTATCAACAGCTAAATTGAAATGCCAAAATGATGAGGTAGGGTCCTGGTTCAATACTTGAGTAAATTTTATTAAAAAATTCCCAAGCAAAATAAACATAATAATAAAAAAATACATTGCGGCACACCTTCTATTTGTAATATAACTCCTTCACTACTAATGAAAACAGTTATAACAGTATTAATGCGGAATTCCTGAAACTTCGAACACTTAAACTAGAAATAATGAACTGTCAACATGGTAGAGCAATCAATAGATCTTTTGTAATTACTTTGAAGAAACAGAAGAATATCCTATCCGGTTACTTCAAGGGGATATTTTACAAAAAGGTTATTAATTGAAAAATACGAAGACAAGGAGCCCAATGTACAAAAAATTTATAAATAGGCTAGCAAACCTTGGAAGAAGTTCGGCACAGTCATACGCAATTATGGATGTCAGAACTCTGATTGTCAGAAAAGGAAGGAAAAAATTCCACCTTTGCATATGACCAACAAAAGGGAAGACGATTTTTCACACCAAAAAAAAAATATATATATATATATATATATATATAAAACAAAATATACAGACCATAAACAGATGTAAGTCCAGCTGAAGCAGGATTCCCAGAAAGGCAGACTGACAATAGATCTAACTTTTCGCACTTTTTTTATGCGAAGTGTCTGTGCTCAAACTCAAATCAGAGTTCTCACGTTGATAGGCCTAGGCTTTAAATATCACCAAGTAATGGTCCCTTTTCCTCACATCTAAGGTAAAAAAATAAAAATAAAAATAAAATAATAATAATAAATTGGGGAGATTCTTCCCATCCATATGGCCTAAAAAACTTTGAATTCCCAACAACTCTAAGCTAGAATCACCTTTACGCGCCTTAATTTCCAACTTCTAAAAACAAACAAAAATCCAATAGGACTCGTTACTCAATGGATCCCACGATAAAGACATTAACAGTGCAGGTGAGCAAATAGTCAAGTGAAAGCACCTGAAAAGATACACAGACAGAGATATAGTGTGGTTGTTGAGGCGGGGTTGCTAAGGATCATTTGCAAGCATTGGACCTATCATTTTCTCCCTGATGTTAAAAGAAAAAATTGCATTGGTCCCAACTTAAACTGATAATTACAATCTTTTTGTTGACTCATTTGGTGGGTGCTAAAACTTACACATGTAAAATCTCGATCTTCCAAATAATCCTCAGAACCTTGTTCATCAAGACATCAATAGGTTAACAAAAATAAAGAAGTTACAAGTAAAGACAAGTAATGTTAGAGAAAATGTGCTAAGATTTCTGTTACTATATCTGCTGAGAAGGAATTATTGTAACATAACAAAACAAGCCACAAAACCAAGGGCGTTGATCACTAAATATCCCCAGAATAATGGAAATATAATCTATCAGCAGAGCATTCAGCATACATATCACAGATTAAAGGGGCAGGATATACCATTTAATCCAAACAGAAGGATGGAAATAAACTTGAATGATCATATATAAAATTATCAGTTTCAAATTGAGACGAATGAAATTGACAGATGGCTTAGAATGCATGGTAACAATCATCTGATCACATACATATATACATACAAGTACACACACAGAAAGAAATATTATCTGTATTTTTTTACATAAACAAAAGAAAATTAATGCAATAAAGACATGAAGTGCTTTTTCCCATCCCCGAATGAGTTCAAAATGATCATTTATGCTTTTGGGACAGTCATCAAACCATTCCCAACATATTTTACATCTCCTAAACATGAGAAAAGAAGAACAACAAAAGTGGGGGTCAGAATAAGAATGGAACCTGAAGAAAATTTCATGTTCTCTGATATCAAAAATTTAAATCCAAGAAGTACCCATACCTCCAACTATAGACAATGCACCAGTTACCCAAAGGTTAGCATACATCCAAAGAATCAAAATACCAAACAACCCTACAATAAAAAGTCCAGGAGTATAACCCAAGTACTGAACAGCAGCACCAGCAGCTCCCTGAAACAATGAATCCATCAGTGGCATGATTCACAATTTATTTATACAACTGCAATAACCAATTAAAATATCACAGCTTAATGCTTTAGCACTCATTTTTTACTAACATTAAATTTAACTTTCAAAATAAAACTAATAAGCTGATCATCTTACAAAATAAAACTAAAGTTGACAGTCCTTCACGCACCCAAGTTCAAAAATGAAACAAAGTTAGGTAACAGGAACCAGAAGATATACTAAGGAGAAACAACATTCGAGTATTGATCCACAAATTCAAACAGTCTCACTTGTTAATTTATTTCATCAATACTATTAACCAATTATTATATGACAGCCACCTGCTTTTAGCACAGATTTCTTACTTAAAATTAAGTCTATTCACAAATATAAAATAATGAGTTGTCATGTCTGCAAGTAGACAATCTGAATAAAGACAAGCACATAGGAACCACAAGAAGTACTAAGCAGAAGCTAAATCCACACTGAATTACACTTGGCTTTAATTAACCTTCATTCTGCACTCGTCTTGTCAGAGTGTTGCCTCTAACTCTCTTCTTGATTTCCTTCATTTTCAATCAATAATATCAAAAAATATCATGGATGTGATAGAAAATATTGAAAAAGCAAAAACAGGAGCTATCTATTCAACTATTTGGCAGGCGAAGAGGCCAGGAATGTATGACAAGAGCAAGGCCAATTAAGCCACTTAGATAAGCCCAAGGCCAAATGCCATTGAGTGGCTTTAAAATATCAACCATTACTAGTGTGACTTACACCGGAGATGAATGTCGTTTTCCCAACTGCTTGCAGAAAAATGCCAAAGGCCAAGTTTTTTGCCAATCTGCCTTTTCATCTTACAGTTTTTCTTTTTTATTTGTTATACTAATACCCCATAATTAGGTTCAATGAATCTATGGTTCTTAGTTTGTGTTTTGATTTGGTACAAGATTAATTTTATGCCCAAAGTTGAGTTTGGGTTGGGCTGGGGCTCACATTTTATAGCCGACAAACCCAAACTCAAGAAGAAACCCATGAACTACATCTAAAGAAGAAACCCATGACCTACACCCAAACATTAAGACAATTTCTCTCTTGTTTCAAGGGATTGGGAGTTATCTTTTCTCAACATACCATGAGGAAAATTGTAGTGTTAAGCTTTGTCTATGTTAGTCTTATAGAACCTTCAAGAGAAGTAATCGAGTATGTTGAAGTGCCAAGGTTAATTAGTTAAATACACTATCCTCACTTTTACACAGAAAAAACAAATATTCATACGAACAAGATGATTTTAGAGAAAATGCCACCTCCATTGTGATCTTTGGTTTTTCCTTTTTAAGGTACTCAACAGAATGTGTGAATTATATTTTATTCCTTTAGATTTATATGCATTTAATAATTTTCTACCATTGTTGCATCCTAGCTAACGTTTAGTTTCATAAATTCTAATTTTACTTCACTATAAAAGGACTGAATATGCAGTTATCTTATGTGTACATTTAATTTGGGCTAGCCTGAACCGAGCCTGAACTCAAGAAATACTTTTAGTGTTGGATTTGTGCTCAAGGAGTCTGTGTTTAGGATGGGCTGAGGGGGGTTTGGAGCAACTAATCTTAGATTGGGCTGAGCCCCAAACTCAGTAAAACCCAGCCCAACCAGCCCCACTTACAGTTCTAGATTTCCAAAGTTCTGCACTCTATATAACATTTTCTTTCTAAAAGGAAAAAAATTTTAATGAAGTTTTTCTCTTAAAATAGACAATGAATATAATGTACCACTGTTATACATGAGTTTTTTTAGTTTTGACCATGTTAAATGACGTTTAATTTAGGGGTACAAGTTTACAGATCTACATAATCACCCAACCTAAAAATAACACATCTTCAAGCATCAAACATTTTCCCTACCCATATCCATACAATCAAAAGTTAGACATGGGTAAAGCATACAAGGAGAAATGTTCACATATTAAAACTCAAAATGAAGGGATTCAAGTTCCCATCGGTAGGACTCCTCAAAACATATGGTGCCAAGACCTTTTCTAATGATTGGTTGACTACAATGGTGGTCATGTTGCATCAAAATTTTGCCACCAAGGTGATTCACAACAAAATAAGCAAGAACAAATTAATGTGAAAAAGAGAAAGAGATATAGAGACAAAAAGAGAGAGTAACTGGAAAATATACCAATTAAAGATAAATAACCAACCAAAGAGCATTTAGAGGAAGAAACCAACATGAACATAATAGACCAAACTACCACTAACGCGGCACAACCCACCTTGATATTCCCAAAGAGGAAAAAATATAGTGCAAAATTTGTCATTTTCTATTACACCCATAATAAAGCCCTTATATATAGGCTTGTTTCTAACTCTAATCAAACAACAAAAGTCTCAATTTAATACTCAAATATATGGCCTAAAAAAACTTGGAAAGACCCAAAATACTTTCTAAAAGACGAGTTCAAGACCCGCTGAAATTCTAATATGAATTTTCCTAAGTGATTCTGATTCTAAAACAATATACTTTTCAAACAATCTAAAACCAACCTTAAGAAATGTTTTATATCTTCTTATTTTGACCCAATGTACATCGGAATGTCATAATTTTATGCTGCATCAAATAGCAGATAGAAAGTGGAGCTGCAATGCAAGAGAAGTGAAGGTCATATGGCAGGCAGATGTTGGACGGTTTTGTGCAAAAAAGCAATAGAATCTTCAATATAAAGCACAGCATTTTGTAAACAGCAGTTGCTACAGGAATGAAAGCCCAAGTTTTCCTGCCATCTGTAACTTGCTGATGGTGATTAGCAGGAAGCATTATGACTCGTAATGTGAAATTGAAAATTGGAATCTTTACATATTGATAAGAGGACTCTAGAATCATTTTACTACAGATTACACCACAACAACTTCAAGAACTAGCAAGTCCATCTGAGGAGTAGTTATAGTATCATGATTATTATCTCATTCTCAACTGATCAATGATATTCATGCAGTTCATAGTTGGAATCATTAGCAAGCTCCATGGTTTCATAGAAACAGCAGTCAAGGCAACAAAGCAAGGGGTGAAAAAAGAAAAGAATGCATAGCCACTACATACTTATCAAATCATAAAAAAATTAGAGATGGAATTAGAACAGACGTACTTACCATACTAAGAAGCACATATACCAGACAAGTCATTGATGTCAAACTAATAAAGCAACTCCACATTATAACAAACAATGCTGCTGAACCCAGGCCAAATAATGACCGAAAACCCCGGAGAAAACAGTCCCTCCATTGCAGCAAAACCATCAACAGAATCTTCCACAATTTCACACAGCCAGTGCAAGCCATTGGCCAAAGATGATCGATCAAAAACACAACTTTGTCCCTGAAGGAGCTGACTGCGTTTCGTGTACCTGAGTACACATGCTTCTGTGAGTGAACCCACTCCCATACTTGCTTGAAGAGCCCTATATCTTCCATCATATTACCTCAAAGCAACATTGCTCAAAATCTTATCTATTTTCTATAAATTCAGCTATGTCCCAGCATTAAAACTCTCAGCTATGATAAGAACCTAACCATTCCTGCCATTCATATTGGAAACCAACAGTTCCACAGCAACAGATATTAATACAATCAACTGAACACATAATGAGAACTTTCAGTGAGTAAAAACTCCACAGAGATCCAACTTGCACAACTCTAGCTATTCCTGACCTCTCAAACAGGTGAATACACGTGACCAATCCGTACAATCTCAGGAAGTCGAACCAGAAATTTCCATTATCACATAATCAGCTAATCAATGACGAATCCAAGAGCCAATCAGTACGAACTCCTGTTAAACCCATGAAACCAGTAAATTTCCACCAGAATCCAACAAAAAGGCAGTTCTTTCCGTCAAATTCAGCCCAATTGCTTCACATGTACGCCTTCAAAAAGGCAAGCTCATCAAGTCGCTAATAAAATTCCCCTTTATAAAAACCACAAGAAACTCAACAAAATTTAACTATTTTCGTCTCTTTAACACCGCTTCTTCACATGTCGATTCCAAAACAAGAAGGATACAAATAATCGGATAATCAAACCTCTTCATAGTACATCCCTCAGCAACCATGATTCCATTCCAAAACCCAGAAGAAAAACAAAAAACAAAAAACAAAAACCAAAATCTCTGCTAATAAGAGCAATTCCGACAAGTTTTCCACTCCAAAGAAGGTAAAAAGGAAAAGCACGGAAAAAAAATTCTCTTTAATAGATTCCAACAAGAATACCCGGATAATCCTCTACCTGGAAATCTTTCAGAGAATGTGATGGAACCCTAGCTTTTTCAGGCAATGCTCGTGAAAAAGAAACAAAGGAAAAAGAACAAAAAAGGAGACAGAGAGAGAGAGCAAAACAAAAGCTAAAGAAGCTAAAAGGGTCTTGCAGAGACAGATTGAGAGAGAGAGAGAGAAGAAAGCTGGATTTACTTAATGAAATCAGGGTTTGGAGCTGAGTGAAAGCTTTCTTACAGAGCCAGTGACGGTGAGAGTGCATAGATGAGTAATTATAAGATACATGTAAGTATACCGTTTCCAATGAAGTCAAAACTACTAAGCAACTATTGACCGTGAGATTGCAAATACTAATTCAGATCTTTCAAAATTTTGATTCCAGCGAACGGTCGTGATTAGTGGGACTGCATTTTCTAACTGTGCACGACGTTGCAGCATTTACTAGTATTGCTTTATGGAACAAGAGGATAAAAAGGGTTCTATTGAGAAAGCAATGGATGGGCAAAATGGGAATTTAACGTTACTTTGACTTCTTTTGGTAAGCCAAGTGTAAAGTAGGAGAGCCATAATTGTCACGTGTTTAATCGTGGCTGCGTAAATAATAGCCTTCGGACGCGTGTGTTAATCTGGGCCCTACATTTCAACGCGTTGGATCATTTTCGGCGTCAGATGATATCGAGCAACGCGTTGCACCATTATATCTTACACTATTTCACTAATCTAAAATTTTTAACTCTTCCGTACCGCGTGATCAGTAGAATCATCATGATCTTTCACCATCGTTTGACTTTGAGGCCAGCTAGGCAAGCATCCAGTCGTTGATTTGGTTGACTTCACTACCCTTCAAGTTGGAGTCTTTAAAAATGTCATTAATGAGTACAAGTTCTTTAATTGTAGGAAATGGGAAGGTGACCTTGTGTCTTAATGCCCCCCATGTGAAGCATTCCTCATCAAAAATGTCAAATTAATGTTGTTTTATGTGAGCCTTATGTAAAATATATGCTTGGTTATAGAGTTTTTTTCCATCCAAGGAGCTTTCCTAATTCTACCAATTAAAAATATATATATATATACTACTACAACATGAAATTATAGCCTAAATTTTTTTGCTGCATTTTAGTGTAGCCATCCATGCAGTTTGATCGAGATGCTGCCACATCGAACATCTAACGGCTACAAATTTGTTGATTCTGAAAATGTAAAATGGTTTTTCTTGTTAAAAAATCTCAACAGTGAGATGCTTCACGTGACAGTGCCTCAACTACATTGCATCGCTAGCTGCTGCACAAAGAAGCAAACGATATCAACCCTGAAATTGTAGCATAAAAATATGTGATTTAACGAGTAATTTATGGCTTGATCAAATTAATTTTTGCAAGAAGGTTCATCATGCCAAGTTAGAAGTGGTTCTTTATTATTACTATTATTGTTAGTTCTACTACTATTATTTTAAAATGGGATGGGGCTTAAATTAGACTTGATTATTGAGGTAGACACCTACTACAAACAAGAAACTTGTTCTATAAAATTTTAGGCCCAACTAATATCAATCAAAATCAGTTGAAAATATCCTATGACTATTTTGTAAAGAAGATTTGATTACAACAAGAACAAAAGAAAATATTAATTTTGGTGTGGAAACAGTGAAATATGTTTTGAAATTCCACTATCTTAACCTTTTTTTGGGGGGGGGCAGAATCTTAACTTCATTGCACACAACATGACATGAGCTTATGATCTTATATTCTATAGGGAGGAGTGTCTGCCAAGAATGTTTTGGCTCCTACCACCACCTCTTATGCATTTCACATAAGTTGTCTCTTGTGATTGGCATGAAAGCAACAAAAGCTGCTTTGGTGCAAACACTATTATTTTTTTTTTACTTTAATCATTTTGGGCTTCTTTCTTTATTTTACCACTTGTTTTATATGCTCAGGGAAATTCTGAAGGACCCACCAAAAAACAGCTTGCATACCATATTAAAAAGCTGTTGAATGATTGTGTCTAGGGCACATGGAACCTCAACTAAAATAATAAAGTGGTCTAAGACTTGTATATTTAATGGAGACACATCAATGATTGCCACTTTTCTTGAAAGCAAATACTATTGAGAAACCTTTTATCACTAAATGAAGACTTTCATAGCTACCTAACCCCAACCCACATTGGTGAGACTACCAAAAAAAAAAAAACCCCACATTGGTGAGATTATTTACATCAATTTTGAGATTTTAGGAATAATAAAATAATTCTATCTTATATATCATCATCTATCATGTGTTCAGAGAAGTAAACAAATCTACAGATGCATTAGCAAATTTTGCCTTTGATGAGTACTCTTGTTATTGCAAAAATTGCATTCCTTCATGTTTTTTTTCTAGAACTCATTCTATAACTCTATCTTAATTTGTCTTTGAATATTTCTACGCAAAAGAGAGAGAGAGATCTATTATTTACAAAATTACATCACAACTACTTTCTTTGATAAGCAAAAAAATATGGTTCTACTTCCTTCATTTTCCTTAGGTTGTGTCTAATAAAGTAGATCGGAATTTTAATCTATACTGTATATAACGCGAGGTGCCCCCTTGGGAAGCGTGCCAAACTAACTGAATTTTTTCCCTAAAATACCCTTCTAATGATATCTTGCCTTGTATATTTATATGGGTAACTTCGTCTTTCTCATTTTTTCAATTTCCAAAAGAGACCCTCAACAATTCCTTATGCTTTACATGTCCTAAAATTTGTATCTACATACATATAGTACTACATGTGCACCCGTTAGTAGGCGTGCAACTCGGTTCGGTTCGGTCCGGGTTGATGTCAACCCAAAACCAAACCGAAAATATACATAGTTAAACCGCACCAAACCGAACCGAATTGAAAACCGAACCAACAAAACCGAAAACTGAACCGAAAATATATATAAAAACCGAAACCCAAACCGAACCGAACCGAACTACATGAAAACTATTCGGTTTGGTTCGGGTTAGACCAATATTCTTATCTTAAACAATGGTTTTTTTGTAACATCCTTTAAGTTTAAAGATAAACTTTAAAAGTTTATCATATATTATATTATATATATATATATATAACATATATTATATATTATAATATATATATATGAATTCGGTTCGGTTCCGTTCGGTTTAGGGAAATAATGTATTCGGTTCGGTTCGGTTTAATCGAACATGAAACCTAAAACCGAACCGACCTAGTTCGGTTTAGGGATTTTTGGACCGAAACCGAACCGAAGCACTACAAAACCGAACCAAACCGAACCGAAGTCGGTTCGGGTTCGGTTTTAACCAGACCGAGTTGCACCCCTACCCGTTAGTATCGATAACAAAAACTAAATATCTTATTCCAACTAGTTGGACTTGGTGTAATATGAATTGAAACTAGAGTTTAAAAATATTGATTGAAAGTTACACATAACTGTAACATTTCAAAAGAAAAATAACCAAATGCCTTATTCTAGTAAGTTGGGGACCTTGGGGTAGGCAACATGACTCCAATTCCTTCATTCCAATAATATATTAAAAAAACCAAGTTTTCAGTCAGTTTATGAATATTCCAATATTTTACAGTTGACTATATCCATGTTCTTTTAGGTATGGTTGATCTGATGCCCAAGTTATTAAAAGATGAGGGTTGCATTAGGTTAGCTACCAGTCTAAAACTTTACTAGATTTGTTATGACAAAAAAATCATAAACAAATATAGCATTTGAGTTTTGATTCTTGGAATTAAATTGAAAAAGTTCTACAACATTAATTAATGGAAAGAGGCAATATATTAGTTATCAATTCTTAATAATATTGACAAAATTGTCAATAAAATTTTAACAATCTATATGACCTACAGTGAAAGTGTTGACACAATTTTTGTTTCATTGTGTTTATAAAAATGATAAAATGCACAAACCCTTTTGAGGTTTGATAACATTTATGTTAAATTTCACTAATTTTGGACCACCTATACTAAAAAGACAAATACACTCTTGTTTTAGTCATCATAATAAGAATTATAAATTACAAAAACTCCTATAGATACCCCCATTAATGTTTTTTTTTTTAACACAAATCTTACTTCAGATTAAGTTTCTTGTACATTTGGTTCCCCTTTCACAAAAGGTTTAACAAATGATTTTATAATCTATGATCTTTCTTGGGATTTAGCAGTTGAAGACATGAAAGTTAAACATTATCATAACTCAGACAACCTATTAGGTACCCCTTATGTGGGTGGGCTACATTTCCAAGTTTGATGCATTTGGTCTGGACATAAGAACATGTATATAGCATATGGAGGCAGGGTAGTTTGGCAAGAAGCCATGGATTAGCAGGAAATTACCCTCTTCTTTGACTCATCCATGTCTAGGGCCCCTAACTATGTTTTAACAAGTCAACAAAATGACCAAAGATGGCCAAAGTAGGTGGCATGGTGGCCGTGACAACTAATGGTGGACAATGTGGTGAAAACGACGATTACTGTGATGTGATAGTGGTGACATTAATATGTGATGTGATAGTGGTGACATTAATATATATGGTAGAGAAAGGAATTAACGAAGATATAAGGAACTAGTGGATAGTGGTTGTAGGCATGTTAGGTGATATTAATGGGAGGTCAACAAACAGCATTATTTCTATTATTTTTACTGGTAGAATGCATGTGCAATACTGCACTTATATAGATAGGAAAAGGATGTTAGACGGATGGTAAGGGAAGAGGTGGGAGGGAACAATTGCAAAATTGTTTAAGTTTTAAATGACTGAGACAAGGATGTCTATTTAATTCCTACAAAAATTAGTCTTAACAATGAAATCTAAGGGTATTGTTGTAAAAAAAACGAACATAAAAATTGGCACAATTCCCAAGGGGGCACCTCGCGTTATATACAGTATTACTTTGATTTATGGATTCCAATTTTCTCATTGGAAAAAAAGGTGGGAGGCATGTTAATTAGTAGTACCCAAGGGTGCAACTTGGTCCAATTTGATTTGGTTGACCAAACCAAGATTATGACTACCAACCCAAAACCGAACTAAACCCAAATTGAGAATTGATTATCCTAACCTGAACACCAAACAGGAAAAAAGGTGAAACCCTAAACCCAACCCAAATTACACATCGGTTTGGCTTGGTTTGGGTTAGGCCAATTCCACTTATTTTCATTACTTTTAATCAACAAATATAAAAACAATAAATCGTAAATCTCCTTTCCCTCATTAGTTCATTAATATGTGTATGTCATATATTATTTGTTTTAAATTTATAATGCTAATACATAAAATAGCTAATACGTATACCTTATATAGTATATATTTGGTTCAGTTTGATTCGGATTAGAACCTGATATATGCCAGTCGGGTTTTGGTTTGGTTCAGTTTAACAGAGCTCTCAACCCAAAACCGAATAAAATTAATTCATTTTGTTATTTTTGGAACCAAAACCAAATCGAAAGTAATAAAACCCAAACCAAACCGGCCCAAAATGGGTTTGGGTCAGGCGGTTTTCAGATTTTACCCAGCCCAAGTTGCACCCGCTACTAGTACCCACGAGTCCTGAGGAAGATAAGGAGAAATTAAGGAGGAAGAAGAGGTTGAATAAAGTTTGAAATTACAAATCTTTCCCATAAGATAGAGATCTTTGAATTTTGTATTATAAATTCCATAGAAATTGGAATACAGCTTTAGTTCTAATTCCAAAGGTGCCACTTGCAGATTGCGATTTTGAATCCTAATTTTAATTTCCACCTCAAATTCAATGATTCAATAGTTTGTACGAAACACTTCCTTGGATCGTCATTGGTTTTGTAGGAAATCTTGAAAAAAAAAAAAATTTTTTTTTCTACAATCGCTTGATCCTCTTGGTACTTGTTTTTATAAACAACTTGAAATTCTCTTCAGAAAAAAACCTGAAAATGACGAAAATCTGACACAGAACATTTTTAAAATTTCAACTAAGGTCAGTCTGGGTTATATATGGTCTCTTTTTTTATTTTTTTTATTTTTTAAAGAGAGAATAGAAGGTAGAATAAAATGATAACGAAAAATCATGTTTTGGACGTCCCTACTTATGCTTACACTCTAAGTAAGTCTCTTCTTAGGTATACGTACAAAATAAGTAGTTCATATTGCCCAATTACTAACTAGTATATGTGTTCTCTATTGTTATATATATATTAGTAAGGTGCACGTGTAGTATTGTATATAGAGAGAGAGGGAACGGTTTTGTAACTGTTCAGATTTTAAATGAATAAACAGAGTTTTGACTGTTTTAACCCATATTAATTATGCCTTAACAACGAACGATAAAGGCTTTTTGGGAAAGTCATGCATAGTTGTTGGCACGTTTCCAAGGGGCCTATTCTCGTTATATATATACGCAATGGCGTGCTTCCATCTCTCTACTCTACTTGTTGGAATATATAATTTATGCAATCCCAAACCACGATTCCCTAGCATCATAATTAATTCAAAAGTTGTACTCTTTGGTAGAACGCGGTACTAGTCGATGATTAAAAGGGATAGTTACAATTACACCTTTTGAGGTTGTCACTTATGCACATAAACCCCCTAATATTTGAAAAAAGCTAAAAATCTTTGCATATGTAGAAAAGGTCACAAAGCTGCCTTCTAGGAATAAAAGTTGCTTATGTCAGCCAAAAAATAAATGGTTTTATACCTAAAACTAGTCATCACTTACTTGAATATGTGTTTTACATTGCAGTACACATTACAAGCTCACAGTGTAGAGGATGTGAGCTCCAGTTATAAAATTTTACCTGAGATCTCATCCAAATCATATAAAACCTAAGCTAGGTTCATATCTCAATTTGTGTCCTCATGTTCTATGTCCCAATTACAGTAGAAAGGTTAAATAGTTTGAACTACCACAAAACCAAAATATTTTGGGGAAATGTAAGGATTTAGTACCATACTTTAATTTATTACCAAAAAAAAAAGTTAAATAACTTGAAATATAATAATGTAACATAAATAAAAATATAAGATAACATATGAGGGTGAATACAATGTATTTTTTATTTTATAGAAGTCACTTTAATCATTTAATAAAAATAAACAATAAAAGTTAACGGACTTTAATGTCAAATGTATAATTGCACCGATTATGCTAAATAAAGAGGTAAAGATACAAATATAAAAAACAAGGGGATATAGATGCAAAATTTATTATAATGTAAGAGTATAGGTGCAATTACCAAGACTAGACCTTTAGGATGATTCATGTAGAGAAATATATAGATACATCTATACTATTAGTACAGAAAACTGGGGGAATATTCTACTAGATTTTGGCCCTCCTCTTTTTTTTTTTCCAAGGATTGCCCTCCACAAACAAAACAATCAGTAGCTATAATGACCACTTCTTACTGATTTGTTATGCCACATCAGCATAACTGAACCGTATGGGATTTGAACTCTTGGTAAAGTTGTTTCTAAGTGGGCCCCACGTGATTTGCTATGTGCATGCAGTTTCCTAGTTATAAATAAAGGGAAAGGAGAACTACAACATAAAACAAGTGACTTGTCTCAATTATGAAAACAATGCAAATGCATACCTATGACTACTGAGTTGACAATAGTTTTCCAATTAGCCTGACTGAGACAATAGTTTTCCAATTAGCCTGACTGAGAAGACAAGATTTCTAGTTGCTGGTTTCTCTGAATAATGGTGTTGGCAAGCCAAGAACCTATTTTATTCAGTGAAACAATCTATGCCAACATTGCCCATGATGAGATCATTGCAACCACAAGAGCAACATCAAATGCCCACAACTTCATATTAAGGTTAGCCCTCAATGCATTGAAACATCAGTTGGTGAAAGAAAGGTGTAGTTATCAATTTTACAACTTCTATTGTAACTCGCAGGCTCTCTACAATCAGAGGGGCTTAAATGATTTCTTTTTTTTTTTTGGAACTCAGGTATCCGGGCTCGCTAAACCGACTAATCCTTGAGGCCCCATGCAAGACCCTGCAACCCACATGGCCCGACTAACAGGTTTACATGATTGCAATGGTGAAGAATGGTGAAATTGCTAAGAAAGGAAGCTAGCTCATTGTGTTAAACAAGGTCTACTCATTTTGCTTTGTGTAAAATTTAGCTACCATTATGGATTTATTGAAAATATATATATATATATATATATATATATATATATATAAAAAGCTGTAATTCTTGGCTTGCTATCTCTATATATAATGAGAATAGGCCTTAGAAGCATGCCATCAACTATGCATGACTTCCCCAAAAAGCCCTTGCCATTCATTGATAAAGCATAATTAATATAGGGCTAAAATAGTCAAAACTTTGCCTATTCGTTTAATATCTCAGACAATTGCAAAACTGTTCTACGTGCAATACTACACATGCACCCCTGCTACTAAGGATAACTTTTTGATCAGTTTTTCCTAGCATTTTATGCTTCCTTACATGGGTTTCCTGTTGGCTACCTCAAAATTTTCTATAACAATGAAACATAGATGAAAGGAAAATTACGAGGAATAATGATGGATAATTTCATAATTACAGTGAATAGGGATAAAAGTTCACACTTGAATTTTCCTATTGGAAATGTATCTTGTGCAAGAACCAAAATTTTTTTTCAGATATTGAACTAGAAGGAAAATTATTGAGACTTTTTCATCCATGCCCCAATATTATATAACAAATTTATTTTTATATCCTCTTATTTGTATATTTATGTTTATATCCTCTCTTTTTTTAAACATATTTAATGCGAGCATATTCCTGTTGTTAAAATTAGTTAACCTCATTATTTGTTTTTATTTCATTTTTATTGAATTTTTAAAGTAATCTTATATCAAATAAGAAATAGTTTACATTTAACCCCTATATTGAATTATATCCCTCTATAATTATACTTGTAACATCAATCTGCCTAATTAACAATTATTCATTAAATCTTAGTATTTTAAAAATATTAGTTTTTTTTTCTTTCAAAATAGGGAAAATAAAAAAAGTAATCATATGCTAATATCCATACCTCAAAAATAAAAAGAATTGAATCATTTCTTTATTTATTTTTATTTTGCTTGTAAGAAATAAAACATATTATTCAATTTTTAGATGAAACTTCATTAAAAAATTGTTAATAAGGTATAGTGATGTCAAAATCTTTTGGTGTCTATGTCATAAATACAATAATAAATGTATATAAATGAAATATATATGATAATATTGGTAGATAACTGCAAAATGTTCCTTGTTTTATAAAATGTTACTTTAGTCATTTAATAAAAACAAATAACAAAAACTAACGGATTTTGACGTGACATGTACATTATAATAACTATTATATATATATATTATAATGTGAGGGCAAGGATGAAATAATTTTAAAGCAAAATTTTTTTATTCATATACAAAAAACTTCTCAACAGGTTAAGTTAGAAAATAGAAACAGGTTATGGTTATAAGCAGTTCCCTCTCACTGTTGAATGGCAAAACCCCAAATGGATTACAAAAAAGCTAGAAACACATAGGGTGCTCCCACCAACTTCCAAAAGAAATTGAATTCATTTTTTCCCTCCCTTTTCTTCTCCTCATGTGGATGCACTCATGTGGAGTGCCACTAGTGAAGCATAAGCTCCATCAGTTATCTTCATCAGCACATCATGTTTTCCCTTCTCGGCAATTACACCATTCTTCACCACTGCAATTATGTCAGCACCTTTGATTGTAGAGAGCCTGTGAGCTACAACAACAGTTGTTCTATTCACCATCACCCTATCTAGTGCATCTTGTACAACCCGTTCGGATTCTGCATCCAGTGCACTTGTTGCTTCATCTAACAGAAGGATCTTTGGGTCCTTCAATATCGCCCTCGCAATGGCTATCCGTTGCTTCTGCCCTCCTGATAATTGCACCCCTCTTTCACCAACTGATGTCTCATAGCCCTGTGGCAGACCTGATATGAAGTTGTGGGCATTTGCTGCTTTTGTGGCTGCAATGATCTCATCATCAGAGACATCTCCTTGCTTCCCATAAGCTATGTTGGCACGGATTGTTTCATTGAATAGAATGGGCTCTTGGCTCACCAACCCCATTTGCTGCCTTAACCAGCTAAGTTTGAATTTTCTGATTTCAACTCCATCCAGCAATACATGTCCAGACTCTGGATCATAGAACCTTTCTAAGAGGCTGATTACTGTTGATTTTCCACTGCCACTTTCTCCAACAAGTGCAACAGTCTGTACCAGAGTATAACAATGGCATTTTATAGAAAGTGCAAAGAAAAAAAATACCCAAAAAAAGAAGAAGAGGAGATGGGGCGGTCTTCATACCTTCCCAGAAGGGATGCTCAAGCACAAATCTCTGAAGATCTGTACATCTGGACGGGTTGGATATTTGAAGCTAACATGTTGGAGCTCAATGTTGCCCTTCACACTGGGAAGTGTCGTGCCTTCATTGCTGCTTGAATCAATCTTTGGCTTGCTGTCAAGAATTTCAAAAATGGAAACGGTTGAATCCTTAGCTTTGTTAGTATCTGGACCCAGAGCACTGGTCTGTGAAATCCCAATTGCTGATATTGTTAAAGCAAAGAAAACCTGTGAACAGAAAATGGTTAGAACCAAAATGAAAGTATCCTGATGAATAAAACAAAAGAAACAAATCATATGCTAATTCACCTTGAAAACTTCTCCAAATGATGCCTTCCCATGTTGCACAAGAATAGATCCAATGTAGAAACAGAAGGCATTAGTGCAATAAAGTGCGAAAAAGGAGAAGCCAAAACCAGTTCCACTCACGACTCCTTGCCGGACGCCATGTTTCATGGGGCCCTCACATTTCTTCTGGTAAAGATCCATAACCTTTTGTTCTGCACAGAATGAGGCAACTGTTCGAATGCTACCCACTGCATCATTTGCGACTTGACTTGCTTCTTCATACAATAACTGCAAACATTACATGAGTTTTGATTATTAGTCTTAACAATAAGTTGTTACTTTGCATCTTTTGAACATTTTGATCAGCTTGGTGAAGTATTTGCCAAAGATGATTGAAACAGAAGTTTGTGTAACATGAAGATGGTTAGCAAAGATATGAGATTGCAAAGTTGGTGGGAATATTGACCTTGGCATCCGCACTGAACCCCTTCAGAAATTTTGCCTGTAAAAATCCTTGCAAACCCACCAAAGGTATCACAGCTAGGATTACAAGTGCCAATATCCAATTAGCTGTGAATGCTATCACAAGCCCAGCGATGACCGTTGCTATGTTCTGAGCCATTAGGGCTAGGGTATCACCTACAAGACTCCTAACATTTGATGCATCTGTTGATAACCTTGCACCGATTGCCCCACTAAAACGACAGAAAACTTGCTGTGTGAGTTTCAAGAAGAATAATGAAAGTATGGCTCAAGTATTTAATTGAAATATAACAAACCTTGAATTTTGAGGTGCATCAAACCAGCTGATTTCCTGGTGAACCACCTTCTCGAATGACAAGGACCGAATGCGTTGTATCAGTTTACCACCTGCAACTCCAAAGAAGTAATTCTGCACTGGTAGAGCAACTAGAGTAATTAGGCCTAATACCACGAACATAATAGCCCAAAACCTTGAATCCTTTCGCAGCTCGTTTGGAGGTTCATAAAAGATTTTAATGGCTGTTGACAGCAAGAGTCCAAATACGGGGAAAACCACACCATGTATGGCTGCAGCAATTGATCCTAGCAACAGAACTGGCAACTCTGGTTTGTTCAGGTAGGCAAGCCGGAGAATGGAGGCCTTCTGACCCTTCTTGCTATCCTTCTCACCATGTTCGATATCCCCTGCTATTTCAATATCGTGAACACCTACAGGACCAGGGATGCCATAGCCGGTCAGTGTGAAGGAATGTCTGCTGCTTGGAGAGCCTCTGCTGCTAACAGATCTCATTGATAAACTCTTGCTCCCAGACCTAACCACAGCCCTATCAGCATCAAGGTTCATGTCTACTGCTTCAGGATTCATCACTTGCGCATCTTCAGCTTGATGAGCCCCCTCTTGCAGACGAATGAGCTGAGAGTAAGGCCCCTCAGGATCCTTGGTTAACTCCTCGTGAGTTCCTGACAAACAAAATTTCAGAATGAATTTTATGAACTTAATAACATTGAATGCAGGATTCAGCATAGCTTACCTTGCTCCACGATTTTACCCTGATGCACTACTGCAATGGTATCAGCATTCCTAATAGTGGTTAAGCGATGGGCGACAACTACAGTCGTCCTGTTTGACATAATATTAACTAGTGCATCCTGAACAATTTTTTCTGACTCGGCATCTAATGCGCTTGTTGCTTCATCAAGAAGGAGGATCCTAGGATTTTTCAGTATGGCCCTTGCAATTGCAATCCTCTGTTTCTGTCCACCTGATAGTTGAGTTCCATGCTCACCAACCATTGTATCAAGCCCCTGCACAAAACACAATAACCATAAAACACCTTCCTGATTGAAGATAGATATGGTTCAATGTTTTAAGTAATGGAGTTACCATGGGAAGCTTATCTATGAACTTGGCTGCATTGGCAAGCACAACTGCCTGCCTGATTTCCTCATCAGTTGCATTTTCCTTCCCATATGCGATATTTCCCCGTATGGTAGTTGTAAACAAGATGGGTTCCTGGCTTACGAGTCCAATCTTCTCTCTTATCCATTTTAGCTGAAACTTCTTCAAGTTGACACCATCTATAAGTACTTCACCAGAATGAGGATCATAAAATCTCTCCAACAAGCTGATTACTGTTGACTTCCCACTTCCACTCTGTCCAACTAAAGCAGCAGTATTACCACTTGGAACTTGCAATGAGAAGCCAGAAAATATCTGAACATCAGGCCTTGCTGGGTAACTGAAATGAATATCTTTAAGTTCAATGTCACCCTTGATGTCCTCCAATGTAATACCACTTGCGTCGTAAGCATCAATCTTGGGTTTTCTGTTGATTGTCTCAAACATTTTATATGCTGCAGCTTGGCCTGCTGAAAATGCATTCAAGCTAGGGGATGTCTGACCCAAGGACCTGGACCAACAGAATACAAACATATAAGAAACATATGTACAAAAGAGAGTACTCATGATACCTTTATATGGATGCTAATATCTTGCTAGCGACGAATCTATAACACTGCCATTATGCATCAATGAGTAACGAGTTCTAAGGAATATGGAATGCTACTTCTATACATGTAGATTGGTGTATATGTTTAAACATACTTGCATTCATGTAGTCTACATAAAAATGGATTAGATACTTACATTCCACCAGTCATGATTGCCATAAGGACGGTAATAACTTGTCCTCCATTGTATCCTTTCTCAATGATCAGCTTGGAGCCATACCATATGGCTAGTCCGTAACTGCTGAAGATTATAACTAAAACTGCACCAATTCCTAATCCAGAGGCAAGTCCCTGTTGAATAGTGGAAGCATAAGCAGTTTGTAGTCTGCTGTTGTAGTTGTCTATGGCTTGTTTCTCACCAGTGAAGGATGCAACCTGGCATATACACAAAGTAAATGGCTAAGATTAATATGAGGGAACATATGCATGCATTGGCTTTGTAGAGAACAGATTTTTCTCTTCTTCTTTTTTCGTTTTTACTTACTGTTCTAATAGCTCCTACTGTTTGTTCTACAACATTTCCAGCTTTAGCATATGCAACTTGTCCACGGCTTGCCATTTTGGACATGAATACTGACATGGCACCACCTGCAATTACAAGGAGAGGAATGCATGATAGCATCACGAGCGAGAGAAGCCACCCTTTTATAAAGGCAATGATGAAGCCACCAACAAATGTTGACATCAGCTGTATGAACTTCCCAACCTATCAAAATTTCAAGTAAGATAGAGAAGTATATAAGGCTTTAGAAGTGATTGTCAGTGTTACACTTAAATTTTCATGTCAAAGAGAAAAAAAATGAGTTATTGATTGAGAGAAATAAAAAATGCAATGGATTCAGCATACCTTTTCACCCATAGCATCTTGAATGAATACAGTGTCCCCTGACATCCTTCCAATTACCTCCCCAGTAGTTGTTTCTAGGTCGAAGAATGCAATGTCCTGTCTCAATATAGTTTTCAAGTACAGACCACGGATACGGGCTGCTTGTCTCTCTCCCGTTACTATCCAGCAAGCTACCTCTGGAATGGTAGACAAGTAGGACATCAGTTAGTGTTTATTCTATAAGTTGTTGACAGTTTAGTTTTTCCCAACACCATTATTGAGTGTTTCATGGTAAATCTCTTTGTTAAGATTATAGTAAATTCCCCCGACATATTCATCATGTATCAGACATGAATACAAAGATAGCTTACAGAACAGACATTTTTCAATAGATCTCTGGAACACAACTCCGGTAATTAAGGACCACCATACATGGAATGAGTGCACAAATAATAGGAAAAGATGCAATTTTTTAAAAGAGGAATGAATTATTGCACTTACGAAAGAATGAGGCCAACCCTGCACCAATAGCCAAGTACACAAATAACAGGGCTACCTGAAAAAAAAAACAAATAAATTGAATCAGAATCATTTACATATCCAACCAATGCGTGTAAAGAAGCTTACAATAATCTTTCCTCTCATTTGACAAATCATTTCCTGTTTAATCAGTGGCAAAAGAAGGTCTTCTTCACAAACTAACATTACCATTTCTTTTGGTAGTTATCTGTAACACATTGAATATTCCCTTATTTCATTCATCGAATGGAAATCATGGAACAACTTATTCAATATAAGGGTCCCATTTTCCCCAAGGAAAATAAAAATTTGCAGATTAAAATTATCATCTAATACCCACTAAATACATAACAGATGAATATAATTGTCTGATCCATCATTGGATATGACCCATTTAGCACCAAATCAGATGGTCATCACCACAAATATTTGAACCTACTACGTCCAAGTTTACGGTTCATCCAAGGCTCCCCACTTTACCAACTAATGTTGTTATACATTTATGTTGCTTTGTTTCACACTTTTTTTAGCCTTTCCTTTACCTTCAAATAGAATGGAGAATCACCCTAATTTGATTCTTACTTTACCAAATCAATTAGAAGCTATAGGTTCCTGTAACTTGGAAACGAAGGTTTGTATTGTAGCTGGAATGTCATGGCTTCAACTACTTTTTCTAAAATAATAAAGAATTCTATAAAAGAAGTCAATTAATTTTTACCTTCGATACTTCATGGACGACATGTGATCGGTCTGAGGCGCCGAAGGAGTTAATAAGCTTGCCGAAGATGAGCGTCATGAGCGGCTGCGAGAACCCATTTGCAATGGCACAAACTGTGCCAATACTAATCAACACCGCATCGAGCCTGTCCGCAAATGCGAAAAGCTTGAAGAATGGAACCTTCTGCTGATCCTTATCTTCTGCGGATTCTTTGTTCCTCGAAGCATCTCCATCCTTGGAGATCTCACTTCTCATTTCTCGCTCCTCTTGTGATCCCCGTCTTTCTGTTTCTTTCTCCTAAAGAGTATAAAGAAATCCTTCGCTAAGAATATAATTCATTAATGCAGATAAATCTACCGACGAAACAGACTTCTTTAATAATAATAAACCACACAAAGAACATGAATCAATGGCGATTTCTCAGGGGAACGCAAGAAAATGCAGAAAAGAATCGAATTACCAAAGAATGCAAAGAAAAGATCCTCAAAAGATGATCAAACGTTTACGTCAAATGATTTCTTGGATCAAAAAGAGGAACCCCAGAAACAAGAAGGCTCTAAAAAGGAGAAATAGACTTGTACCAAAAGAAGATGAACAGATACAACATGAACCAACAAGGCTTGCAGGAGAAAAGTCCCGCGTACAAGCAGAACTGCAGAAGGTGAAAATGGGAACGAGAAATGCAAAAACGAAAAAAGTTGTTATAAGAGTGAGATCCGAAGAAAAGGTGTAATCTGGCTCTATCTATATATAGCTTTGCTTGAAGCTACGCCGCTCTGTTTCTCTGTTTCTCCCTGTTGTCCCCACCCACCATTGGAGTCGGCGATATTTGACCACAGGCCCTTTTTTCTAGAAGCCTCAGTTTCACGCGTAACGTAAATTTCGCAGGCTTTGCGGACGCATGAACCCCAATTTGATGGGACCCCATGAAGCCTAACGAAGAGCGCTGTACCTGAACCATTGCATGTATTTGGTTGGGGGTTATGTTTGGGATTTTGGTCACGCACTTATTAGGTGACATGGGGTTATTACAAATTTTAAAAGATATATTTTTTGAAACGATTGTCAGGCCATAATCTTTTATCATGAATGATAATGGTTTGTTTAACACCGTTAAACTGAACCAAACCAATTTGCATTGTCCTAAAACGGTTTTGGTATTGTTAGATTTATGCTATATAAAAAACTAATTTAGTTTTTGTTCGGTTTCAGTTTTAAGACCACACCAAACCTAACTGAACCCATTTGACATATACATATGCTTAAGTTAGATCACAGCCTAAGGATTATTCGGTTTATAAGTTATAATGGATAAATCAAACCGAAATTAACATATTAAGACAGTTTAGGTTTACATTAATCGGTTTCGGTTCAGTTTTGGTTTATAAACCGAGATGGTTTCAGTTCGATTTTGGTTTGGAGCATATTTAGTCGGTTAAGTTTTTCTCTAAACTGAACCAATGTAATCCCTATTTTGATGTATATAAATGTTTTGTATGAAAAAAATGCATATATTCTATAAAAACATATATATGTTGAAAAAAAAGGTTATATATTGTCGAACAAAAATGATAAAGCAAAGGCAAAAGTTCGTGCTCGACATTTATTTTCCTTGTAAAATTTCATACAATTGGTTTTTGATTGGTTCATGATAATTAAAAAATTTATGAAAACATGCCAGTTATGGCATTTTTTTTAATCATTATAAATCAATCAAAAGCCTGAAGGTCGGAACCACACCTATAATTGTTCTTTTCAAGGGGCTCTTAAATATATTTCTTTATATATATGTACACTCTTTCTCCAAAGAAGATCCTTCGAAACAAAATCTAGTCTTGAAAGCTCTTAGATATGAAATTTGTTTATGGGATCTTCATGATTCTTTCCTTCTACCTAACATTGAATTGAATTTGCTTAGGTATAGTGGTTTCTAAGATGGTGACAACACCATCTCTCTTTAACAATAAGAGATGATCCTCATTTCATAGTTTATTTAATCATGTCACCTAACTTGGGAGAAAGTCTCTCACCTAAGTAAAACAATTATCTAATCAGAAGATAAGCTCCCACCCATACCCAAATATAGTAACAAAAATTCCATTCAAGGTAGCACTCGACCGTTTGCAAGTTACCCTACGTTTTAAGGACTGTCGAAATCATCCCTTCTGAAGTGAGCTCAGCTTGCTTAAGACTAGGATATCCTTTTAAGGAAACTAGCTGGCTGCATATGCACTACTACACATATGTAGATAAAAAAGGTTAATACATATGAGAGATTAGAAATTATTGAAGGGTATCATTTGGAAAGTGAAAATTAAAAAAAGACAAAGTTACCATGTAAATATGTAAGCCAAATTAACATTAGAATGTTATTTTCTAAACATAAAAAGTATAAATTTAGCACACTTCCCAAAGGGGATGTTCATTTTATATACAGTACAGATATAGATATGGTGGGACCCACTTTTCAAATTTGTGCACAATGTTGTGCATGGTGGACACTTTGTAAGTATCATGGGGGAGATTCCTTTGAGATCTTTTGTCCTCCCCTTCATCAGTTTCCAATAACACTAATTGGTGAAGGAATTTAAATGCAAGGGAAAGAATACCAATTTAGGGGTATGTGTATCTATCTCATTGGAGACTAATACAAGGGGAAGACTCAGATAAAGAGGAATTGCTCCCAGTTGTCATGTGGTGGATTGGGAAAATTATCGCACCAACAAGTATATCGGAATTTAAACCCCCATAACAATTTTAATTTTAATAACAACCCTAGGTACTAAGAATGTGTGTCTTCCAAGTAAGAAGCTTAGTTACCAAGCCTAAAGTTGGTAAGTTAAATAAAATTTTTATATCAGAAAATTGCCATGAGCTTGCCTATGTATAAAAGAAGGGCTTCATACGTAAGGAAAGGAAAATAAATAATAAATAAATAAAGAATCCAAAAATTAAAGTCTTCGCCCTAGTCGACCAAGATCTCTTGGGGATTCTCAATGGGGGAAATCACCCTTTCTACTTCAATATTTTAAAAATGATGTTGCGGTGGCAATGATATTCCAATCAAATCAATCTTATTATATTGCATGGTTTTTTTTTTGGTAGAATTATATTGCATGGTTTGAAAAAGCCAAAAAGGCTTAATTTATTTAAGTTGGTAAATGTACTTGTCAAGGGAAGAAGTTGCTTGCCCAAGTTCTTGTAGCTAGAGAGACGTGTCTGCTGTCAACCACAACCAATCACGTGGGTTTTTCCATCAAGCAGACTCGTCGTTGGTCTTGTTCTGGCCACACTCATCAGCAAACTTCGAGAGCAAGTTCTGAACTTTTTGAGGAACAAAATAGACTGTTGCGTAGCATGGTGCGCGCATCCCACTAACTTGGAATACACGTTTTCTTGGAGAGAAAGCTACTTCTCGGAGGGTGAAATTGCCTGCCACCGTTTACTGACGTGATCCATTTAGTGTACCTGAGATGCGGGATGAAATCGTCTGGCCATGTTTACCTGAATTGTCCGCTCTCGTGGCCGTTAGATACTTCTGTGCAGCATCTCGAAACCAGTGTTTTTTTTATGTGGGCCCTACTTCAAATATTTACAGCAATACCGTTAGATGCTCTGAGACCAATTCAGACAAAGAATAAAGATTTCATTCCCTGAGATGCTGTTATTGACATCGTCTGCTGTAGGGCATTGTCGCAGACCTTGCAGCTTGCTTCAAGTGTTGCACATGGCAACAGCTACTGTCCTTTTTAATGTAAAAACATTTGTTCACATTGAAGGGGAAAAAAAAAAGTTCTTCAGGTACTATATGTGATAGTAGAGGTGGAAATGGGTCGGGTCTGGTTTAAGTGGGCTGTAAACAAGTTGAGCCTTAAATGTGTTAGGTCGGGTTAATCATGGAACTGAATGCAACCCCGCAAATTAACGGGTTGAACCTGACCCAAATTGTTTACTTTTAATTTTAATTTTTTTTAAAATTCTTTTTAAATTAACGTTTATAAAGAAATTATAAATCATGGAGACATGGAAATTTGTTTTTATAGGTGATATTCATAATCAATATTATAGGTAGATCAACACTATCACTAAAACTAATCATGCATTAGCCATATGTTTTTAATAATAGTAATGCCTAATAGAAAGTTCAAAAGAAAAAAAATCAATTAATAACTATTAAGGAATCTTTAAAAAAAAAAAACTACTGACACAAGATAACCATGAAATTCTCTAAAGACCATTAAAATAAACTAAACATTAAGTCACCAATAATGGCCCTAGGTCCGTAAGTCATATCGTTTTAGGTTTCTTTTAGTTTTATGTTATTTTCTTTTAGGTTTCTAGGGTCCTTTCTTTTTTTGGGTTTTTATTCACGTTCGTATTAGTTTTATACTTTGATCAATGGTTTGAAAGGCCTATACACAAAAACAATGGTATATTATTGGGTACCCAATGGGTTGACAAGTTTGGTTTGGGTTGATCCTTTTTTGGATGGGTCAGGAAAACCTCAACCCAAATCCAACTCAACTAATACAAGGATCAACCCAACCCTGTTTATTACGGGTTGGGTTTGGGCAGGTTGATGGGTTGGTTAAAAAATTGCCGGCTCTACGTGATAGCACTCATGCAAGCTGTAGATTCACGGTATAGATCCTAAGAGATAATTTCAAACCCACAAATGTTTTCATCCAAATGATTTCAAATGGGATGAAATTGTTAGCATAGAATGATATGGTTATGAGATGCTATAGTGTGGAGCATTTCACAGTCAATGTTTTTTCATAATTATAAATGTTTTATGTGGGGTTCGTTTGAAAAGCACTGATCATAAGATGTTCCACATGGCAGCATCTTATGCCCATAGTAATGCTGAAAATCATTTACAGATAGGGGTGTTAATTGGCGAGTTCGGGCCAGACCAGAGCTCATATGTAAGCTATAGGGTCTTTGACCAAAGCTCGTCCAACTAGAATATCGGGTCTGTGACTTTATGACTAAGCCTATCCAATGTGAAACACTTAGAAGTCAAAAGCCCGACGAAGCCCACCTATCTATAATCATTTACACATCTAATTTGTCACTTTAGTATCCCATTTTCACATTTTAGGCTCACAACTTAAGAATTTAAACCCTCAAAACAGGAGGACAAAAAGGTTTCAAAACACATCATCAACCCCTATTATCCTTTCATGTAAACATCAACACTAAAAAGTCTTTGACTACCTCCAAAATCTAATTGTAGAAGAGTTATGTGAGATGATGATGTGGTTTGTCTAGGATTAGCAACAATCCTAAAACCAAGTAAGTAATAACGGGTAGGCCATTATCATTATAGTGTATAACATCGGGCTGGACCTGTCAGCCCAAAATTATTTATATATGATCAAGCCTCTCTATCGAGCTTTTCATTTTCAAGCCCTGTTCGACCATATGTCCAACAAATGCCTGGCCAAGCCCGTCCAAGAGCGGGCCGGTCATCTTGGGTTGGGCAGGTTGCTGGCCCATGAGCACCCCTAATTGCAGAAGATGTCAACCCATTTCAAACCACTTCTTAGATGGTTTGGAACCGTCTATTGCTTCCTCTTGAACCAAATGATTCTGCTTTGTGAAAAAGAATTTTCTTATTAAAAAGGCACTAGTCGTGAGATGCTGCATGCAGTGGTGGAGCCACCTTAGAGCTAGAGGGGGCAATTGACCCCCCCCCCCCCCCCCCCCCCCCCAAATTTTATTTTTTAATTTAAAATATATTTTTTCCTATATGTTTTAATTGAAATTTATGTTTTGCCCCCCCTAACTCATTAAAATTTCTATATTTCATGAGAAGTGTTAATTGAAAATTTTTTTTGCCCCTTGAGATTTGGAGTCTTGGTTCGCCACTGGCTGCATGTCACTCAAGTAGTATCTCTTGTTGTAGGAGGAAGTAACAGACAATGTCAACCCTTCGACGAGTCATTGGAAGCTAAAAACCAAATTGAAATTAAATTAAAAATCCTAAAATTAAATTACCTCAACCTAAAATAAATTTGGTTCGGTTTGAGTTGATTAGGTCAACTTAACTTACAATAATTGAGTTTACTCATCTTTATGGCTTATAAAACTGAACATAAAAACAATCTTTGTCTTTGTATCATACTTACAACATATTAATTGTAAATAATTAAATATAAATCTATTACTATTATAAAGCCACCCATGTGTTTTCTAGCTAACATTTGATACCTAAATTGCCCCACACATTTTATTATATGAACTTTCATCTCCCCTTAATTTACTTACACTTATAACTAGGGTTGCAACTTGGGTTGGTTAAAACCGAAACCGAACCGATCCAACCCGACATTGGGTCAGTTTGCGTTGGGTTCTTAAGTCTTCGGTTTGGTTTTGATTTTAAAAAATGTAGAACCAAATTTGTTTGATTCGGTTGTGAGCTGAAGGCTTGGTTAAACCGAATTGAATCAAACCGAACCGAAATATATAAAATTACATATAAATTATATTATAGATATAAGTTATATAATAATATTTAACTTATTAAATGACATTAACTCATAAGTCTTTACTCTTTAGGTTAACTCTTGTGGGTCTTTTAAGGGTTCCAAAGTTCCAACGAGATAGGTTTTACCATGTTTTACTATGTGAATATCAGGTTTTACTGTTTAAATTATTTTATTTTAACAAATGATCGATTTTACCATGTGAAATTGACCCAAACTGAACTGAATTTGCAATTTGGTTTCGGTTGGGTTGTGGGTTTTCCATATATGATTGGTTCAGTTTTCGGTTTGGAATTTCGGTTCCAAGGTCGATTCGATTCGAGTTTGGGTCTACCATCAATATTCTCAGTTTGATCTTGGGTTGAGGCTAACCTGAACCAAACCGCATCGAGTTGCCGCCCCACTTTTAACCATTTGTTACATTTGATCCCTAAATTGCCCCCATAAATTTTATTATATTAACTTTCATCTCCCCTTAACTAACACTTATATAACAACCTTATGTTATTCAAAATGTTTTTTATTTTTAATTCTATCTGACTTTATATCCTTACACATGTAATTACTTTTGTTCCAAAAAATGTCATTCAATTTATTTTTTCTTTTATCTCCCAAGTAATCGCATCCACATATTTAGTTATTTTGCAACGAGCATAGCACGTGCATTTCTCCTAGTATATATATACACAAACAGACTAACAAAGTCGGCTTGGGTCAATCGGTTCTAGAGTTTGAGCAACCCATGATGCAGCCCTAGTTTCTAGCCTCCTTCATCCATTTCAAGTGGGTCTGGCCTGAATTATGTTCTTTCTTTTTGCCCTAATTTTCTCAAACAGCCAATGGTTTAATTGTTGATTTGAATTCTTCTTCAAGAGGGATTGCTAAATCTACCATGGATCACTGGGCAATAACTTTCTTAGCTTCAAGGGACTCCATTCTCAATCATTGGTCCATTGTTAAAAGAATTCTATAATATTTAAAGAACACAATTTCTCATTATTCATCCTTCATTATTAGCCCTCATCTTGGATTTTTAGTTATTTCAGATGCTTATTGGGGTTGACTGCCTAGATTATAAACGTTTTACTGTTGGTTTCTACCTCCTTTTGACTTTAATTTTGATTTCATGGGTGTTTGCAAACAACAAATTATGGCTTGTTCTAGAATCTAAATATAAAGGTTTAGCCCACCCAAGGCCACTCTCCTTTTATTTTGTTCTACTGTTTATAGAGTTGTCAATATGGCTTAGCCCACTCAAGGCTTGCCCAAAACAACCCAATATGACATCCCTATCTTACTATCTTTGGATTTGTTTTGCCCAAAGTTAAGTTTTAGCTCAATTAATTCCATAAAAGGAATAAAATCATCACCCTGCAACCTATGTCAGATGCTGCATGGTAGTGATAGCCTATGTTTTTTCACATTTTGCAACGTAAAAACACATTGAAAAATGTGAAAACATTAAAGAAAAAAGAGTCGCATCTCACTCAAGGTGCAAGGTTTGCAGCACAAACCCTGTGACTGATGATTTCATTCCACCAAAGAGCCTAACATGGGGAGACAACTTAAGTGTACATATTTTGTATAAAATGATTATTTACATGTAAAATATGAGGCCATTGATTTCAACCTAGGAGCTTATATTAAATATTCCCCAAGGACCTAAATCTGTAATTGAAAGGTATGGTTCAATTCAAGCATTGAGGCTCAAGATGGCTCAAGATTTTTGTCTGTCCCAAAGTAGTGTAGGCACAACCTGATTTAGTCATGCTTGAACGTGACTCAAGGCTCATCCACAAATACTGTCTATCTATACCGGATTGAAATCTCCTGTGTTGTTTGCTTGATTATGTGGACCCCACTTGAAACACTTATAACAATCAAAATTCACTGATTGTGAGATACTCTACATGGCAGCATCTCACAATCACATCAGGGAACAATTCAGGCAAACGACATAGAAGATTTCATTTCATCTATACCATATATACTGTCTATCTAGCAGAAACCCGTGCGGTGCACAGGGTTTGACAAAGTAATATTACAGATATAAGTGTTACTGATAGTAAATGAGAGACATTAGAATTTAAATTGAAAGATATTAAATTATTAAATTTATTAAAATTTTCAATTAGAATAGAATATGATAACATGAAGGAGATATAAGTGATAACTAAATATTTTAATGAGTTAATAATATAAAAATAATTTATTTAAACAAGAAATCACCAACAAGTTTTCTAAATGCACAAAAACAAATAACAATTGTGAATAAATTAACAACAAAAATGCTTTATTTAAATGTAGAAAAAACCTACCCATTTTTAAAAGAAATAATCGTGAATAAATAGAATTTATTACTTAATTATAGGTCACCATAGGACTTAGTTCCAAATAATGAACATATCAATGGTAATAGCAATTTTCTTTTATTGATATTATGTAGGGATCGCAATGGTTTCGGTTAATTTGAGGAAAACTAAAATCTAAGCAAATGCATATTTTACAAACCAAAATCAACTTAGTTTTTTTAAATATAAAACTAAAACTGAATCAAAACTGTTTAATGCAAACCCAAAACCGATTTAATAGATTCAGTTTGGTTTATTAGTTTTAACCAATGAAATAAACCACCCCAATTAATGATGGACTTAGATGTGTGAATAAATGTAATCGTTTTAGTTGATTGTTTTTGACTTAAAACCAAAACTGAACCAAAATCGTATCAGTTTTATATAGCATAAAACCAACACTAAGCCAAAACCAAATTGAAATTGTGTAATACAAACCCAAATCAGGATTAATAGGTTCGTTTTGGTTTGGTTTATTGGTTAAAACCATCTCCAGTTGGTGATTGGACATATGTAAGTATATGTAATCAGTTCAATTTGGTTCGGATTGATCTTGAACCCGACAACAAACCAGAACCATATTAGTTTTAGATAGCATAAAACCAAAATCAAATCGAAACTGATTAAGAACAATTCAAAACCATCCCCAATAAGGGTGAGCAATTTTCTCATATCTCAGCACAGAGCTCCAAGCCTCAATTGCCATATATGAGAAAAGATCAATTGCTATATATATATATATATATTAGAACAAGCCCATTAAGAAGAATGCCAACAACTATGTACGATTTTCCTAAAAAACCCTTATACATCATTAATATAAGATTAAAATAGTCAAAACTTTACCTATTCATTTAAAATTTGAAGAGTTTTAAAACTATTCCCTCTCTCTATGTGTAATATTATATGTGCACCCTACTTTATTTAACAATAATAAACATTCTATAAAGAGAGCAGAATAATTTTTCAAATTTTAAATAAATAGATAAAATTTTGACTATTTTAACCCTATATTAATCAAACCTTATCAAAGGCTTTTCAAAGAAATTAGGCATAATTTTCAAAGAAATTAGGCATAATTGTGGCATGCTTCCAAAGGGCGTATTCTCATTATATAATATATAAAATTATATTATTAAATCGTTTTAAACGTATATTATACTTGGTTTTACTTCAATTATCAAATATGCTTCTGAATTTACATTGGACCGATTGAGTATTGACGGCACTAAGCTTGCGGGGTTATAAACCTAAAAATCCTGGAAATAAAAAGTAAAAATGAAACAAAAGAAGAATTACCATTAAGTTAAAAAAACAAAGAAAAAAAGAAATTCATTTGGACGCAGATGGATTTGTGCTCAGTGGAAGGAGAAGTCGTTTATTGGTGAAGAGCTCACGGCGAGATTAGCTTTCGATGCTAATCACGTCCACTGCTCAAAACACCTTTTCACTCATCACTGCACCATTCTCCCCTCTCTCTCAAACCAATTTCTAATCACCTTTCAAATCAAAAAGAAAATTAGAAACACAAAACAATAACACCCATTAAAAAGTTGAAAAACATTCTAAGCAATAAAAGATCAGACGGAAAGGTTGGGAAGATACGAGGGGCTTCAGTGTGTGTAACAATCAGATCATTGAAGCAATATCTCACTGAAATCCGCTAAGATAAATGAGATTTATCATCATTAGCCCTCTGAACTGATCAACCCATTACCATATATCCGCTCAGGATTAAGTGAAAGAAGGAAGAAGATTGAGAACACAGAAACTGGTGTAGATTTGGATTGGGGTTTTTGAGAAGATAAAGGTAGTAAGAGTAGCTTGAGAAAGCCCTTTTCTATTCTCTAAGGTCCTGGATAGAACCTTTATCAATCAGATGCGAATGGAAAAGGGCTTTTCCTAAGCCACTCAGGCTTACCCTGTTAATATCATCCATGGCGCTTCCATGGGACCTTCACCCCTTCCCCAACTATGTCTTCTCTGGCGTTTCTTGATTTGGGATACAGACGGGAGCTGAGTATTTATAGAAGAAGAAGAACTAGGGTTAGGGTTTTATGATCGTGAGAGGCTGAAAACTAGCTAAGCCAAGCAAAGCTGGATCGGTCTTAATGGGCTTTGCTGGATAAGATTCAATAGCTTAAAGGCCCAATCCTTTCCTACTATTTTTCTTTCATTTATTTATTTTCTTAAAGAAGACAATGAATATCGACATATGTATATTGTATCTATACGATCATAAAAAATGCTCCTTAAAAACTTTTAACTACTTGCATATTCCTAAAACTACTTACCCACAACTTTCTTTGAGACTTTTAACTACCACCTATGACTCATGAACCAATTTACTTAAAAAAAAATTCGATAAATGGATTTAAGTATATGGTTGTGTTTGGCATTGCTTTTTTTGCTTATTTAAGTAAAATCAAGCTTTTTGAAACAATAAGCATGTTTCGTTAGTATTTGATTTTGCTTTTCATGATGAAGCAAAAACAATCTAATTGATTTTCTTGAGAAGTAAAAAAATTTTGCTTCTTATTTTTTATTTTTTGCTTATTTTGCTTATTGTTAATCTAATACCAACAACCTACTCACACTACCATTGCCACTCATTACCATTACCAACCGCCACTATAAAACCACCCACCACCACCTCCACCCACCGCCCCAGTACCACCATCCACCCTTACTTTCCACCTTGGGCACCATTACTAAAACCACCGATCCACCCACCATGACACCCCATCCACCAGCACTAGTATCATTTATCACCCATCACCACTATCACCATCTTCCACCACCACCACCCATCACCCCCACCACTACAACCACCAATAACACGCCCACCACCTACCATCGCCATAGCCCCACCATGACTATCACCACACACCCATCACCCCTACCACTATCATCACTGCCATCCACCAGGACACCTCCACCACTACCACCATGACCACTCACCCACCACCACTACTACCTTCACTACTACCACCCACCATATGTCCATTACCACCACCCACCCTTACCATAATAGTAAATTTTGTTATAATATTAGTAAAGAAGTAATTTTTATGTTTTTGTTATTACCAAACATGTTTTTTTTCAAGAAAAGCAAATGTTAATCAAACGGTTTTGCTTCATAAAAAGATTTTCATAGAAGCAAAAGCAATTTAATTGCTTTTTTTTTTTTTTTTTTTTTGCTTTTTGAAACAATAAGCAAAAAGCAATGCCAAACGCAGTCTATATGTGCAGGATGAAATCATCTGCCATGCGCGGCAGACGCTGCTGCAAGCTTAAGATGCTTCCACATGGAGCACATCACAGGCCTGGTTTTTCACATTTCTCAATGTGAAAATGTCTTTCACATTGAAAAAACTAGGGGCGTGAGATGATCCCATGTGGAGCATCTCACACTCGCAGCAGTGTTTGCCAAAGGCTCATGCGGTGGACGATTTCACTCATGTATGCCCATCAATATATATGCCAATCCCAGTCCTAAAGAGGCTTTATATTTGAGTAAGTTTTGTTTTATTAACTCTATCCACGTCTTTTGATCACTTAGGTCCTTTAATATGCATCCTCTCACCCTTTAATAGGATTGCTTAACGGGTTGGCCCGGCACGGGCATAGTATGGCCCGCTTGGCAAATGGGCCGTATCGTGCCTGGCCCGTCATCGAAAACCTAGGCACAGCTAGGGCTGGGCTCTACCGTGCCTAGCGGGCTAGTGGGGCACCCACAGGCCGCATAATAAATGCTTTAAAAATTCTTTAAAAAATAGAAAAAATATAATATAAATAATACAAAAATTCTAAAAAATATATTTATTATTCACACACATTTTTTTACATATATTGGGATACAATTTTCCCCAAAATTGTAAAAAAAGAGGTAAAAAAACCTATAAAAAAGGCAAAAACCCCATTCTTTTTAAAGCAAACCTGCAGGCCAACACGCTTTGGCACGCTTAAAGTGTACCGTGTTGCTTGCGTACTTCGCGGGCCACGGCCTGCCGGGTCATCGTGCCTAGCGGGCCTGATGGGCTGTGGCTTGACGTGCCAAATACCCAATACCCAAGGCACGGGCCATGCCGTGCCCACTAGTGGGCCGGGCCGAAACACGCTGGGCTGTGCCAGCCCGACCCAATAAGCAACCCTACCTTTAATATCGATCACTTGGTCCTTAACTATGCAAAAGAAAACGAATATTCCATTTAATTTTTTTTCTTTGCAACCTTTAAATAAAATTTTGATTTCTTTGTTTTCGAGAAATTGTAACACCCCAAAGGATAAACAAAATATTATTATGATGAACGCAATATTACCAGAAAATAGAAGAGTACAGTGGTCCGAAGCATAACCAACACATAACCAATAGAAATAACAGCTTAGAAGTAACATCAAAATAACCATGTAAATGTAATGGATATATGACTTAAAAGCTTGACTACAAATAATAGAAACTCCATTATTTTCCCATTATTTTCCCTAACTATGAAGTACCCCACACAATATTACTCTTCTGGTTCCTCATCTTCCTCATCATCATCTTTCCAGCAGTTTACCAAAAAAAAAAAATCATCTTTCCAGCAGCACTTCAGTGTTGACCTGGGGGACCCACAGCTTTCAGCCCTAAGGAAGCTTTGATAGAAAACTGATCCACCTTGTCCAAGCATTTCAAGGCTCCCCTCTCCGCTACTGTATCCTTCCACATGCAGAGGGAAATCAAACACGAATAATTTCTCTGCAACATCAGCATGAAGAGCAACAGAAAAGTCGGTCAGTTTGAAGCAAGCCAACGCTCTCTCCACCAGCTGATTCAGATTCAAATCTTTCAGATCATAACCCACAGCTTCAAAACTTGCATAACTGAAGCCACCTTCGGGTGTAACATGAATTGTGGAAATTGCAGCTCCTTCAATACCATTCATGGAGTACCCACAAGGATCAAACTCAAAATCACATATTTCAGAATTTGGAAGGATCTTCCTTGTACGGTTATACCAGAGGCATTAGTCATCACAGAGGCTGAGCTTGCTCCAGTCTTGTAAAAGACAGAAGCCATCTTCTTGTCCAATCCAGTCATGCAAATCTCCAGAGTGTAAACTGAATCAGAGCAATCCACAGACTTTACAGATGCTGAATAGACATGCCACTTCTTCTGTTTGTCAACGCTACTCGTTACATATGCCTTCCTGTTTGAACCAAGTTTGCCAAAATACCTGTCAAGGACACCAACTTCTTCCAAGAAACTACGGTGCGGAAAGGGCTGGGCTCCAGGAAATGTAAAGCTGCCAGGTGTACCTCACAGCTCTCATAGAGGTGGAAAGGCTCTCAGCAAACTTAAGGATCGGCAGGATTGACAGCAACAATTTTGTTGTTCCGCAGGTTTTGATGATCATCTTGTAGGGATAAACAAAAAGGCTAGATTCAGAGAGGACACAAGAATCAACCTCATCATTTGACAAGAAAGAAACAATAGTGCACTCAGCTAGCTTAAGAATCTCATCCAACTGGGCTCTGGTCAGAGCACGCAGGCTCTTCCCCCCATTGTCAGCAAAGCTTGAAAAACGATATCTCAAGCCTCTTTTCATAACCTTCAAATCTGACGGAAGAAATTGGCAAGTCCATCTCAGCTCAGTCAAAACAAACAGGGTCAAGGTGAGAGGAAACAAGTGGAGAAAGGAAATGGAAGAAAGGAATAACAACTAAAGTAGAACAGTTTGGAAACCACTTCAGGTGGTTATGACACAACTTGAAGAATATAAAGATGGCTTCCGAACGAACTGCATGAGCAAGGAAAAAAAAATTCATACAAACCATGATTAGCATTAGTCAAAGGTTCTTCTCCCCAACTTATAAAAGGTTAGGCTATAACTTACATTCGAGTAAGCAGCAGATCTGAATTTCTTGATTCCACCAGCAGGTCGAATGTCTTCAATGCTGTAACCAAGAGGAGCTTCGTAGAATAAGGATTTACTACTGGGCTTCTTCTTTCCGCCTTTGGACTCCATCAGATCATTCAGTCTTGCCAGCTAGTGCCAAAATAAAAAAATCAGAACCCATCTTGGTAACGATGATGAGGAATATAAAAAAAAAAATTTAAAGAAGGTGTCTCAATGTCAAGAATTAAACAAATAAAAGGCATATGCTACAGCTACAAGTTTAGACTACCACCAATACGACAAAAAGCAATTACATCATTTAGTAACAGCCCTTTAAATAATATGATACTTATGGGTTTTGTCTACAGAATAACAGAACCTCAAAATCATTACTGTCAAGTTGAAAATCGGAGAAAAATTTTCAAGTAAATAAAAGAATAAGATATCAAGCCCAAAAAAGGAGAACTCAACAATCTAAATAAAAAATCTTTTCCCATGCAAACATAAAATCATTTACTCCATGCACATTTGCATCTCACACATAAAGCATATGGTTATCTTTGCAATGAATAAAACTTCACAAATCCTTATTTAATATAAGAGAACCAATTTTTTTAATGGACACTTCATATGTATTGAGCTATAAGGTTTAAGACTCAAGATCATGCATTTATATTGAATAATGAGCCATATAATACATAATCCATCAATACAAATAAAAAAATTAAAAAGGAGTTCATGGAAAGGATTGTCATAAATTATACCCCAATATTGTCAAAATCTATCGGACCCAGCTTTATAGGAGATAGAGAATGAAAGGAGCTTAAAAACCCTGAATAAATTCAGCATAATTATGATTATGAAGCATTAATGAAGGTCTCGCTTAATCTAGGTTGCAGCCCATAAATATAAACGGATCTCAACAAGTGATTCGCATGCTTCACGTAAGCCTCCAATTTAAAGAATGAGATTCATTATATATGACTTAGATAGGCATCAGAGAATGAACATCTAATTATTAAGCCTCACTGTTGCTGGGAAGCACTGTTCTTGAGACACACCCTAACGCAAGCATTAAGACGACAGCTTCATAGTCTCTGTAGAAATCGTTATAAACTATCTAAATTTGACATCCGTCACAAACAAAAGAAATTTTATCAGCTAATTAGCCCCAATAACAAAACCGGAGTGAATAATAGAGTCCATCACAAATAAAATGAAGCAAAAAGCATACGCAAAAAAGGAGCAAGCAGAAATTTTGCTAAGAAAACTAGTATTTACATCTGAAACTAAGGGAAAAAGAAAACTAAAAAAAGGACATAACAATTTGATCATCCAACATAAGAATAAATTGAATTACATTAACTGAAATTCAGTGCCGAAGGAAGAGCGGAATGAATTAAAACAGACAAATCCTAAATCGATTATCGAATACAATAACAAATTATTTGTACAAACTAACGAAAATATAACAGATCATGATGATCAAGGTCTGATATACGAAGATCACAACAGGAAAAGATTTTAAAGACAATCACAAAGAAAGGAACAAATAACTAGATCATAAGGCTTACTCTTATATATCTCTGGGAAGAAACAAACAGTTAATCAAAGATCCTGAAATCGTATGAAAAAAATAATGAGAAACAATGGAGAAAAAAAAGAAGAAGAGAGAGATAAAAATAGCAACCAAAAACGAAAAAATCCACAGCAGAGAAAAAGCACTAACCGATTCAAAACGCACAAAGAAAACAAGAAGATCAGAGACCATTCGCAGAAACCCGAACAACTTCGTCAAGAACGCGGGAAAGCACTCTAATTCTTCGATTTCTTTCTGTTTGGGGGACCAGAAGCGTTTATATAGCATAGCGTGCGCATCAAATATACGCCACAAAAATTTCCAAGATTTACGATCATACCCTTCAAAGCTACCCGCAACCACCAGCTTCTCCGAATAGAATTAGATGAATGGGCGTGGCAATGGCAAATCATATATCATACATCTATACTAATTACTATTACTAATCTGTATAAAGAGAACTGACCTTATAATCTATGCCCAGATCACCTTTCATAATTTCCCTATTTTACCGATTAGTTATGCCACATCAGTATTTCCAAACTGAATGCGCTTTGGACTCTTAAAATGTCGAGGCTTTTTTTTTTTTGATTCAAATCACCTGTTGGGCGCCCAGCAACCAATGGGAATCTGGGACGATAGGGGGAGCCTTGACACAAAAGCCACATTTTTTAATGTGGCCCTGCTACCTGGATTCCCATTGGCTGCTAGGCGCCCAGCAGGTGATATGAATCACTTTTTTTTAAGTTGGGCCCACAAAGGTGTTTTGTAATTTGTTACACGCGTAGTTCGTGCAAACAGAAAAATCCGGAGAATATAGAGGAAGAACCACCTGGCGATGCTCCCAATTCCAAATAGATATGATGCGTCTGCCGTAACATCTGATTCACCATCCGATCCATGCACAGAGAAGCAGACGGTTTTAAGTTTCTTCATGGTAAGAGTATGAGATTCGATTTCTTCCTCTTTAGTTTGCTCTGCTATTCTAATATTTGCTTTGAATGAGATGAACGATCTTATTTCCAAGGATTGGGGCCTATGTTTTCTGTCGTTTTTTTAGGGTTCATTTGATTGGTCCTTTTTTTCATTTTTTTTATTGTCCTATATGGTGTCCCTTTTATGTTTCAGATCTATACACCCTGATCCATTTTTGTGTCTCCGTTGAAGATACTGGAAACAATGTTATTTCAGAAGGAGGCCTTTTGTGTTTCGATGCTTTGTCTTCTCTAAGCTAACAATTTCGAAGTTAACGAGATTGGAATCAAGGGGGGAGAGGTGGAGATGGTGAGAGAGGTGGAGAATAAGGGAATGTAGCTGATGAAGTACGATCTAGGAATAACTCGAGGAGGAAAAAATTCGGGAATGTCAAATACGCCAGGAAGATCGATTATGGGCAGGAAGTTGCCGTTAAGATACTGGAGAAAGACAAGATACTACATCTAAAGATCACCGATCAAGTTTGTTTCTCCTATCTCGATATTTTGTGTTTTTTTTCCCCTGTTAATTCTTCTTTCTTAATTTGTAACACGTCCCCAAGATCACCGATCAAGTTTATTTATTAGATTCTCACTAATTGATGGTTTCTATTATTATTTTTTTCTATTGATTATTGATATGAAATTGATGGTAATGTTTTTTTTTTCCTTTTCTCAGACAACCTGACGAAAGATGTTGAATCAGGAAGCTTAATTATTCCATTTTTGGCAAACTTGATTAGGTATTTGTATAATTGCGCATTTTTTTCCCTCTTATCTACGTGAGCCATTGAGCTATTTGTCCCTCACTTTGAGGGTTTTTGGCAAACCTGATTGGGTATTTTGCTTAGTTGCTTTAATGTTTGTTTTAATTTCTATAACCTATTTTCATAAGCTATCTTTGAATGTTAGATGCCTATTTCGTTGTTTCATATATAAATCTACAAGCTCTTATGAATTATTTGGAACAGATCATCCATACTATATAAACTTTTCCATTTTCTGTGACTGTAAAACGTACTAAAAGATCAAAGTGGTGAAATATCACAAATTTTATTACTACGTGAGTCCATTGATACTTGCATTGAATCAACAAATTTCAATCGCTCCACCTCTGTAATTGTCTGCTTTTATATAATAGATAAGATGTAGTGGATATGTGCCTTCAATTAACACCTTTTTGCAAGTACTTCTATTGGATGGAAGTAGATATTAACAATTCTGAAACATTATAATATATGAATGTAGGAGCAAACCCACAAAAAAAGAAAAAAAAGAAAAAGGGTTGTGCTATCTACAAACCTTAGTATATTCAACAAAAGCTTAAATAAAGCTTTCCTTAGCAGCTTCCTATGATTGTTTGGATTACAAAGCCATACAAAATCAACCTCACATATATTTCATCTTTGTTTATTATATGGATGACATACTACACAAGGAACAAGATATCCATTAAAAACTTCATTATACTTATCTATATATGTAAGTGTGTTCAGGACAACTAACCAACCCTATGGGCATATTCCTCATTCTCTGTGTAATGATAAGTAGTGTCATAGGATGACTACCCATTCTCTCCCACATGCAAAGAGACTACCCATTCTCTTGGCAAAAAAACTATCATAATTATTTAACAATTGGCACAATTGTATAATAACAAAAATTTAGGAGAGAAGAATAATATTTCAACATTAACTAAAAGGAGAAGATGGATACAAGGTGCACATATTTAAATGGTAATCAATGAACATGGTTTTCATTAAAGATGTTTAAATATACTTAATATGGTTATAATATCTTGATGTGAAAATAGATTTTATAAATTTATGCAATGAACAATATTATTTTATAATAACATAATAGTTTAAATTTAATTATATATTTATACAATTTGTAGAGAAATAATTATATTTAAATATAAATAATTACTATTATTAAGATATTTTCAAAAGGATAATTGTATTATTAATATAATAGTTATTAACTGTAATTATATTAAATAATTATATTATTTAATATAATTACAAAACATATTAATTATAATACAATTAATCAATATAATTATATTCAATTATATTATTTTAAATATAATTATAATTATAATTACAATTCTTATAATCATAGTTGTGAAAACGCCTAGGCGATGCCAGGCGATAGACCTGCCTGTAGCCTAGGCGACCGCCTAGGCGCCTAGGCGACAATTTTTCATTTCAAAATAATCAAAATATATTCATCATCCATTGTACATGGCAGTATCAAAAATCAAAAAAATCTAAAGTATCAAAAGGTCTAGAGAGAGATCATTAACAGTGAAAGGTCATCAACATACGAAGAATAAGTCATCAACAGGTCATCAACAGTGAAAGTTTGGAATGACGTTTGTGTTCTTAGTACAAAAAAAACAAAAAAGAATGAGAGAGACAGAGAAATTGAAAGAGATAGAGGGAGAATCACGTTTCTGTCTTAGTACCCAAAAAACAAAAAAGAATAAAAGTGAATTAGAGAAATCGAGAGAGATAGAGGGAGAATGGTGTTTCTGTTATTAGTACCACAAAAAAAAGAGAATAAGAGAGACAGAGATAAATCGAGAGACACAGAGAAATCGAGAGAGAGATGGAGGGGCAAAGAACGACAAGAGAAATCGAGAGAGATGGAGGGAGAATGTCGTTTCTGTTATTAGTACCCAAAAAAAAAAGAGAGAATAAGAGAGACAGAGATAAATCGAGAGAGACAGAGAAATCGAGAGAGATGGAGGGGCAGAGAACGACAAGAGAAATCGAGAGAGATAGAGGGGCAGAGAACGACACGAGAGAGAGCGACAACAGGGAGCGAGAGATAGAGAGAAAGCGACCGAGAGAAACAGAGGAGACAGAGAGAGGGAGCGAGAGAAACAGACGGAACGAGAGAGAGATAGGGAGCGACAGAGAGAGAGGGAAGGCGAGACAAAAAAAACAGAGACAGAAGAAACAAGCGACGAGTTGGAGAAGAAGAGATGAAAAAAAAAAAAAAATCAACGTACCTTGTGAGTTGCGATGAAGACTTGATGAAGACTTGCAGCTTGCAATACGACGAAGACGTGCAGATTGCGATACGACGAAGAACTCTTCGTTTTCCTTCTTCAGCTTTCTTCTGGCAACCGTTTCAGTTTCCTCTTTTTGCATGTTTCGTAAACGATGGTCGACGCTCATATTTTTCAAACTCTTCTTCTTCCTTCGTTTTTTTTTTTCTTCTTTTGCTCGCCCAGGCGAGCAGTCGATCGCATAGGCGAGCTACCGCCCGGGCCTTGCGACATCGCCTGGTCGCCTAGGCGGCCGCCTTTAATAACATAGCTTATAATATCCCCTCTATTTTCTCTTTTATATTTTATTTAAAAAAATATCTTAATGTAAAAACCTCTCAAACCTTATTTAATAATATATAATTTTTTGTATAGCCATAATTTTATCAAAAATATTACGTATAGCCATATATTATTTAAGCACGATTTTATCAAAAATATTACCCGTGCAAAGCACGGGTCACAAAGCTAGCCCGGCCTCACTAGCCCGGCTGATGTGGCCGCCTCGCCAGCCCAAGCCTCTAAGGACGTAATATTATTTATTTATTTAGTAAAATATCGTTTTTTCATTTTTTTTTCGTCCAGAAGGATCGAAAAGGCTCCTGAAACCCTCTGTGCCTCTAAACTTTCCTCTCCCTCACCCGTTTCTCTCTCTCACTCTGTCTCTCTCCATCGTTTCGGCCACAAAGCATCAGTCTTCTCCTTTTCTTCAATTGCAGTCAACTGCTCTTCTACGTCAGTCTTCTCCTCTTCTTCAACTGTAGGTAAAATTACTTGCAATCCGAACATTGCAGAAGAGCAGTTTTGTTATTGCTAGGGTTTCATTTTGTTTTTCTCTTTCATTTTGCAGAACAACATTGTTTTTTGCCTTTTTGGAGATTTTTTTTTATCGATTGGACTAATGGTCGGAAAAGGTGAAGGTCCGGCTATCGGGATAGATCTGGGAACCACCTATTCATGTGTTGGAGTTTGGCAACACGACCGTGTTGAGATCATCACCAATGATCAAGGAAATAGGACCAAACCTTCGTATGTTGCCTTCATTAATACCGAACGTTTGATCGGAATAGATCTGGGAACCACCTTCCTATGTTGCCAACTGCAGTCAACTTCTCCTCTTCATCCAGTTCACTGAAGGCAGTGGCAATTATTTTTCTTTTGTCGTGATTTGGGGTATTGATTCAGGATTTCTCTTCTCCTTCATTTGGGGATTCCTGTTCTGCCTTCAGAAATTGACTGGGTTGTCTTCGTTTTTCAGAAATCGACTGGAAAGATGAGTTGCAGGCAGCATTGATTTCGGTATTTATATTCTTCTTCATTTGGGGATTCCTCTCCTTTTAGAAATCAATTGGATTTTCTTCATCTCTCAAATCTCGATCGGACAGAGGAGGTGCAGGTAGGTATTGATTTGGGTTGATTTGAGGTATTGATTTCGGGATTTCTCTTCTTCTTTATTTGGGGATTCATCTTCTGCTTCCAGAAATTGATTCGATTTTCTTTGTCTTTCAGAAATCGATTGCACGGAGGAGGTGCAGGCAGATATTAATTTGTGCATTTTCCTTCTTTCATAAATCGATTTGGATTAGTTTTTCTACTTTGCTTCATTTACCTGTATTTGTTTTATGTTTTATTATCTTCTTCATTTATCTATATTTGTTTCATGTTTTCTTATGTCTTCTTACTATGTGATAGTCTTTTGTTCCTTCTCAATTCCCAGGTTTTCTCTTACTGTTACTATTTCTCATTCTCTTTTGGTGGCCTATTTTTCCTTCAATTTCCCCATTAAATTATTGATTATGTTTTGAAGAGGTGGTTAGCAGATTTTGATTTGAGTTCTGTAGAGTTGAATTTGGATGCTTGGTAACAGGTTTGCAGTTAGGTTTTTTTAATGTTTGGATTGCAAGATGGGAAGGATGGGGGGTCTGCTTGGCAGCAACGTGAAGGTTTTTCTTGAATGATAAAAAAGAGGTTTTGATCCAAAAGGTAGAATATTTTTGTAGATTCAGTGTGAAGAAGTGGCTTCAATCCAGAAAAACGTTAAGAGTTTCCAGAAAATATTGGAGACTCTTGAGTGTGAATATGGAGTTTTGATTTTATAGATTATTATACAAAAACCATATTAGCAATCATGCTGAAATTTTAAGTTTAAAACACTTAAGTTTCGCATTGATTTTTACTTTAGTTTTTCTATTGTATGCTTTGCAATAAGTAGAAACCATGTTCATAGTCTAATAGGATGACACAGTTTGGTTCGTTGCAGGTTTATTCAAGAAAGTGTTAGGATACATTTCATTTTATAATTATTATTCACATTCAGCAATTTGGTGATTAACCTCAAAAATGAAAAAAACTTTATTTTCTACATGCAATTTCTGTGGGCAAGTTTGGATAAACCATTCTTTTGTTGTTCTTATATATGTACCAGAGACTAATGGCTGAAGATATTATCTTCCTAACTTCCCCTTTTAATGAGAGCATATAATTACATATATGTACCAGAGACTATTGGCTGAAGATATTATCTTCCTGACTTCCCCTTTTAACGAGAGCATATAATTACATATTTCTTTTCTCAGAATTTCAAGCTAGAAATTTTCTTTCTCATGGTAATCTGTTTAAAATGCTGATCACCATTGTGCCATTTTTTTTGTTACCAACCAAAATGGATCAGATGATTTTGGTGGTTTGACAACCCATCTAATCAGTTTTGATGGTTCTGATTTTTTTTGGGTTACAGCAAGAACAATTTTTGGTATCTTGTATAACCATATTATAGATTGGATAAAATTTTAGATTTATAGATATTTGAAGAATCTTTATTTTCTGCTTCCAATTTGCATGGGCCAGTTTGGAAAAAACATACCATTTTTTTTTATCACCAACCAAATTGGATCAAAAGATTTTGGTGGTTCAATAGCTCATTTAATTAGTTTTGATGGTTCTGATTTTTTTATTTTGTATCTTTAAGATATTTTGTTTATCTTTAAGTTTTGAGATTCTTATCTTATGAAATTCTTCTTTGATTTTGCAATGGATTTAAATGTTTTGTTTGGTTTTGTTGTTAGGATGGCTGTTTGATGCCAGAAATGCTTCTATTTGAAGCATAAATTGGAGAAATTGGTTGCATATTACAATACGAAGTAATCTCTCTCTCTCTCTCTCTCTTTCCTAGATTCGTGGTTTTATTAGCTTGCTTATTTTATTGGAAACTGCTTCATTAGTTTAGTTACTTATAAATACAAAATTAAGTGTTTGTAGCACCAGATCTCCATGCAATATGTCAAATTAATATCAAGTAGAAACATGAACAACCATAGAAATATGAATGGCAATATACCCCAAAGAAGGCCAGTGTTAGCCTTTACAGTGCATTCTAAATTTTTCCAAATCAACTTGAATGAAAGCTCAATCTCATAATAATAACATTATATTTTATTTTATCTTATCAGAACACTTTGACCACAAAGCAAGAAACTCCCCAACCTGTGCACTTTTAAATCTATTCACTCTAATTCTCACAAATATAATGAAGCATGATCAAATTCTTCAACCACCAAAATATAAAAATGTATTCCTTTGCTTTGACTGTGTATTCCTTCTATTTCTCTGCTTCCCTTTCTCAAATTCATATGGAGCTATCGAAGACATCCAAGATCATTCAATAATTTCAAAAAATGCAAGAAAATTACAGGTTCCTAGAATATGCATTTGACATGATTAACACCATACAGATTCCCAATCGAACATCTGGATTTGTAACCTGGATGCATAGGGCATACTTAGATGGCCATTTCCTATTACATATATTGTGAATATGGGCACAAAATATGAAGCTTTCAAACATCAGCCTTGCAAAAAAAACAAAAAAAACTTCAGGTTACAATGCATTGCCAATTATTTAATCTATAGCATGGAATCTGCAACACCTACCCAATACTTATTGATAAAAGGTTGAAAGCTTTAAATGACTTGCTATTCTCTTCTTCTATTTCACTTTCATTGTTTATGGATGCGGTTACCACCACATGGTGATAATGATATGAATTTGTGCACGTAATACACACTTTTACGCTTATCTTAATTCTAAAGCTTTTAACAACTTGCTATTCTCTTTTTCTATTTTACTTTCATTGTTTATGGACACATGCACCCACCACTACATGATGATAATAATATCAATTTGTACACTTAACACACACTTGTACACCTATCTGAATTCTCAATTTGTACTCGATTTTCTTTGTCTTTTAGAAATTGATTTCATGGAGGAGGTGCAGGCAGAAATTAATTTGTGCATTTTCCTTCTTTCAGAAATCGATTTGGTTTAGGTTTTTTACTTTGCTTCATTTATCTGTATTTGTTTTATGTCTTATTTTCTTTTTCATTTATCCACCAAAGGCTTTTGGTGGATCAAATCAATCTTTGGGAAATAAAAAGAGCAGTGATCCAAGGAAGAAAGCCCTTTTGGATTGGGGGTTTCATCTTTCAATTCTCTCTTTTGTTCATTTCAATTCAAAGTAGTGAGTGAATGTAAGAAAACATCTGGAGTCTTTTTATTTCTTGAATGTTCTAGATTGGGATATGGAAATTTTTTTTGGGGAGGTCCTTCTTGGAGTAGGACTTTTGTTACCATCTCTGTAAGAAAGGGTGGTCTGAATGTCTGATTGCTGTATATGTTGTCTTTGGGAATAAAGAAAGGATATGAGTTTATGGATAGAGATCCCTTTGTACCTTATCCGTTAAGGATAATACTAGCTGTCAGATTGCTATCGAATCTAACTTAAATATACAACCAATCATGATCGAGTATGAGTCCAATGCATTGACAACCTTAGCTAGCAAGAATCACTCCAACCATGTTAAAAGTTCCTCTAGAAACATTGCTTTATGTTTTTGGATAACCAAATAGTGATGTGGCAAGCATTTAACTCCAATTCATTTCAAAGAACAATCCGGCGGAGTCCTGTTCAATTTTACTTGGTACCAATAACATGAGGATGTGTGTTTAGTTTAGGGACATGTTTATTTGTAATTGGGAAAATTATGAATAAGGTTCACTTTTCTCTGGTATTTACCAGTTAATATTCAGAAAACAATCATTTTTTCAAAAAAAAAAAAATTAAAAGTAGATTCAAATTTTTTTTAAAAAGAATTTAAAGTTGTGTTACTTTATTGTAGTGAAGAAACGTTTGTATCATAAACATCATTCACAGCTCAACAACTAGGCAATCTAAACTACCATTACTAACTGCTTCCATGTTCACTACCATCTAACTGGCAACCATTTCCTTTGGCATCTTTAATATCATGCACTCGAGGTTTAAAGAATGTTTTCTCATTCATATATTCTTTAATTTTCTTTCATATATTTCATATTATAGTCAAACATCCTTAACTAATTCTAATAGTTGAAAAATATAGAAATGTGGTACACAAAAACATTTACAACTTATAAAAATCCCTTTTTTTTGGGAAAGTAAAAAAAATTATACAAATGTTAATGTTAATAATTGCTTTTCTTATATTTCCTAATATTTATAAATTTTTTTTCTCAAACTATCATTTGTGTTAAACGTATTTTCCGTGCATAGCACGGGTTCCAATGCTAGTACATATAAAAGTAAAGTACTAAAACCCCATACTCTCTCTAGTTCATGTGGACAAGTCCACCTTTCTCCAATGGCCCTGTGTGCCCTATTGAAACCCCATACTCTCTCTTCTCTACATGGACAATTTCTGTAATGGTCCTTTTGGCCCCACGTCAAAATAATTAATTTGTAATCAATAACTTTTTTTTTAAAATAGATAATATTTGAATTTTTCGTTATCTTTAACTAAATTAAAATGTATATTACATATAAATGCACATGCACCCTTACTCTAATGTTATGTTTAACTAAATTATTTGATTAATCGCAATATATATATAAAGAGAGTCCTGAAAGCCATATTCTCCCTCGTGTAGACAAGCCCCCTTTCTCTCATAGCCCTTTTGGGTCCAGCATAAATAAGATAATTTTTATTTAAAAAATATCTTATTAAAAAAATAGAAAGAGACGTCCCAAAGAAATAATATTAAAACACCAAATTATATATATATATATAGGAATAAAATATATTTAATAAGAATAAGTAAAACTAAAACACCAAATTTTATCCCACGAACAGAAAAAGAAAAACCAAAACAAAAAAAATATAACCTATATAAAAGACCATAAGATTAAAAAATAAATAAATATTAAATCAAAAGGATGTGTCCTAACTTTCTTCACACATAAGTGAATAAATATATAGAAACAATATATATTTAATAAGAAAAAAATAGGAAAAGCTAAAACACCATAAAAAATTATATCCTATGAAGGGAAAAACCAAAACCGAAACAAAAATTTATTACGTATAAATAGATCATAAGAAATCAAAAAATTGTAACTTATTTAAAAGACTATAAGACAAATCTACAATAAATAAATTCTAAAAATCAAAAGGATGTGTCCTACTCTTCAAACGGAAGGATGAGATAAGAAGTTAAACCGTAAAACAAATATTTCCATGTTAATAGAATCCTAATTAAAGATGTATCACATTTATAACATATTTCGTGGTCCCATGCAAACAAGATGAATGCTTTTAAAAAAATGTTATTAAACAAATATAGGTAAGAAATGTCCTTGGCATATAGGAAATAAGATTTAAATAAAAAAAAAGATTGATCTAGCTATACTATTAATAAAGGGAAGAGGAGGAATATTCTCTCTAGATTCTATGTAGAGCCCCAGATCCGGGTCTGCCCTATCACAGCACCAACCCGTACCCGAGACCTATTTATGGGCCCAATAGAACCTGATAAACACAATTTCCTGGGCAATTACAATGTAATTATCAGAGTGCATGACTAAAGAAGCATGGAATAAAAATTTTCCATATAATCAAAATGTCATCTGAACTATAATCTCCAAACATGATATATATTTGAACAAAATACAACTAAGGCAACTAACCATTTACAATGATCTCTCCAAAATAGATAGACATGAACAAAAGATATCTCCTAAGAGTATAAGTCTAAAAATATTATTTACATCCCATATACAATCCCCAAGACAAAATTTCAACATCATAATAAGAACCATACTACGGGTAGAAATGGTAGCCCTCTAGCCTTTACTCAAGCTCACCCTCAATGCCTGCCCCAATACGCGGCTCACCAAGCGGATCTGAAAACAAATCCGGTAAAACAAAACACGCGTGAGACTTAAAGTCCCAGTAAGCAGCAAACATGCATGCAGAGCAATAGTTTATGCAATTTTGTAACATCATGATAATATTCACAAGTATAAGATACCAAATGTAAACCAAAACATCTCAACAGATATAAAGTGAAATTCCAAGTCAAATATCTCAATCGGGTACTTCGTGAAATCAAATCAACCATTCCAAGTCAAACATCTCAATCGAGTAATTGATGAAATCAAATCAACAATCCCAAGTCAAATGTCCAAATCAGATTAATGATCGTTGTCCAAGATTAAGGCTAAGCGGAGTATTTCAACACTGCCGACGAATCAAGGCCCAGTGGAGTACTTCTACACTGCCGACGGAATCAAGGCCAAGTGGAGTACTTCTACACCGTCGACGCATCAAAGCCAAGTGGAATACTTCTACGTTGCCCGATGATTCAAGGTCAAGTGGAGTACTTCTACACTGCCCGAGGACTCAAGGCCGAGCGGAGTACTTCTACACTGCCCCGGTTCATGAAATCCAAAGTCAATCAAAACAGGTACCATAAAATCCTCAAAACACATTTCGGCCGAGTGGAGTAGTCTTAGAATTCTTAAATAAGTCATCCTACCAAAAATCAATGGATTCCGAGACAAAAAGTTTTGGACCTCGAAAATATTCTAAGTCTGGATGAAAACGTTGATTTTTCGGTGTAGAATTTTTCTAGACAGATCTACAAGGAGTTTGGGGCTCAAATTCTGGTTGTAATCTATTGGAGGGTATACAAATCATCTAGAATTTTCTAGGGCTTCTGAATCACTCATTTGGATATCAAACTCAAAAAGTGGCCATTTTTGAAAATCTGGAAATTTAGGCACAAACTGAAAAGTTGACTTTTTATTGGTTGGGAATTTGGCCTTGAGAGTATTTTTATTGGTTCCAAATGGGGGGTAAAACCTTATTTATATGTAAAGACTTAAGTAAATGGAGCAATAAATACACAGAACCTGATTTTTGGGGGTCTTCGCTCAGGATTAATCGCCAATCTGCAGGATTAATCGCCGGTTCGGGTTCTTACAAAATTTTGGGTATTTTCAACACACAATTCATAGAAATCATTCTCAACCTTTCCAACATCAAAGTAGGTGATCACAAAACATCCCAACACACTTAAAAACATCTTCTGAAACAAAGATTCATCTCACATCTACATGAACACAAATCAAACGCATGAAACCTCTTCTTCTCCTTCTTCTTGAAGCTTTGAAGCAAGCTCCCACAACCTCTATTGATTATATTTCAGGTGAGGTGCCTTAGCCAATATGAGTGAGGTGCCTTAGGTAATGTAAGGGGGTACTTTAGGTATACAGGTGAGGTACCTTAGGCAATGCAAGGGGATACCTTAGGTAAACACAGGGGTACCTATAGGCAAACACAAGGGGATACCTTAGATGAACACAGGGGTACCTTAGGGATACAAGCGGGGTACCTTAGGTATAACTGGGGGGTACTTTAAGTAACACTTGGGTGGTACCTTGGGTAATACTTGGGTGTGCCTTGGGTATAAAAGTGGGTTACCTGGGGTATACTTAAGAGGTTATTTGGGCATTCTCGGGAGATACTTAAGGTACACTTGAGAGGTACCTTGGGGAATATAAGAGGGTACCTTAGGGATAATTAGGGGATACTTTAGGTATACTTGAGTGGTACCTTGGGTAACACTTGGATATACTTTGAGTAATACATTCGGGTACTTTGGGTAATACATGGGTGTACCCTAGGCATATTTGAGCGGTACTTTGGGTAATACTTTGGTGTACTCTAGGTATACTTAGATGGTACCTTGAGTAGTACATAGATGTACTTTGGGTGTACAATGGGAGTACCTTGAGTAATACAAGAGGTACTTTAGTGGCATTTGGGAGGGTACCTTGGGTATATTTTGGGGTACCATGGGTATACTTGGGAATTACTCTAGGTACACATAAGTCTAACTTTTCAGATTTTGATTTCCAATTCATTTAAGCTAATTGGAGAGTATCTTAGACAATTGGAATTGAGAAATAACATTGATTAAATTTACCTCAATAACCTTCATAAAGTTCAATTGATTTCTCTAAATCCTCAATAATAATCCACATTTACCTCATCTTCATAACACAAGTACTTAATTAGTCTAATAATCACACTTTAGATAATTAATCTCAATAATTAAAATATAATCCGGGTCGGGGTTTTACATTCTGGCCTTCCTTCTTTTTTTTCAACTATTGTCCTCCCCAACTAAAACAATTTAAAACTATAACCATCCCACTACTCTTTCCTCATTCAAGTTTAAATCACTATTTAATTATATGCTATAGTTAAGGTGAGGACACGTGCCATCACTAGTATAAATATACAGGAACAAGATATATTTAAATCGTTCAAAACACACAAACACACACAAGATATATAGGAACAAGATATATCAAATTCATTTGTAATAATAGATGGTCCTAGATCAAACATAGATATAGGAACAAGATATATCAAATACAAAACATGTTTTTTAACATAAGAATGTTTACAAATGTGCTATTAAACTTAGTCCTACTAAAAGTTATTTTAAATTATTTAATAATATGTTATTTAAAATTTTATTTTTCCTATGATTTGATTTAGTGTGGGTAAAACAACTAAATATAAGAGAAATAATTAAAAATTTATCCTCAGTCTCTTCACGGCGAAGTAGAGAATCTTAGGTGAGAGATAAGATATTGGGGTGTATGATGAATCGGGTTAGATTTGTTTCTCTATGTTGGGTTCTCAATTGCCCAATGAATCTGTACGTTGTGACTACTTTTAATAATATTGGTTTGACCGGACCTGCATCTATGTAACAAGGCTTTTGTTCTTTGGTTGCATCACAATTTCTTTCCTTATTATTCTTTTTCTATTCTTGATGTGAGGGACACGCATACTAATTTTAGTATTAAAGCTAACCAATTCCAAGGTAGAAGTTCAATGATCTGACTTCTTTTCATGGATGAATTATATTTTCATCGCAAGGGATCCTCTGTGCAGTAGACTCCTCTGTGTAGCGCAATCCAACGGTCGAAATTAAATGAAGGCTATTAAAGTAATTTCGACCGCAACACTTAAAACACTATTAAAACTTCTCCTTGGCTCTCTCCTCGTCTTGATGAAAACGCGCAAAACAATAAGTTATAATCTCCTCCACGTTCGAACTTTACTGCAATTTTACTGTGTTTACTCAGACATTTGGTAGGAAAGGTGTCCTCTTTGCTCTCACTTCCAAGAAAAGCAACAGCAACTTCCAAGTGTTAAGGAAGGGACCATCACTCCACCCTTATTTGTTTCTATTTAAGACTCTAACAACGAATCTGAATCAGGTATATAAACAATATTTTTGGTTTTTTTCCTTGATTGTCCCTTGTCTGAATCCCTGGAACTTGGTGAAACCTTAAATAAATACAGTCCTTGTGAGAAATGGGAAAAAATAAATTTAATGACTTCCCTGATCATCACGCGGGATTCATTAAAAACAAAGAGTCGCTACCATTCTTTTTAGGTGTGAATGGACACCAAAATATCAAATGAGCACAAAAAGGCAATTTTAGGGTAAAAATAACCCTCTTAAAAAAAACAACCAGAGATGGGTAAGGGGATTAGGTTATGAATAGGGAAAGGTGTTAGGCACACCTATTCATCCACACAAGGTGGTTGCCAGGTATTGTTCATGTTAAAATAAAGGAAAAAAAGCTTGCTATAAAAATCATAAAAAAGACAAAAAAACAAAAATGTATGGTTTTTTCACAAGAATAGTCTGATTGATCCAGAACTTTCAAATATGATCATACCATTCCTAGGGTTTCATGATTAAAATAAAATTGAGATAAAATCAAATAAAACCAATCTAAAGTGAAAAATCCAAAAATCTGGCTTCAAGTTAAATTCTAGAAATCTAGAAAAATATGATTTTTATGAAATATTTCAGAATTAAACTTGAATAGTCCAGGACATAGAAATAACCCAAATTTCACGTTATATAAAGAAATCAAAACCAAAAAGACCCACGTTGATGAAGAACATCAAAAGGGGAAAACTTAGACCGTAGGGTCTTCTCTCAAAAGTGGAAAACAACTCAAAAACCACATCATGGAACCTTAGAATTTACTTTCAGGCTTCTGAATCCAGATCTATCATATTGCTCATGATAAATCCAGGATCTTAGCCTAAAATCACAAAAATCACGAAAATAGTGTTGTAGGTGCAAAAGTGTGAAAAATCCAAATTTTAGAAAAAATTGAGGATCTCATGCTATAATCATCATGAACTCATAAGATTAATCCAGATTCAAAATAAAATCATTAAAACATGATCAGGATATCGAAAACAGTCATATCTCACAAATTAGAGCACATGGGGGCTTATCCTACGGATCCACCTGTTCCCTTTTCCCCTAGCTCTCTCTTCACGTTTTACGGCTAGAGAGACTCTTGAGGTACTTGGAAATAGGTTTGGGTACACAAACACAATCAAAGGCCTTATTCTATGAAAAAAAAAGGAGAAAAAAAACAGATTATGGGGTTCTATTCTAGGGATCCACCTGTTCCCCTTTCCCCTAGCTCTCTCTTCACGTTTTACGGCTAGAGAGACTCTTGAGGTACTTAGAGACAAGTTTAGGAATACAGAATAAAAGATGGCCTTATTCTACAGCAATAGAGAAAATCCTATTAATTCTAGAATTGAAGACATAAAATAAAAGGGAAAAGGGACTTACCTGGATTGAGCAAGCAAAGCAATAGGGATTCCTTTATTCTCTTGGAGCTCTTGAGTCTTCCAAATTTCGTGGTCCTTAGCTTGAGAATCTCACCTCTATTTATAGACAAGCACAGGGGCAAGGCTGGTCCAGAAGGATATATCCTGATCCTCAGGATAGAGTCAAAAACAGAGATAATGCCCATCCATAGCCAACCAAGGTGGCTTCAACGAATAAAAGAGCTATTTCGCTCATTTAAAGGGATATTGGACTAAAGATAAGGCTCAGAAATCGAGAGAAGAATAAAACTCGCATGAGTCTAAAGTGCCCGTAAATGATTTACGGTCCAATAGCGCTTGACCGTAGAGAAATTTCGGGCGCAACCGGCCCGTGAATAAAATACGGGCAAAGCCTGCCTAGTCAATTTTTATACATTTTTGACCTGTTTTAGGCTCTAATTACATGTTTTTACTATTTTCTCATTTTGTAGTGCAATTTGGGGTGTCTACAGTCCTAAATAAAACAAATTATAGTCAGGTCTCTTTTTGAGGAGTATGCCGCCACACATCCATAGGGTACCATGTGGTATGATCAAAATGAAACCTTAGGTACCCCTATGGTACACCGGGGGTAGTTAAAAATTATTTAGGGGTAAAGTAAGATAATAAATTTGTAAATACAGTTCAAATATACAGAGTATCAATTAAGTAATAGGTACCTCTCCAAATAAGTCGTAAGTTGGGGGTACTTAAGCCTTAGGTACCCCCAAATAAGCCCAAGGTACACCACTGTTAAGCCTAAGGTGCACCCCTATTAGGCCTTAGGTACACCCTAGGACAACCCTCAAGTACCGTAGAAAAATCAACCCACTACCACACCAACAACAACCCAAAACAAGAATTAGGTACCCCCACAAAAAGCCTTGTCAAATAAGAATTAGGTACCTCCCTAAACACATTAAGCCTTAAGTACCCCCAATTAATCCTAAGGTGCCCCACAAATAAGCCATAGGTACCCCTAGAATAAGGCGAAGGTACACCCAAATTGCGTTGTGCCAATGAATCCTGAGATGTAATCCTGATGAAACTAGAGTTAATCGCATAGTGGCGATTAATCTTGGGTTCTAATCATGACGAAACAAAGACTTCGTATTCTCTGGAAAGTTAATCGCGAATGTAGTGATTAATCTTAGGTTTAGTTAATCGCGAATGTAGTGATTAATCTTAGGTTTAATTGCGCGACCTAATCTTGAGTTCGAGATTAATCGTGGAAAATCAGTCTCTTGGAATTCTAATCGCGGATCTCGCGATTAATCTATGGGCTAATCGCCCGCACATGTTTGGTCATTTTGTTGACTTTATTAATTGACAATATATTCTATGTTGTTTTTACCCAACCTATGGGGATGAAGAAGGTCCAAAACTTAGGTACCCCCTTTGTACTCTCGGGGTACCTTAAAAATAATCCGTGGGTACCATGTGACTACAATAGTTAAAAATTGTTCCCATGTAATAAAGTTTCATAATAACCCCTCACAGTACACCAACTTGGTACATGCTTCAAGAGAGTGGTTGTGATGTATATTATTATGACTAAGACATTCTAAGTAAAATATCTGTTTACTCTTTTAGGGACAAATGGATCAAGTCATTTGTACGAGTGGAACTGAGCATTTAAGTGGAGATGAGATCAGTGATGATATAGTGGACATAAATATCGTTCCTCGAGTTGCAAGTGAGTTGAGATTTGACCGTGACGAATGCCATACTCAAAATTTAAGGCTTATTTGGAGGATACCTACGCTTTATTTGGGGGTACGTATGAATTAAATGGGGATGTACCTACGGCTTATTTTGGGGGTACCTTACGTTTATTTGGGTAGTACCAAATTATTATTTGGGGAGCTCTTGGGGGCTACCTAAAGCTTAACTTGGCAAGTACCTATGGTTATTTTCAGGGGTACCTTTTGCTCATTTGGGGTGATACTTATGGCTCCATATGTATATTTAGTCCCATGATAAAATTAAATAAGAGCTTACCAGTTTATTGTCTTTTTTCCTGAGGGTGATGGCTATTGTAGTGGTCCCTTTGCTTACGAAGTTGTTGTAATGGTGGTGGTCCCTTCCTTTTGGCTGGTGGTCCCTTCCTTTCGTCAAGTAGGGAAATGAGAAACCTCTGTGAAGCCAAATGGAGTTCGCTGCTGTCGTTTTCGTATGCGATGAGGATGACGAAAGGTCGTGTAAAGTGTGGAAGTGGAGAGGATTATAAGCTAAATAATGTGTTTCGCACGTTTTCATCGAGACGAGGAGAGTGTCGAGGAGAATTTTACTCATTTTTTAAGTGTTGTGGTCCAAATTACTAAAATAGCCTTCACTTAATTTGGTCCGTTCAATTGTGCTGCACAGAGGATGCGTTGCTTCACAGAGAATTTGCTACACAGAGGATCCGGTGCGTATTTGCATACCTGCCGAAGGCATCACTATTGATTTTTATTGAATTTGTTAATGGTCCTAGATGTTAAGTGCTTAACCTAAAGATGCCTCCATAAGCTTTGGTGATTTTGGAGCAATGGTTAGGCATATAACAAATGGTCTTAGAGCCAACCACCACATCCCAAGTTTGAGTCTCGAAAGGGGTGATCTATAAGCTGAATTAAAATGGCTTCGTATTATGTATGGGCATGGTGCTAAGTCATTGAATACTAATAGATGAGTGAAGCCATCAAGAGGAAAAGGGTTACCATTGGGTCAATGTCAATAGAGTGGGTCATCGTGGACATCAGCTACGGAATCGTGGACAGTTCTAGATGGTTAAGTGCTTAACCAATATTGTCTCCATGAGCCTTGGGGCTTTTGGAGCATTGGTTAGGCACATAATAGAATTAACCACAATGAGCATTGTCCTTGGCTTCTTAGGGTAATTTGGCATATATCCATATAGCCAAAAATATTTTTACATTTGCTTACAAAAATTTGCGTACCACATGTTTGGTAAAAAGCTCAATTGAGAAAAACATATAAAAATGAGTTAATTTGTGCATGGCTCATTAGGGGTGCTTATTGGGCTGTGTTGGGGCACGAGCCCAGCACGGCCTAGCACGCCTAACGCGTGCCCGGGCCAATAGGCCGGCATGGCACGACCCACGCAGGGTGGTGGGTCGCCCACCTCCGGGCTAGCCCAACAGCAAGCAGGCATGCTTGCTGTTGGGCCGGCTCGCCAGGCCCACCGAACTTGTTTGGCTCCAAAAAGTGGTTTTTTTCCAAATTTTTTGACTATTTTACCCCACAATAGCCATATAACAACCATATTAGGGGTTATGCTTGTAATTGATTATAAATGACAATTTTCACCCTTCCAACTGCCAAATAATAGTCATATTGGAGGGTAGAGGTGGTAAAAAGCCACTTTTGGTTTTCTATAAATAGGCTTAACCCTTCCTACTCCAAACCACACCTCTTTTCTTCTTCTCTTTCTTTGTTAGAGTCTTGTTTAGACTTTTGGCTAATAGCCGGCAAAGTGCTCATATGGGGGCATCTCTTGACCGACTATTAGCAAGTCTCTAAACAGGACTCTAAGATTAAAGTTATGAAGAACACTTTTGCATTTTCTCATTTTGGCACTATTTAAAAGGTAAGTAACCTCTACTTGTAATAATTAATTTATTTACATTTTTTGAGTAAAATCTATCCCAGTATGTGTAAAACAATTTTTGTGAATAATAAACATATTTTTTAGAAAATTTTAATGATTTTTTACTTTTTTTCCAAATTTTCTTTTTTTTTTAAATATTTTTTCAGACCCTGGCCCTCTATGCCCAGCCTGGCTTGGCACGACCCAATCCCAAGCGTGTCGTGGGCTGGGTCGTGCCTAGGTATTAGGCAAATGGGTTGGACAGGTTGTGGCATGCAAGGCACGCGGCCCGCGATAAACGGGCCTGGGTCGTGCCAGGCCAACCCATTTAGCATCGCTACACCACAAAAAAAATGACTTTTAGCGGCGGACTAAAACCGCCGCTAAAAGTCAAGCGACCGCTGCTAAAAGTCCAGCCGAACGACGCCTGTCCGCCAATGATTCACCTGTCGCTAATTCTTTCAGCGGCGGTCTTTTGACTTTTAGCGACGGTTCAAGACCGCCGCTAAAAGTCACTTATTTTCCATTTTTTTTCCTACCCAAATCGACCCACTTTTGTTTTAATTTTTACAACCGCGCACCACACCACCCCTCCCTCCCTCCCTCCCTCCCTCCCCCCCCCCCCCACCCAAAATTCATCGACCCACTTTTCTTTTAATTTTTACAACCACACCCCCACTCCCCAAATTTCTATTTTTACAAACAAACCACCCGACCCAACCCAACCCCACCCCACCCATACCTGTACCCAACCCCCCTCGCTTTCTTTTTCTCTCTCTCTCTTGCCCCCAAGTGCCTAAATTACACGATTAAGCCAAATAAAATAAAAAAATTTAATTTGCAATTTGAAAAAAAAAAACATTAATTTGAAACCTGTACTTTCCATTACAATATTTAGTACCAAGCCAAAAAAAAAAAAAAAAAAACTTAAACTTGTTTCTTGACATTTGATGGTTTAAAATTCATCTACAAACCTTATCAGAAAAAACAGAAAAAAAAAATTTGCTCGCAACCATGATTTGATGCGTCAAAATCCATCTCCAAACCTTCAAGCTCCACTGTGAAAATAGTCATCTCCAAACCTTCAAATTCATCTACATAAGTAGGATTTCAACAGTATGATTGCGAAAGTCAAAACATGTCCGTTATTTTACCATCAAAATTTCTACTTTGTATAGTTGATACAAAATGAAAGTATCATGAGGTTTATACCTGGATGGAATGAGAGAATATAAGGAATTATCCATATCTCCGGCAGCAATGGGTTATTTCCGAACCATTCAAAAGCTCGAAGAACCTGTTATTATAAAAGAACACAAGTCAAATAAAATCCCTCAAGAACTTGTAGAAAATCGACTTGCTATTTAAAACAACAAAGAGCACTATATGAAAAGAGAAGCACTGATGTGTGTTTCCTGATAAAATGCTTTCCTATTAAGATGATTTCTTGTACTTTGGAATACAGAAAATGAGACACGAACAAACAATTAGTTCTTAAATTAAAACAAGACAGACACGCTCCAAAAATCTAATAGGCCACAGTTCAAATTTCAAAACACTTAATTTTCACTTGCCTGATGATTGTAGAGATAACGGCGTATCTCCTCTTGGTGTTCTTTTGATAAGACTGCATTCAGTGGCCCTGTTATGGATAGAGTAATAACCTGTTTCATTGAAATGTATGATTGAAACTCATAATAGAAGTTATGCCTAGGTATATTCTACGTCTATATTCAATACTATGCCCCACAACCCAATATAGCGAATCTGAAACCCAACAGCTTGGATCAAATTATTTTGGTCCGATCCAACTTTCAGGAAAACTTGTGGGTCTATTCTATAAAGACCCACAAAAGGGATCATTTGGTATGAGTAGAAACCAGACTTCTTAAGGATCAAATTACCTGGGATTGGTGCTTGTCAATTCTTCGGATCAAACTAGCAGCTACTCGTTGATTCAAGTGTTCAACTGTTCTTTGACAGACAATACCGAACCTGTACATCAGGAACATGATCCAATGTAACACCATCATGTGACCCAAAAAGATCCATTCTGTACGGACTCTAAACCCTGATAGGTGCCCCCCTCCTTTTAGGGGAACATCTATATTTTCATTGGTACAAGCATATATACAAGGAGGACAAGAGGACTTATGCTTCTAAATATGCTTTAAATAGTAGAATGATGCCATACAAACTTAATTTTCTAGTTACATATCCCATCATAAATACATATTTTGCATAGAAAGATGAACCAAACTACTTACCAGACATTCTTTTTTATCACATCAGAATCAATGAAATCTTTTCGAGCTATAGTTCCATCAGCATTAACAGATAATCGGGTCAACTTCTTCCTGGGACAAAAGAATATCACAAAAGTTAAGATTAACCTTTTCAGCAGCAATAAACAAGGAAGTTAACATAAAAGTTAAAATTGTGAGCATCTACATAATTCATTTGATGAGTAACAAAAAGTTGAATGATTTTGCTGGCATAAAACTGATGTGCTTGGAAATATGCCCAACAGAAGGAATTGAGTAGTAAAACCAATTATATTTTTTTCCTTTTATTATTCTTCAATAACAATAAAAAAAAATGTAAAATGCCTTAATTAGTTGTATAGACAATATAAATCTTGTTCCTGCATTAAAATCCATACCTTCAGTCAAATTAAGAATATCGAAATCTTTTGAATGATTCCATCCATGTTCTTTTTGGTTTTATTTGGGCTAGACACTATCTAATTCAGAAATCATAAGAAAAAAGGCAGTTAACAACAACCAACAGAACACTAGTTCCCCTTCGAAATTCCTAGAGGCTGTATTTGTTTTGGCCGGAAAAAAAAATTGGAAAATTTTATTTTCCAGCATCTAAGACTTTCCTAGATTTTTTTGCAAGGAATTGTGGAAAACAAGAAAATTATTTCACAAGTGATAGAAATCAGGAAAACAACTTCCCAATTTTTTTTGTAGAATTTGCTTGCTCACAGGAACAGAAAATGAGTGGCCCATATTTATCAAATTGACCCAATATCTGTCATGAGTTTGATCTCTCTCTCTCTCTCTCTCTCTCCCCCTCTCCATTGCTGAACATATGCCCAATACCCCCCTCTAGCAACACACCATTAATACATGTCTGGATTTATTCGTCACATAACATGCCCTTAACCATCTCCATCTCTAGAATTTTAACTTTCAAAACTTACTTTATGAAGTTAAAGTGAACCATACACTAAGACTAGGAAGAACCCAAAAAAAAAAAACGAAGCATATAACTGTCATCTTTGGGAAACAAACAAAAAATGACAAAGTATCTCTAAAGTCACTGTTAAAGATGGAACTTTTAGCTAAATTGGCAAGAGGCTAGGCTGCAAGTCAAACCAATAACATGCTCAGCCACTTCAGCTTCGTCTATGCATTGCCTTGAATGCACCCTGGTAAAATGAGTGGTTAATTTTGACAAGACCTGTAAGATTCACGTGTTTTAGATACTATTAATATTAAAAGCTGGAAAGCCCTGTGATGTGGGAAAGGGATTTTTGTAAGATCCAACCTCCTCTACTGGTGGACGTCTCCAACAATTATTATTTGTTGGGTTCTTGTAATGTCCTTGTTCCCTAAGACAATAACAAAACAATGTTTCAAAAGATTGGACCATTATATCATCATTATCCAATTCAATAAACAAAATACAGTGTACATTATCTGGATATAGTAGTAAGAGGTTACATAAGTAGACAAAATTTTTTGCCCTAAATGAATTATATTTACACAATAACATTTCATATTAATAAGTTAGGAACTCAAATTGAACATCAGATCCGCAAGAACATGTATAGAAAAAGAATCAGTTCCTATGAAGCCCAATTCTGATGGAACCAGGAACAAATTTCTACCTGCATATCAGTCGTTAATACATACTATTATTGACTCAAATAATGAAAATGTTATTATTGTCAAAAAATAATAACATTCAAGAAAAAGCAAGTACTGAAAATGTAACTTTGAAAATCCCAACACAGTTCAGGTTGTTTGGTGACTCACCTGTTGGTTTTCAGTCTACCAGCTCCAATCCAGGTTAGCTAGAATCAATCGTTGATCTCTGGTTGCAAGCAGAGCACACTAGAATAAAAATTCGATCATTCACAAACATTTACAAAGCAAAATCTCTACATGCCTAGTGTAGGTAAGTAGCTGTTTAATGCCTTTTTATATAAATTGCAAGTAGATGCAGAATTCCTTGTGTAGGTAAGGAACATGGTTGCAACTAAAGTAAAAAAAAACGACAAAAATCAAACATTGTCAGAAATCCAGCAGAAGAATTTTGGGGATGTTCTTAGCCCTAAATGCCCAAAGTATATAAATGGACGAGGAAATGGAAAACGTTGCGAATTCAATTCTTACAAATGATTATTCAATATTTTTATGCCGTAAGCTACAAGTCTTAAGAAGAAGAAAAGTAGATCAAGTGGCATACCTTGAGGACGATCTCAGGAACAAATATCACACGGGGAGCTGGAAATCGATCCACATTTGATTGTTGGGCTAACTGTACATATAACGGAAACGCTCGGAGATAAAATGAAATCACCAAAACAAAGGAGAAAAAAATAAAATGAAATCACCAGAACAAAAAGATGATTAGACAAAAATTAACAGAAACCTTAAAACTTACCAAAACAAGGGACGAACTAAAAGCATGCTGACTTTGTCTTCGCTCCGTTCAAAACGTAAACTCCAATCGCGTCTCTGTAGAATATCAATTGTCCAAAAAAAAAAATAATAAGGCTTCAATCTCTCAATTCACGAAGGAGAAAAAAATAAAATGAAATCACCAAAACAGAAAGATGATTAGAAAAAAATTAACAGAAACCCTAAAACTTACCAAAACAAGGGACGAACAAAGGGAGAATATGACACTCGTGAAGTAGAACATTCAGAGTTATAGTTGTTGCTGAATATTGAATGGCAAATCTCAATAGCACCCTTAAACAGTTGCAAAAGAAGATGGAGAGACGATGGCTTTTGCGAGACTGAGAACACGTCGAGAGAGAGATTAGGGCAAGAGAGATAGAGAGAAAATTGCTTTCACGAGATTGACAACAGATCCAAAGAGAGCGATTAAGGCGCGAGAGAGATTAGGCTTTCAATTCGGGGAAAGAGATAGACGATAGGAGAAGAGAGATTAGGGCAAATGTTCATTCGCCTGCTAAAGGTCCACAAATATCCGCCGCTGAAACCTTGTATTTTTGTAGTGTTATGGCTCATGCCTAACATGTGTGCCTAGTTAGCAATATGTATCTTTGCAGCTGATTAAACCAATTCCTTCAAATTATAATAATGTTGGTTTATCAATAATAAGTCATCTTTTTCTGTCAACATTCCTACTTCAAAGTAAATAAAATTTTGCAAAGTGTCATTTTCATGATCAAAGTGTTTATATGAACCATGTAAGGTCCCTTAATGAATTGGGTGGCTTCCTATTATGGAGTTTAAATTACACTACAAAAAAAAGGTGATAAAGCGACACTAATATAAGGGCATTTATATGAAAGTGCCCTTATAAGTGCCTTAATACGGCATTTTTTTTAAAATGCCACTATAAAACAATTTATTATGGCATTTCCTAGAAAAATGCCACTATAAACTGATTTATTACTGCATTTTCCTAATGAATGCCGTTATAAAATAATTAATTAAGGCATTTTATAATTAAATACCCCTATAAAACAATTTGTTACAGCATTTTTTAAGAAATGTAGTTATAAAACAAATCATTACGGCATTTTTTAAAAAATGCCTCTATAAAACAAATCATTACTGCACTTTTCTATCAAATGCCGTAACACAATAATTTATAAAATATATCATTACAATACTTTATTATAAAATATTGCTATAAAATTTAATTTTTTTTGGAAAAATTTGTTTTAGTGATGTTTTATAAATCAAAATAATAATATTTGTATGCAAATGCCCCGTTGGCTTGATGACCAGATCAAATGCATCATGAGCCGATCATTTTCACGACCACTAAGTCTACACCTCCAACACGCTCCATGTGCAAACCAGAAGGACTTCTGCAGCCACGAAAGCCGGTGAATCCGAGAAGAGCTGGTGAATCCGAGAAGGTAAGAAAGACAGTAGGTTTCTTTTTCTTTCAAATATACCGGGAATATATAAAAGTGCCTCAGATGTGTAAAATTTTTTTTTTCTGTCGGATTAGGGCTTTCGAATCCCTCTGAAGTGAAAGGAGCTTGGCGATTTTCTGAAGCGGAAGGAGCTTGCGATTTTCTGAAGTTTCTACAAGACAAAGGTTTGTCTATTTGATTTGTTTTTCATCTTGTGTGATTGAGTTGTTGTGATCGTCGTTACGATTTTCTAGGTTTTTCGGTTTCATTTTCATTGTTACAGTTGTTTAGATTTAGGTTTTTATTTTGTTTTTCGATTTCTCATTTTTGTTTCTTTAGATCTTTGATTTTTTAGGGTTTGTTATTAATTCATTATTGAATACTACCTTTAAGAATTTTTTTGATAGATTTCATTTTTTTTCGTTGCTTATTTAGTGATTAGTAGATTGTTAAACTATTTGCACATGAGGTGGTCTTCGATGTTGATTTTGTTTCAATTTCCTTTTTACTGCCAACGTCAAAAGTAAGCATCTATTTTACGCACGGTAAGAAACCAGAGTCCTCGTCGTAGAAATTCGGTACAGATACCACTCGTTGCTCCATGCATCTCTTTGGGTAGGCCTTTTTAATTTAATTTGCTTTTCTCTTTCTGGTTTTGTGGTGTGGTGGTCTGTGGGCTCTGGTCCCTGGACAAACAATGGAGAGTTTTTAGTATCGTAATCTGGTAGTAATGTTAGTAAGATGGTTTATGTTGAGGAAGAAGCATTCCAATTACATGGAGGCTTTTTCCCCTGAAAGCGAAATTACTTAATTCAGCTTTTGAATAAATGGTTGTTAAAGAAGGAGCTCACTCTAATTGATGTTTTATGCTTGTTTTCTTTTGATTAAAGAATAGAGTTGGGGAATGGCAATGTGGCAGATTGTTTTGAGCAAAACATTGCTTTTAATGCGGAGAACCAAACAGGTTGAACATTAGGTTTACAATAATCAGGTTGAACAGATAATCCAATTGAAATATCCTTAAACTTAATCATATTTGTATTCTGTCAGACAGATAATCCAATTGAAATATCCTTAAATTTAATCTGTTTAGAACCCTAGTAATCGGTTATGCTCAAACAAAACAAAGTTCATTTTGTAAGTGGGTTGAGAAATGCTACAAAATCCCCACCTACTTGACCCATTTAACTCCCTTTTGATAAATGCTATGCATTTTTATAGATATGTAATACATGTTAAACTATATACATAAATAAAGAGTAGATCTGGTTTTAAGTTGGGTTCTTGAAACAGGGGGTTATGGATGGTCAAGAACCCATTTAACTCCCTTTTGATGGTTTATATTGTTTCCTTTTTGAAGTCTACTTTTAATATCATATCTAGTAGTTGCTTTGATGATTCATATCTAGTAGTTGCTTTGATGATTCATATTCAGTTGTTATTTCTTATGAGGTCTTAATGACTAGTAACTGTATTTCAGGCGCTGGAATTGATCTCTCATCTTTATCCATTGTTGAAGGCAAGACATGTTGGGATCTTTACATTGATGGTCTTGTGATTGGTTCAGATGGAAATCTTCTAGATGCCTTGGGTGCTGCCATCAAGGTAACCTATTCAGATTTCACTCCTTTTCCTATTCGAATAAACCTTGAGGATGATTATGGGTAGCTCCAGTAGGTTTTAGTCATCCTCTCAATAAATTTCTCTGTGGGTATCTAGTGAACAGATGACAATTAGTTAATCTCAACATGGTGATACTTTTGAATTCATTGAGAAAGTTGGTCTTGGTTGATTTTTAGTTCAATTTACAATTCAGATATATTGATAAATTATTATGGTTCTGTTTTTTGTATCTTCTTCTTCTTTTTTTTTTTTGGGGTGAATATTTTCATGACAGGATTACACTATATATGTTGTTTGAGGATTATGATTCATCCTAGAACTGATTTCTTTGGTTGTTGGTTTGTACTTGTATTCACTGCTGTTTCCAGATTCTTGTTCTTTATGGTAGAATCAAACTTTTTTTTTTTTTGGTTTGGGTTTCTGATTATATGTTAGAATCCAGATGGGTTTTCCACATCTGCTTATCTCTGATCTAAATTGGTCAAGAAACCATCTTTATTTCAGTCTAACAAGACCACCATTTTCTTCTTTTGCTTTACGAAACAAGACAAGAAGCTGATGGAAGCTAAGGAGGCTTTTGATAGTAGTATTGATACCGGAATAACCTTCTTTGACACTGCTGAGGTTTATGGCTCAAGAGTAAGCCAAAGGCTTCCTCTTTGCATAGATTTCTTACTCCATTATTTTCTTATTCATGAAAAGTGTACATCAGTAAACTTCAGCCCAATTTATTTACATTTTCTGGCAGTTCATGGGCGCCATCAGTTCGGAATCTTTACTTGGAAGGTAAGATTTTTGGCACAAGAAATATTGTCATAGGATATAAACTTGGTATCTGCATGTAATTATCTAGTCCTTATTTTTTCCAGTCCTTAAATATGTTTTTGTTTCAGATTCATCAAGGAGAGGAAGGAAAAGGATCCGAATGTAGAAGTTGTTGTAGCAACCAAGTTTGCAGCTCTGCCATGGAGGCTCGGTCGTTGGAGTGTCGTTAAGGCTCTTAAGGATTCGTTGATCGTCTTGGTCTTTCTTCAGTCGATGTGTACCAGCTCCGTTGGTATGCTCTGTTTAGTAGAGTAATAGGTATCATTAGTGAATTTCCTTAATGAAAATGTTCAATATCTAAGATGAAGTTGGTTTGGTTGCTTTTCAGGTCAGGAGTATTTGGGAATGAATGTAAGTTCATCACTATACCCTCTTATTATATCCATATTAAATTATCATGATAATCCAATAAAACCTGTGAAATGAATCACAAGTTTATTGATTTTAGGGTACATTGATGGGCTTGGAGATGCTGTTGAGAAGGGCCTTGTGAAGGCTGTGGGTGTTTCAAATTACAATGGTAATTTTCTTGCTAGAAGCCTAGAAGATAGAAATACTGACTGAGAAATTGGACCTGTTTGCCCATCACAGCTACGATCACCTCATAACAACTCTTCGACACATGTTCAGGACAATCATCATCTGTAAGTTTACTACAATAAGTATGGCATTCCCCACATAATGAAACTGCGTCAGAACTTCTTGTGGGGAAACGTCCTGTAGTTGAATCCAGATGGTTTGATTGCACTCTAAGGTTTTATTTTGCCCTTCATTCGGATACTTTGATACAGGTCCTGATGTCAATATACTGCCTTCAGACAAGCTCAATGTGTTAACTTACCAAGACGAACAAGGGATTGATAACAGTATTTCCTTGCAGGTAGTATTATATCAGGTCCCGTAGTTTATCAAGTTTGGATTGATAAATACTGTTATCATAGTCCAGGTGGCTTCTGGAAGTCCATTTAGTAGCACAGATTACATGGCCTCAACGCCAACCTGGGCTGTCTACGGTGCAGATGAAGGGGGATTTGATCCAGATCAACGTAGGTACAGGAAGGAGAGGCACCACAAAGGAAGTCGGATACTGTCAGGCGAGAGTTGCAAATAATTTGGAGAATCAAAGTATTTCCTTTCTTTTTCCCCATTTATTGAAAATTTTTCTTATCTCCTCTTTGGATGTATTTTAATATTTAAATTTGTATTATATTCCTGTGTTTTGTAATAGCTTCAGACTGACTGGGGGCTCAAATCCGCCAGTTGAAACATCTTTAGGTGGGAGATTGAAATTTTTCCCTATTTAATCTCCTTAAATTTGCTTATATTTTAGGCCGATTATTTAAGGCTTCGGAATATTTTATCTCTATGGTTCAAAGGAAGATTGAAGTTGCTTATAACACCAAGGTTAATTCGAGTTGATTCGTTCAATTGTTTTGAAGTTATCTGTTTTTTTCAAGCCAATGTTACCCAAATTTTTTTAACCGATCCAGCAAACAAGCATGGAGTAAGAGGAAAGGAAGGGGGGGGCGGGGCGGGTTTGGGGGGGTGCGGGGGTTGGGGTAAATTAATTTTAAAGGGGTGGGGTGGGGTGGGGTAGGGTAAATTAAAATTTTCTTTTAAATTAATATACTTTTAAAAATTTTTTTTTAAATTTTAAGTGTTGATAAATTTTATTACGACACTTTAAAAAAATGCCGTAATAGTTTATATTTTTACGGCATTTTTGAATGCCATAAAAAGTCACTTTATAGCAGTATATTCCAAAGTTTGGTTATAAGTTGTTGCTATAACATAATGCAACACCATTTGAAACGACATTTATTAAAATGCCGTTATATGTTATAACGGCATTTTTCTATATTATAAGGGTAATAAAAAAATTTTTTTTAGTGTTATAAAACCTCAGTATTTATTAAGCAGATTTTGAAGTAGCTGTTTTTATGTAGTACTAGCTTCGCCAGCACATGGTCGGCCTCCAAACCAATATATTTATCAAGTTAACTTAACATGTTGGGAGAGTATGTGTTAACATCACGTACCAAATTAAATTGTAATTGAAAATATAGTAAATTAGACAATAAAAATACAATTGCAAAATTTTTTATGAAACTTTGTGTAAGAATACCAAAGAAGTAAGTGAATAGCTAGTACCATATATATGTATATATGGGCATTAGCCAAGAAGGCCTCATGAAGATAATTTACTTCGGAACGCCTCATTACAAGAGAACGTAGAAACACAAATATGTACATGATGAAAGTACCCAGTCTCAAAATCGCAGCTTTGTTGTAATAAAAAAACTAGGGAAACCATCTACCATGACTCTTGAATGGTTGCTGCAAGATGAGAGAAAGTGAAAAGGGAAAATAAATTGAATGAAGGAAAGAAAAATAGAAAACCCAAGAAGCAATCAGCATTTTGTAGCAATGAAGATGAGCATACAAGCAATGCACAGCAACAAATAAACCGTACAAGTCGAAAATATATAGGAGGAAAAAAAAAAGGTGCACATACACAAGGAAAAAAATGTCTCTTGATTACAATAAAAATGCTAATATTATTTAAGATGTTCAAGTAGATGAAAAAAGTGCACTCTGATGCTAACATCTTTGTCCTTTTGAACATTAAATGTGCGGAAACTCAATTCTGCAGCTCCTCTTGACTTCATTTGTGAAACATCCAAACACAGAAGTTGCATCAGGACGAAACATAACAAATACCTTTTGTTCTTAGCTACACTATCACCACATCATGAGAAAAGCACAACATTTCAGAGTTCAGAGAGGTAACAAAAGCTTTAGACAATAACAAGATTGGACATTGATTAAAAACATACTTTCAGCCAATGAGATTATGTAACTCAATCAAGTATCTTCTGAGGATCTGAACCTTTTTCGCTCAAAATAAAAGGGATGGAAAAATGGAATTTTCTAAACCAAAAAAGAGCTTGTACATCACGCCTTCTGATGTGATTAATAGGTGTAGCAGTGATACCGGACAGGCTACCTCAAAGCCTTCTTCTATGACCTGACTACTACACTTCCATCAAAAAACAGAAATTTGGGTATAAAGATGTGAGCGCTCAGAAGAAAGATCAAGAAAAAAAATATAAATCCACACTGAAATGCAACAAAACTTATTCTAATAAAATCATATACTAAATTAGATGCATATGAGTGTTTACTTGTTTTTAAGTGCAGCATATATAAAATCTTACACGTGCAATGCACGTGCTTTCCTAGTATAGGAAGGAAGTGGTTATGTTGTGGTTCAAGTGGCCTAATCCTAATTAAAGTCCAATTTGTGTGTAGGGCATAGACTAATTACGAATTGATGGAATTAGACCTAATTTAATAATAAGTACTCTTGATTTACTATAGATCAACTGGTGAAAAATTAAATAAATCAAAAACTTCCCATCTACTTTCCTTTTTTATTTTCCTCTGTCTTAGACATTGGAGCAAGGTGGAATGCTTGGCTTTGACTTTTGCAAGCCTTTTAGCTATTACCCTTAGAGAGTATTTGGGATTTTTCAGATTAAAAAAAGGTGTGATTTTGTGCCCGTGGGCTTATGGCGTTATTAAGAGCAAAATACTTGCTTGCAAATAACTAGCTAGCTATAATGAATGAATAACGACCATTTGACACACAAAAAGACAATTATAAGAGAGATAATTGAGTGCATGTGCATTCAAAAATCAGATGTAGAAGTAGAAATTAAATCATGCATGCCTGAGCAAGAACACTCACTCCAAAGTCTGTATGGCCTATATAGCATCATGCATGCATGCTCCCTTTAGTTCATTAGATCGGGCCTTAATATGTTGTGCTGCATAAGAAAAGTAACGAAGAACCAGAATTAGAACTCTGTACGTACATGATGAGATTCATAACAAAAGTATATATAAGAATATTTGAAATCAAAACGAAGATCCAAAAGTCAAAGATGATGACCTCATTTGAAGGGGTTGCCTTTGGGCAGTCTTCCATCACGATTTTTGTATTAGAAGGGATGGCCTGCCAAGGGATGCTTTTTAACTCTGGTAGGTTGACCAATCTCAACTCTGAGAGACCTGAGAATATTCTCACTGGACTTTCTTTCACTTCTGCACCTTCAACATCACATATTATTCGTTCTAGACCCTTGCAGTCACTTACTCGAAGTGTTTCAAGGAGGGGAGACCCACGAAGCCATGATAAATCCTTCAACGCATTACAACGACTAAGATATACGTTATGAAGGTTTGGGAAGAATCCACCAGTTATGCCATCACGTATACCACTGCCACCACATATTTGTTGTAGACACTTGCAATCATATACTGTAAGCGTCTTGAGGTTGGGAACACCATCCGTGCCATCAAATATTTTTTGTAGGCCTTTGCAATCACTTACATAAAGAATTTCAATGTTCCGAAAACCATGAAGCCATGATAGATCCTTAAATTCACAATCATCAATATCTATTCTACGAATGTTTGACAAGGATCTATGCTTTAAAATCACTGGAGTCAATTGCTGGCATTTTGTGACAGATAAACGTCTTGTGCACCTCGCAAGTTTCTCAGAAGCAAGGATTCTATTAAGGGAAGCCACATTTGTTATGTTGATGGAGAGGTATTGTAGGTCCCTCAAACATCCTAGTTCTTCGATGCTAGCTCCAACATTTTCGTCATCTTGACCAATATCACCATTTTCTACTTCCCAATGTTCAAAATTACTCTGAGTTAAATCTAACACTTGCAACTGTGAAAGCCTTGATAGGATTCCACATGGAATGAATTCGAGCTTGTCTGTACACCTCAGATCCAAACACTTCAATTTAACTAAATTTTTAATCTCTTGAGGCAACTCTGTTATTTTTGTATATACCAAACCAAGGTACTCCAACTCAATCAATTCCCCAATGCTCGTTGGAAGCACGTTAATACTTGTTTTAGAAAGATCCAAAACCTTGAGAACACGCATATGTTGAAAGAAATCATTGGAAATATTACTCAAACCAAAATTTTGAAAAATAATCAAAGTTAAGAGACTGGGACATTCAGGTGCCTCATCCCCCAGTTTTTCAATTTCATTATACATCAATGATATTCTTTCGGCTTCTCTCCATTTTCCAACCTCAGGCGCTTCCGTCAAACACATGCCCACTCGCACCAACAACTTGTTTTTTTTCCTTCCATTGTCGCCACCTATCCATAGGGCCAAGTCCCGAAGGACATCATGCATCTTAACCTCTTCTGTTCGTGAATCTAAACCACTCTCCAATAAGCAAGCCCGCTTTAAAATTCCAATGATTGCATATCCTTTGTTCTCAGCCTCATCCATGTCCTCGAATTCATCCAAGAATCCCTCCCCAATCCAATAACGTATAAGTTCTGGTATATAAATAGAATGATCTTCGGGGAACAGAGAACAGTATAAGAAGCAAGATTTGACGTTATTGTCCGGCAATCTATCATAGCTAAACTTCAAAATGGAAAATACCTCTTCTTCCATACCTGAAAACTCCGATGCAGACTTCTTTAAGATTGTTAGTTGATGTCTCCATTCTTGGGGAGTTTTCATGCTAACCATAGCCCTGCCAGTAGTGATAACTGCTAGTGGCAAACCACCACACTCTTCGGCGACTTGCTTAGCTATTGCAGGTATTTCAGGATCGGAATTGAGGGTTTCCCTTCCAACCTTTTCTTGGAATAATTTCCATGCTTCTGCTGAATCCAAGCACTTTACTTTTATCTTCTCATGAGCTTCCATTTGTCCGCACACATGCTCCAAACGGGTAGTGAATAATACCTTCGACTTGTTTTTCATATCGGGACGAGGGATCCCGATGGCTGTCAAATCCACCCGTTCCCATATGTCATCCAATATCAGCACAAACGTTTTCTTACTCAACTCAGAGTGGAGCCTCACAGCACGGTCATCCAATATTTTATTATTCGATAATGAGAAGCCCAATCTCTCAGCGACATCGTCCTGGATTTTCTCCGCGTTTACTTCCTTGGACATGACAACCCAAATCACCACATCAAAATGAGAGGTCTGCCTAGACAGAAATTCATTATTGATCCGCTTCAAAAGCGTAGTCTTACCGACACCCCCGGTTCCATAGATACCCATAATCCCCACCTGTTCTTTACTGATGCAGCTACAAGCTTCCTTAAACATCAGATCCATGCCCGTAGTCGGTGCAACAGGCATCTCTTGTACCAGAACTGGAGGCAATGCTTCCACTGCAATCTCGAAACCTTGTCTTTGGCCCTTTAGATCATCCACATCTTTTATTTTTCGTACCACTTGTTCCCCAAGCTTAAAGCTGGCATAACAATTCTTGGGGCAGAAACCTCCAAGGAATCTGCTTTCGATTTCTTCAAAACCTTCTCTTAAGATTCCTTCCACTTGGGTTTCTATGGTGTCTGTCCTTTTCAGCCATCCATATATTTGATCTGTTCGCCTTATTCGGTTTGCCTCTTGGATTTCCACGCTTCTTCTAACATCATTCCTTAGTTCCTTAAGTTCATCCATCGACGTTTTCAAAGTGTTGAGATTCACTTCGAGCTCACGGATGTAGCTTATAGGACCCGCGCACAATTGAGAGATGAAGCTGATAACGTCCTTGATCGTGGAGAAGACCATTGTGTCGATGGGATTTTCAGGATTCGAGGACAAAAGGATAGATAGCCGGTAATGTTAGACAGAGCAAAACAAGACTGTAAAGAAGGGGAGATTGTAATGTGGAGAAGGAAGAAATGGTGGTTGTAAGTCTTCACTAAAAAAAGCTCAAATATTTTTCTCTGAAAGATAATCGTGTTCACATGGGAAGGAGCCCAACTCTTGCACGCTTTGAAGAGACAATCAGAAATAAATAAATAAAAATTGCTGGGAATCCCCACCTACGCGACCTCCGCTATACGCATTTGGTCTTGTCACTTGTGGTCTAACATTACTCGTGAGATAAGAAGCTGCCAGTCACAAAAAGAGTTCAGATTTAAAAGATTAAGAAAATAAAATCAAATAGAGTACAGAGGCTAGTAAAGATTTGAGTCTATAAGATTTCCTAAAAATAAAAAATGAAGTCTTTCTTTCTGGGTGGACACCCTGTATGTGAGCTGGAGTCCAATACAGAAGCTATTAAACAAAAGGGAAAATTTATTTTTAGTTGTTTCTTTTAAAATATTTAAGATTCGGCCATCTCAAAGTTTTGAGTTTTAATTTTTAATATAACTTTATCAACATAATTAAGTTTTAGTAATTTCATTATTATGAATAAATTCTTTCAAAAATACCTTTATACAATTCATTCTCAGGATTTGTACAAATAATAAACTAATTTGTACAATTTATTTTAGATTTGTACAAATAATAAAATGATTTATACAAGTAATAAATTGGCTTATACCTTAAGTGAGTGATATGTAGAAGCCATTTAGATAAGTGATGTAAGGACATTTTTAGAATAGTTAAATAGTATTTAAAATTAATTATTTTGATAAAAGTATATTAAAAATTAAAATTCACAACTTTGAAAACTGAATCTTAAATATTTAAAAAAATTGCTATTAAAAATTAATTTTCCCTCACCAAAAAGGGGTTTGTAAAAAAGTTAAATTGGGTTTTTTTTTTTTTTTTCGTATTTCGTATCGGTTAAATTGGACTCTGTTAACGGAGCTTTGGCTTCTGAAAATATGAGCTGGAGCTCCCACTTGCAATAAAAGAGCACATGCTTTTGTCTAGATCTAAAAGATGGAATCTTTCGGGTAACAAAAACCTGAGATGGGACCTCTCTGGGTCACGAAATGTGACGTTAAATGGAGCTCTGTAACGGAGCTTTGGCTTCTGAAAATGTGAGGTGGAGCTTCCTCTTGTAATAATCGTCAGTGGATATCAATAAAAGAGCACATGCTTTTGTCTGGACCTAAAAGATGGAATCTTTCTTTCTGGGTAACAAAAACTGAGCTGGAGCCAACTCAACTACACCGTCTACACGTACTAACTAGATATACTAGTAAACCTGAGATGTGATCAGTCTGGCCTGGCTCACGAAATGTGACCTGGAGCTATATAATTACATAGGCTAATACCATAGGGGATGAGATCGTATGCAATTTTTGCCTTAATTGCTTCCTGTTATTTTCACTTTTATGATAGAAAAACATTAAATATGGATTCTTTACCTGGAAGCATCCCACTTTAACAGCAGAAAGCATTCTATAACTAACCCTAACGGGTTGTCCCAATAGTCAATACTTGGGGTCTAAAGATATGCTCCTTTTTAGGTTCGAATTTTCTTGGTGAACCCAGGAGATTGTGCCCAAAAAATATATGGATATTCACTGATCAGAAATCCAGGTTCAGTTTAAGCATGCTAGCGTTACTAACCCAAACCCATGTTGATTACTGACCAAACCAATCATCGGTTATACTTCCGTGGGCATAGACACTGATGCATAAATATTCAATTATTCAAGAATAATAAACCCACATTATACCGAGTTCCTTTTTATCAACTGAACTCATTAGTAATAAACCCACATTTATGGTTTGTTAGTTCCCCTTTAAAATCTAAGTAAATGACTAAATAGCTTAATTGGGTAACCTATCGGGTAACAGATTATAATCGAGTTGACCTGAATGCAGGTGGGTTGAGAAAACCCCAACCCGCACCCAACCCAATTAATATACAGATCAACCCAAACCCGTTTAAATTGGGTTGACCCGTCAGGTAGAGTCACTTTTTGCTAGCTCTACCAACAATCTTTAAGGTTAGGAGTACCATGATAAATCCTTCAATGCATTGCAACTAATTAACCTAAGCACCTCGAGGTTGGGAACACCACCCATGCCATCACATATTTGATGTAAACCTTTCACAATCACATACTTCAAGCTATTGAGGTTTATGGCATTACATATTACTTTTAGTATAACATCGATCCCATTTTCAGCTTTGTTTTGTCTTCCCTGTGTTTTCATGTGAATTGTATAATTATTCTAGCAATAATTTATTAGATTTAAGGTGATTAATATGGTATTAATTTGAATTATTTGATCTAAGCTAATCCTATATTTGGATGTAGGAATATGCATTTGTGCTTCTAGAAATGTATTAGCATATGCTTGTGTATAGTGTGATATAAAGATAAACTAGCAATCTGCCCGTTCGTTGCATGGGCATCTGGACAAACCCCATAAATATGACTAAACAAACCCCATAGATTCATAAGTTCTGCAGGTAAAGGAGGATGATGAACGTTCAAATATGCTTGACTTAATCTTGCTCGAAATGGAGGCATGACACTTAAAAAGAATGTAAAGAATAACGCCTACATTCCACACGGCAACAGTTTCATTAAATCAGCTAAATACAACTCATTCGAAATTATTTATGAAAAGTATAACTGTTTCTAACTTAGAAAGAATGGAATGACCAAATATAAATTAGTTTGAAAGTATCGGCTCCAAACTAGGGCTGGCAATGGGTCGGATATAGAGCTGGCAACGGGTCGAGTTGGGTCGGGTCGTAATCAGGTCGAGGTTAAACGGGTCGAGTTCGGGTTGACCCGATTACTGGCGGGTTGGGGAAACCCCAAACCGAACCCAACCCGCCAACCCGATTATATTTTTTTATTATTTTTTATTTTTTCAAAAATATTATTAAAATTGGATTATGGGGTAATCGGGTCATAATCGGGTTGGGTTCGGGTCATAATCGGGTTGATGCATGCAATTTTTTACACTTTTTTTTTTACTCAGGGTCATAATCGGGTTGGCGGGTCATAATCGGGTTTGACCCGATTTCAGGCGGGTTGGGAAAACCCCAACCGGCATCCGACCCAATTAATAAACGAGTCAACCCAACCCGTTTATAATCGGGTTAGTCGGGTTGACCCGTCGGGTCGGGTCGCTTTTTGCCGGTTCTAGTCGGATATAAATCCGAATTCGATCCGAATCCGATCCTAAATTAGCGAATCCGATCCGAAATCGGCGAATCCGATCCGAAATCTAAGATCCGTGGTTCGAATACGGATCTGAAATCTAAGATCCGAAAAAATTCGGATTCAAATATGAATATACATATATCCGACCCGAATAAGATCTGACCGAAATCATATATATCTTATACATAAACCCAGGGCAGACATTGGTTAGAATGTAGACCATTTATAAACTACGGTTGAACCATCATAACTAAAACCCAAAACCTTTAGAGAACGATTTGCCCTAAATCTAAACTTTCTATCCTCTTTGTCGCTGTCACCCTCTAGCAACTGGTACCTGCAAACCCACTTAAAGAACCAATTACAAAACCCCCTATTTTGAAACCTTTTTTGCTCTGAAATTCCATTGTCCAAAACATGCCGATTGTTCTAAGTTCCGGGGTACGATTTTTTTTGTCAGTCGCTCAATATCCACTGTTGCGTGGTGCTCCAAATTTGAAGTTCAAACCCATTTCTCATTTAAATCCCTCTCTGAGTAGGGCTAGCAATAAGTGGGATATATATCCAAATTCAATCCGAATCCGATTCGAAACCAAAATTAGCGAATTCAAATATAGGATTTAGATCCGTGGTTCGAATACGGATCCGAAATCTAAGATCCGATAAAATTTGGATTCAAATACGAATATACATATATCCGATCCGTATTCGACCGATTGCCACCCTTACTCCAAACGTTTTACCCACACAAACAAAAACAAAAAAATAAAAACGAAAAAGGCATTCGCTGATTAAATGATTAAATGGTGGCAGACACAACAACTGGCATGCCTAACATCTAGGCCCACTCGAGGAAATTTGACAATGCGGTAATAATGTTGGGCCCACAAAGGATACCTTGGGGTTATCCCCAACACCTCTTTCTCTCTCTTCATTATTGAAAAGTATCGGCTCCAAACGTTTTACCAATACAAACAAACAAACAAAAAAGAAAAAAAAAAAAGAAAGAAAAAAACAAAGGCATTCGCTGCTTTAAAAAGTTAAATGGTGGCCGACAAATTCAAGTGGCATGCCTAACATCTAGGCCCACTCGAGGAAAACTGACAATGCGGCAACAGTGTTGTGTTAAGAATCCGATGTGATTAATCCGATGTGATTTCTCAATACAAAAAAACAATCGAAAGAATCAAGAAGAAGACAGAGAGATTTTTCTGTTTGATGAGTGATGGTAACGAGCTGTTCAACTGCTATTACTAGGGTTTGCCAAGCAGCTGAACGCATAATATGTGCTAAGCATTATCATTTGATTCATTTCATTACATTATCCTTTGTATCGTTTGTATCTCCATGCAAGTATTCTTTTGAAATCCTTAATCAGATAAGCATTTATACATAATCATTGCCTCTTTTTAATTCAAATGCAGTTCTTGAATACCAATCCACCAATTGAGAACTTTTTCCTGCATCACGTGGAAAGCCACATTCAATGGATTTGCAAGAATATCAACTCTTCTCCCCATCAAATTGATAGTCCCAAACTCCAAAAAACTTACTATTAACATGCTATTGCAGTCTACAATGCATCTTTACTTTTAGTGACCTTTTCTTCGCTCAATGCTTATTGCCAATTATTTCACCTATAGCATACAGTCTACAACATTTTTTCCAATACTTATAAAACTAGCATTCTGCCCATGCGTTGCACGGGCAAATAGGTTCAAAAAAATTATTAAAGAATAAATTATTTTATATATTGTCTTAGAAGTCTTGAAAGTTAATATATTAACAACATATACATGAACGTGAAAATGGATATATAAATACATGCATTAGTAGTATGTACTATGTACAGGAAACTTCAAAAATGTGAGTGGATCTAAGAATTCCCTTCTTATAAAAACATTGCAAGCTCCATGAAACAGTTGTGAGGTCCTGAAACGAAAATGAAATAGAATAAGAATAAAGTAAAACCAAAAGATATGTGACTACTACTAAGCATTAAAAATATTGTTTATTAAAAGATCTCATAATTTCATAAATTGTAAACGTTGAATTTTGTGGTATTTGCTAGGAAGCAATACGTCAAGTCATAGGGGTGGTTCTAAATTCTTCAAAAATAGCTGTTTCAGATGATATAGAAGAGAGGTTCACTCATGCTTTGTGTATTCGGATAGACTTACCAAGGCTAGAGATCTGTAGAGTACATTACAAACTGAATTTAGCAACATGAAACTTTCTCCTTCAAAGACCAAATAAGATCGAGACATTTTGTAGGATCAAAGCGTATAATGTCAAAAGAGCACAATGTTGGCATTTTACTTCTTTAACATAACTTACTATATTTGTTTGAAAAAATAAGATAGAGAAAAACTTGTAATAGAACGTATGAATAAAAAAGATGTCTGCTATCAGTTAATAGAGCGTATGAATCAAATAAATGGGTGTAAATAATTAATATTGGAGTACAGGCGTTTATATGTAAAAATTTCTACCTTCACTGGCTCATGGCTGCCTTTTGCCACTGGAACATCAGGATGCGCTGCGATCTCACAACATCCTTCTGCACATTATAAAAGGAAAAAAAAGAAGTAACCGATTACATTATGGAAAATTTTTATGCTTAAGCTTTAAGCAGGTAACTATTTCGAATTTGTTTGAGCGAATTCAATGCTCAAACCACAATTAATTATTTGATGGTGGATAACATTTAGATAAAATATTATAAGACTCTATTTGGCACGAAACAAAGAAGAAAAAATTATCTGGGAATTCAAGCTTGAGTCAGAGACAGTACTCTAAGAATGCATGACACCACATGTATATTATCTTTAGTTGAAGGGAAGATAGACGAAAGTAGGTCATGCCCCATTTTGTCAAAAAGAATCAAAATTAGGTCAAACTTCCTAGGAAGGACTGATAACCTCGAGTTCACATGGTATCAGGAGGGTCAATCTCATTAATATATCATGAAATATAGGGAATGAAGATTCAGACAAATACATTATTAACACCAAATGAACCAATTTCTCTAAAAGACCTAATAATAGGATGAAATTTTTTTTATCAATCAACCCCACTTGCATAGAAGGTAAAATCCAAATACAGAACAACGTAAAAACATTAAAAAATGAGAAGAAAAAATAAAATAAACAAAAAAATAAAGAACGGCATATGGAAAATAAGCTCTGAAATTGAATTGAAAGCTAAGAACTTGATCAACCATTAGAACAGTAACAGGAACTATTACTGCTGAATCAACAGAAAAAGAATAAAAATTGCACCTGAAGAAAGTAGGGAGTCAAAACTGATGCAACCGATTCAGCTGATATCCTTATATTTAGTCCAACCATTGCTCTCAACCCATTTGTTTTATGTAAGAGAACAAAGAGGGGTTCTTGAACAGTCAAGAAGAGCCTTGGGCTGCACGAAAACAAAGAGGCTTTAACACTTGAGAAGAGCTTAGAGGCTGCAAGAAAACGGAGAGAGAGAGAGAGAGAGAAACCGAGAGGAATAAAGAAGAGGGGTTCTGGAACAGTCGAGAAGAGCCTTGGGTTGCAAGAAAACGGAGAGGCTGGAACACTCCAGAAGAGCCCCAAGGCTGCAAGAAAACGGAGAGAGAGAGAGAGGATCGAGAGAGAGAGAAAGTGAGAGGAGTAAAGAATTGTTTATATCTGATCTGGAAATATAAAAACTTAAATGACTAAATCTAAATTATTTTTAAAAACCGAAGTGTCAAAAATTGCGGTAAGTCTGGTCGTTTACGAAGAAGTTATGACTGTTTTGCAATTACAGAAAAATTAAACATTGAATGTGAATTATGTTTGTCGTTTTAAACCGAAGAAAAAAAAAAAAGTCAAAAGTTACGAATTGGTTATACCTGATCAAGAAATATAAAAGCTTAAATCACTAAATCTAAATTATTTTAAAAAACCCAAAAGTCAAAAATTGCGGCAAGTATTGTCGTTTTATAAGAAGATATGCCTGATTTGAAATTACAAAAAAACTTAAACACTGAATGTGAATTATGTTTATCGTTTTAAACCAAAATAAAAAATTACGGCAACTCTGATTTCTTGCGAGGCTCGGGAACGCCGAATCACGCGAGGCTGTCCCGAGCCTCCGAAGCAACGGGGGGGGGGGGGGGGGGTGACACGTCAATCGCCACCCCCCTTTCGCTTAATATATAGATGTTCAAAGCTTTTTCTGCATATTGAAAATTTAAAACATTTTTGCCTCTTGAAGGTTAGGAGGACCATGAAGCCAAGGGATGTGTTTTAGGTCAAGTAGGTTGATCAAGCTCAACCATCTCATATTAGTTCTAGAACCCTACAATCTTGAAGGTTAGGAGTACCATGAAGCCATGATAAATCCTTCAATGCATTGCAGCTAATTAACGATATCCACCCAACAAAGATTTGGAAAGCATCCAGCCGTGCCATCGCATATTTGTTGTAGACCCTCGCAATCACTTTAAGCATCTCGAGGTTGGGAACACCACCCATGCCATCACATATTTGTTGTAAACCTTTCGCAATCATGTACTTAAAGCATATTGAGGTTTATGCCATTACATATTAGTTTTAGTATAACATCGATCCCATTTTCAGCTTTGGTTTGTCTTCCTTGTGTTTTCATGTGAATTGTTTAATTATTCTAGCAATAATTTATTGGATATAAGGTGATTAATATGGTATTAATTAGAATTATTTGATCTAAGCTAACCCTATATTTGGATGCAGGAATATTAGCATATGCTGGTGAAGGTTCAGATTAAGGAGGTTGATGAACGTTCAAATATGGTTGACTTAGTCTTGCTAGAAATGGAGGCACGACACTTAAAAGATTGTAAATAATAACACCTACATTCCACGCGGCAATGGTATCATTAGAACAGCAAAATACAATTCATTCGAAATTATTATTAAAAAGTATAACTGTTTCTAAATTAGCTTGAAAAGTATCGCTCAAAAAAAGAAAAAAAAAGGGGGCATTCGCTGCTTTAAATGATTAAATGGTGGCAGACAAATTCAAGTGGCATGCCTAACATACTATCAACAAAAAAAAAAAAAGTGGCATGCCTAACATCAAGGCCATCTGGAGGAAAACTGACAATGCGGCAACAGCGGTCTTAAGAATCCTATGTGATTCCTAAAGATTGTGAGAACAAGAAAACAATAGAAAGAATCAAACAAGAAGAAGAAGACAAAATGATTTTTCTGCATATTGAAAATTGAAAATATTTTTGCCTCTCTTTTCTCATTTTAGCATAGCCACCAATTTAGTTGCTTACTGTTAGTTCTTAAATTCAAGATAGAACACCATATGAATAATGTAGCTGAACACACTTTAATCTCCCTTAATTAAGATGAATTTTATTCATTTTTCTTTTCTCTTTTAGTGACTATAATAACTTCCTATTTTCTTCTTTTATTTTGCTTAACCACACATCATTATCATCATGTGTTTTATTGTGGTTTGGTTGTTAATGATTTTTTCATCAAGATTTTGAATTTTCTATTAATAATGTATACTTCCTCATATTTTAGTAGATCCAAAAAAAAAAAAAAAAACAAAAGTAAAAATAAGAAAGAACCTTGAATTAAGGTTATCGCCTATACAACAGAATTTTGGAAATCCATCCAAAATAAGTGTTCTCATGTTTATTCATAGTTTTTGTATCTGAGATATATTGCAGAAGTTGTTTTTACAACAGAAAGTAATACAAATGACATTTGAGCTTCTTTCTCTTAATTTCATCACTTAATTTAGTACTTAGTTTTTCCAAAGTATTGGATGGTGGTTGATGGCAAAAGGAAGTAACCGAACTATTTGCAAACTATTTTGAATTTTTTACTATCTATCACCTTCAAGAGTCAAGACAGCTTATTTTAACATTTTCGAAAAATGGGGAAAAATGAAAACACGAGCATAAGCTTCTAATCTGCTCCAAATCTAAAATATTTATAATTGTGAAGATGCATTTTTGTATATTCTCTCACTTATCTATAAAACTTTTTAATCTCTCTTCTTTTCCATAGGTTGATGCTGATGTTAACGATTGTAGCAATTTGAAGAGGCGTGACAACTTTCAAAATTTCATATTTATCTCTCAAATATTTAGCAAAATTTTTAAATATGGAGCTAACGGGTTATGTCTAATGTGGCTGAAAATTGAGAAATCACTGATGTAACATGTATGTTGTTATGTTCCATGTGGATGTAGACATGGTCAAAAATTCCCATTTGAAACCTTGCGTCTATTCAAATTGTGATTGTGGCTGTGATTTTCTACTATAATATACTGTTATCATACTCACTATTTTGAACAGCGAACATGAAACAAATGCAATTTGTTACAATCACTACAAAAAATTAGATTTTTTGCGGGGTTCATAAGAATGCCGCAAAATCTAAAATGAATGTCGCTATAGCTATTAGCGACGAACATTGCGGTGAACTTACTTTTATCGCTAAAGGCCGTGTCGCAAATAATTTAGTGACGTTCTTTGAGTTCGTCGCCAAAACTAAACATTTGCGACATTCTATGAGTGTCGCTATGTTTGCCACTTTAAATGTAGTACGACACCCATATGAATGCCGCTATTTATTTTTTTTAGCGACACACATATGAACGCCGCAATTTACTTAATTTAGTGACATACTTGTGAATGCCGCGATAAGTTTTATTTAACGACGAACAAATGTACGACATTATAGATTTAAATTCTATTTTTAAAAAAAAAAGTTTATTTTGTAGCTTCCTTTGAACCTGTGTAATAATTAATTAACCAATAAATCCAGTAATACATTCATTTCTCCGAATTGTTACATAATGGAACTTTTGATCTCTCTCGGTGGGGATTGATGGCATTTAAAACAACTCCCCACATCTCACCTTCCATATCAACTATCAAGTGCCACAATGGTGGGTATTTGGCCATTATCTACAAAATCTATCCTGTTCAATCTCGTACAACAGAGGACTTGCTCCGGTAGTTCCTCCGGCTTCTGCGCCTGTCATCAGCACCATATAATAGATCAGTTGGTAGCCCTATTTCAAGCACAGTAAGAATTTTCAATTTGGTAAAAGGAAAATAAGATCTTCCAAAGCAATCGACGTCACAAAAGGGAAACATTGGTGAATGTTGTAAGAAAGAAGTTGTACCTGGATGGTTAAACCCAGATCAAGAATCCCGTATTTCAAACGTTCTCGAAACGCTTCAAGCCCTTTCCTTGATATATAGCTGAAAAGGTGTATGTCCAGATCAATCTCAAAGTAATTTGGCCCCTGAAAGAATATAAAGAATGCTGTTAAGTAGCTTGAGTAACAATGACCAGAAACATTTTTTTAATTTCCAATAATGAACTAGCCACTGAGGTTTTTACAACATAATTGATGCATACTCCAATGTTCAGAGCTCAGTTCTTCAACATCAAAAATGTTTTTCTTTGTGCTATTAAAGATTACTCTATATTAGATTTTAAAGCATTAGTTTCATATTGGGAGCTGATTCAACCCTTCAAAAATTTAGGACTACTAGTTCAAACTGGATCCACTTATGGTAATCTTGAAATTTCTTCATAATTTTTGTGAAATAATGAAAAGCATATATGAGGACTTACATATTTTTGAAGTGAAGGAAACTAAGATATAGCTCAAAATCAAAACATAATAACAAAATTTAGCACTCTTAGTATGACTATAAAAACTTTACAAATGCACAATTCCAGTAATGATCTACATAGAGCACACTAAGTGAATTGGCAGACAGAAAATCCAACCTACAAGTTAAAAACCTCTGTGCATACTAGATACTAGCCAGTTTATTGCCATAGTCAGTCTCGGTGCACAGCATAATTTCCATAGTTGCTAGTACATCATGACTGGACTGTCTATAGCAGTTGCTAGAAAGGTACCTCTGACTCCTTCATTTCCTAATATGAGAAGTTGCATATTTTGTATGCCACAGATTCAAAGAAGGGCAATGTGTGCCTTTATCCCTGATCAATACATATAATGGAACCAAAAATGGAAGAGATCACAAGGAAACTTTTTCTTACCCTATAAAAATTGTGCTGAGGACGTGAAAGCACTGGCTTTTCATTATAAGCATGCAAAAGCTTCTTTTCAGCAGAGCTCAATAGAAGATCCTCTGGATTAACCACACTAGCCATGATTTTTAGTCTTTCTCTAAAAGGAACCATGGAATCCATTGCAAACCCTTTAACTTTCTCCATTTCATCGTCAACCAATCTCTGAAGCAGAAACAGAAACCATCAGAATCTGAAATTTCATATAGACACAGATGTTCATGCATGCATGCATGCATGGACAAACACACACACACATGTGCACAAAGCATAGTCCATCACTGGAAATCCACCCAGAAACTCATCTGTCAAGATCAGATATTTATACCTGGTAGAGGGATGGAATGTGCAACAGTTATGAGCTAATGCAAGGAGATAAACAGGAAACAAGATGAAAATTTAAAAAACAGAAGATGTGCATATGCACATGACTTCATTCAAGGCAAGGATTTATGTGACCAACTATCCTAGCCACCGGCAGATTTATCTAAATCTGTAGAAACAATCACATTCAGAACATTTTCTGTAAAATGTAAATGTTGGGAATGGAGGTTATACCCCAGCCGATTTATGTTGAATAAATTTACCAATTAAAATAACTTCAGGAGATTTAAAAACTTAGGACTCACGGAACCATCTACAAACATTATGATGGGCTTCCTCCAAGGAGACTTCCTGAAAGATGAGGAAAATGCACTTTCATTCCCTTGACAAAGTTTATATCTGAATGACAAATAATTCTACATATGCAAAATACAGGAGAAAGTTACCTTAATGCTATCTTGAAAATGTGGAGATATATCCTTATCAAAGCTCTCAGAAACTTTGAAGTATAATACAAGACTCATCCCTTCTCCATCACTATCACCAAGGAACATGGCAGCAGGATAAGTAGGAAGCTGCAGCACCTGAACAAGGTATACCTGGATATTAACAAGCAGAAGTGATGGTACTTTCTCATGTGCTTTCACATGAGGAAGCTCAAGGTGCTGTGCAATATGATGAATTTTCGTGTGCTAAAAAATAAATTAACACTAATAGGGGTATATGGACTGCAGCTCGGAGCAGGAGATTTCCTCTTATCTCTGGATGATAGAATTTCAATGTTCAGACAGGCCATTATGAAAGCAGAAGGTATATAAAATGGAGGTCTGAGTCAAGCAACATACCTAAAATAGTTGTCGCCACAAAGCTTAAAGATGGAAGGGGAAACCATAGACCAACATCCTGCAGTAGGTTACTCCCCTGTACAACATGGAATCAGAAGTCCTGCTTTGGGATGGTACAAGAACCTCTTTGAGGCACCTGCACAACAATTACTTGGGTTTAACATAACATGACATGTGGCCATAAATGTTTACATTCCTAAAAGTTCAGACCGTGAAATCAAGACACCAATTCTAACCACGAAACATCATAAAAGATTACAATGAAAATATTCGGTACATAAATTTAAAGTAGAATGTCAACTGAAGAGGGAAAAAAAGAAATAAATCTTTTGTATCTCAAGACATTTCTGAGATTCAACAAAAAATTCCCAGGGACCAGAACCAACATATTAGACTATTAAATGACAAAGTATTAAGTGCTTAGGCAAAAACCAACAAGTTGAAATTGGATGACCAAGTGCTTTTCACAATATTTAACCCTTGATTATAATTACATAACAAGTGCTCTTACTATTTCCTTTGTCCAGATATCCACACAAAAAAGACGGTGCTTTTTCCTTTTTCCCTCACTCCAAAAGTCACTAATTAAAGACCTCAACTAAGGCTTGGCCAAATACATTGAATACTGAAATAAAGAGCAAACAGAAGGCAATCAATACCAGTTATCCTATAGCTTAAATTTACATGGACTGGAAAGTAGCTGTTGCGCTATTCAAAATGAATTAAGTTCTCTTCTCTTCAAGGGCAATGAGGGCGTTAATCTTTTCTGTATGAAAGTTGATTACTGATTTTCAAGAGAAAACTTGTTAAAAAACTGGTTCATTAAAAACTCATTACACTTCTAACCTCAGCAATACTGTTCGGATCTGGAGAGCTGGACTCCATTTGTCTTTGAGAATATCAAGACATATCCTTCCGAGCTGCACAAGAAAATAGTCATATTATTTATCAGAAAAAGATGCAAGTTCTTAAGACCAAACGAATCAAGGAAAGGAAAAAGCAAGCTCTGCTTACCTTGTCGATGTTAGGATGGTATATTTTGGTGAGAAAACGAACCTGTTAATGTCAGGTGCCAAATAATCAGGGATGCCAACAGAAAATTCCACAACAAGATCTCCACATCAGAACACGAATTTCACAAATCGAATTATAACTAATAACTGGTTCCTTGCAGATGGAATTGAATCCAAACCCTGGAATTCCAGATTTGTGGAACCGATCCCCTTAGCTTCGACCTAATTTCAGCATCCACGTTCACGTATTTCCCGATTTGGGCATTCGTATCTCTAAATTCAACTTCGCTCTTCGAATCGAAGTGGACTGCTTAGACTATAAAAATTAGAAGCCAGATAGGGAAATAAACTGACCAGGTGTTAGAAGGTGATAACGGCCGATCTGCCCAGGAAGTTCCAAGTCTTTGCCCTCAGTGGAATCCTTTTCGATCTCGATGTTACTTTCTAGCAGATGCGCCCACTGAGGGCCTAAGGCAGCGAATCTCCTTGTTTTTAGAGCAGCAAGGAGGAAATGCTTGATTGATCGACTGAATTTATAGCGGAACGAGCTCTGTGCATTCGGATCTATTGAATTTATAGCAGAACGAGCTCTGATCGACTGAATATAGCGGAACACGGAAGCCGATTGGTAGGAGCTCTGTGCAATCCCTTATGCTACGTCAAGCTATGCCTGAAACCTCCAAAAGAGAAAAGTAAAGTGCCGTTAACAGCAAGAAGAGCAGTCGGCTGTTTCTGGCCTAAGATTCTAAACACTTACCTGATATGGCCTCGATCCCCTGAGACGAATCGACTAATAGGGAAGATGCTGGTTCAGAGGGATAGGTTTCAGACGAAAGAATATAAATCGTTTTGATCAGAGCAGAAAGAGCGCCTCTGTTTTGATCGTCTATGCTCTTCAGCTTATCTCAGCAGCAGCGGAAACAGAAAGCGCGTATTGCAGCGTTAAAGCGGCGAAACTTAACAAATGCCGCAAATATTTTTCTAATTAACGGTGATTTTAAGTGAATACCACAAATATCTATTTAGGATTTTTTTATTAATGCAAATATATTTTCTTTAACGACGAACATTCAAGTATGTTACCATATGATATATATCGCGACACATATTTATGTTTGCCGCAAAATTTGTGTCGCTAAAAAATTAATTTTTTGTAGTGAATGCTCACTTATGTCACAATGCCCGTGCATCGCACAGGCTGCTGCTTGCTAGTTTTAGTATTAAAGCTAACCAATTCCTAGGTAGAAGTTCAATGATCTGACTTCTTTTCATGGATGAATTATATTTGCATACCTGCCAAAAGCATCACTATTGATTGTTATTGAATTTGTTAACGGTCCTAGATGTTAAGTGCTTAACCTAAAGATGCCTTCATTAGCTTTGGGGATTTTGGAGCGGGTTAGTGTTAATAGAGTGGGTTATCGTGGATGTAGACACCCCAAAATTGCACGATTTTTGATAAATCTTGAAGGAGAGAAATATTTTATTGGAATTTTCAATTCTTTGCATTGGGTTTGAGATACTTAACCCATTTGAATCCAAAACGGAAAAGGAAAAGGTCCGAATTCAATCTTTTGTGCAAAGTCAAACTTTTTCCGGTTTAATTTTGTTGACTTTTGACCCCAGAAAATGAAATATTTTTTAAAACCAGATTTCAAGATAATTTTTCCCGGTAATCAGGTTTTTAGCCATGTTATTGCATAAAAGAATTTTTTGAGATTTTAAATCTTGGCGAATACCTTGGTTTTAATATATTGAACCTTTTTTCCAGACCTGAAAAATCGGAATTTTGCCTAGAACTGGAAAGTTGACTTTTTATTCACTTGGAATTTGGGTCTGGAACTATTTTTAATGGATTCAAATGGGGGGGTGTTTGCTTATTTACATGTAATATCTTAAGTAAATGGAGATTAAAAAATACGAGGACATTTACTTAAACGATATTACATGTAAATAAGTATTGCCTGTGTTAAAATTTGGAAAAAGGGCTTTTTTCCTTGTATCCGGCAACTAAGGCCGGATACAAGTATCTTTCTTTGTATCCGGTCTCAAGTGCCAGATACAAGGAAGCCTTAGTGTATCCGGCATTATATGCCGGATACATTAAGACTCTAGTGTATCCGGCCTGAGTTGCCGGATACGTTAGTTTTGCTCAAAATTAGGGTTTTCCGAGAGAAATCACTTGATACCATCATGTCCCTCATTAAATGAGGGGAAATCTCGGAAACAACCCTAGGGTTTAGGTTGGAGGGTGCTAGACATTAAGTTGTGTCTACCAAAGACCTTAGCCCTTGCCTATAAATAGGAGGCTCCTCCTCAAGCAAATGACCAAGTTTTTTGAGATCGAAGAGCTCCGAGTGAAGAAGGAAACCGCTGCCGGATTGCTTCCAGAACCCCAGGTAAGCCTCAACCCTCTTCTAATTTCTGTATTTTAATTCTTAGATCTAGATCTCTTCTTCTACCTTTCTGTAGAATAAAGCCTCTTTTTGTATGTGTGGAAACCTTTCCCCGACTCAAAGTATCTCAAGACTCCCCTAGCCGTAAAACGTGAAGGCGGATCTAGGAGAAACGAGACTGGGGATTGACCCTAGTGCTAGAACCCATGTAGCATAAGGCTTCTGATTGCTTGAAAACCATTCTATAATCAAAGTACCCTTGATTATCTCGAAGAACGTGTTTAACGGGGAGAGAGAACAAAGGGAAATGATAATGGAATGGAACCCTAGGCTATGCTAGAACCTATTTTGTTGAATCTATATGCATGCTATATTGTTGTATTGATATTGTATGGATTTTCACACTTGCACATACATATCACTCTTTTTTGCAGGATAGGCTCACATTTGGGGATTTATTACATCATTGTGATAAATCTCTAGAAAATGGCCTCAATCAATTCTGGAATATTTGAAAATGATTTCTAAAGGTTTTTGTTCATATTGCACGAATTTGCACACACTTGGTCAATTTTCGGATTTGGTTTTCTTCAAAAAGGGCCTAACTGGACAGCACCTGTACCCTTACTTCAGACGCTCATAACTTCATCGTCCGGATGAATTTTGGAGCGATTCCAGAACCATGGGAAAGGTGAGGCTGTCTAGTTTGTGTCCACCAAAAATCATGAATTTCTATCGAGCAGATTTTTGACACCTCTCTGTCGAAGTTGACTGGTCAGTTCAGGTTTAAATACAGAACTTGTCACTTCGACGGAGCGCCATGTGTTCGTTTTAAATCCGATTCAAGTGATTTTTGTTTATGAGTACTCCTTTACGAGTCTATTTTCAAATCCAGTTGGTTTCATAATTTTTGAATTCCATTTGAATTATTGGTAGCCGATTTACTCAAAACTGTTCATTTGTACTTTTCTGGGTAAAACTGTGATCTTCGGGGCCTATTCGGGAGACCACCCAAGGCACATCCGAAGGGATTTTTGTATGAGGCCAGTTTCTTTCGAAAGATGGCCATACAAACTTCAATCACACTAAATTTCGTAGCTTTTTATGAAGTGGATTTTTCTAGACAATTTTTCAAAGTTGTCCACTCATCACTTTTAAAAATCCCCAGCAGCAACCCTACAAGGAGCATAACTCCTAGGTTTTCAACCGGATCAACTCGAAATTTTGCATGAATCTCTTATTTAGCCTAATCTTTCAAATGGATTTGGTTTGGTTTGATTTCAAATTGGATTTGATTAATATCAAGAGAGATTGCCTTACTTTTACCAAATTTTCTGGATTTGATTCAACTTGTTTTTGAGTAACTTGTGCTTTGATTTTCATCTTTTATGATATTCCAGAAATGATATTGACATAAGAGAGGATCTAAAATCCATTTAAATCTTCATGTGAAAATATCATACATTAGTCCTTTTGCAAGGTTTTCTATGATTTTTAGCAAGCTTCTTATTTTCTTTTTAGCATGAACATACACTTGGCCACCACTTCGTGTGGATGAATGGAGGTGCCTAACACCTTCCCCCGTTCATAATCTAATCCCCTTACCCATCTCTGGATTTGATTTTCAAGTAGGATTATTTTTATCCTAGAATGTTGCTTTTATCTCTTTTTGCTTGTTTTTCAATCTTTTGGTGTCCATTCTCACCTCGAAATAATGAATGGTGGCGACTCCCACTCTTTTAAGTCGAGCCCCGTGTGTTGACGGAGGGAGGTCACTCCGGTGATTTTTCCCATGTCTCACAACTGGCGACTCCGCTGGGGATATGTGGATTTAAGCCATTTTTGTGTATATTCATGCTTTTTCTTTACTTTTGAATGCTTGCTATTTTGTGTATTTTGCTTGGGCATATTGAATCTCAAATCTGATTTACATGATTAGAAAAATTCACATGAATAAAAGCATGGGTATGTTGCTTGATTGTGTCTATGAATGTGTTTAAGGGAAAGCCCATGTTGTAATAGGACTTTGATATGTTTTGTGAGAGCATGTGTTCTTTTGGGTTTCAATACCATGAGGTGAACATGAAAAAAATTTAAAAACTTGAAATCTGGAAATTTAGTGTTAATTTTGGGTATTCAAGCTTGTTTCCCATGAATAATGCTTTTTTGCTTAATGTTTGTTTTATGCCATGCTTTTGATTTGGGGGTATAGGATGACATGATTGGAGCATGAAAACAATGAGCAATGAAATCCGGAAATTTAGTGTTAATTTTGGGTTTTCAAGCATGTTTTTACCAACAAAACCCTTCTTATACCATGTCAAGTAGTTGTTGAATTTTTTAGGCATCAATTTGAGGTATGGGTGATACACTTTGAGCATAAAATTGAAAGCCCGGAAACCCAGAATTCAGTAGAGGTTTTGAGGTTATTTTCAAGCATGTTTCCCAACAAAACACCTCTTGAACAATGCATATAGTTGCTGATTTTTTTTAGGCTTCAATTTGGGGTAAAAATAATGCACCTTTGAGCATGAAAAAGAGCATGAAATCTGGAATTTTAGGAATGCTTTTGGGTTTCAAGCATGCTTACATGATTTAATTCTTGTTTGTACAAATAACATGTTTTGTATACCACTTTTTGGGCATGTAGTATTTTTTGTGCATATTTAGTTGTTTTGGTGCTTGCTTACTTGTATTTAGCTTCATTTTATTTTGTCATATGTACCTTGGCTTGAATTGAATGCATGGCTACGAAAAAGAGTGGCAAGGGGCTGGGACGTTGTGAATGTTACCACAATTTTAAATTGCACTTGAGCACTTGAAACAATTTGCACAGCCTACCCATTACCTATTAGGAAGTTGAACCATGAATGTGTGTAGCTTGGCGCACCGAGGTCGTGACTTCGGAAAGCGAAAGTGAAAACATTTACCTTAGGATTTGGGTCAATGATGTGATGACAATGGGATCTGTGATTCGATTCCGGGCATCACTAGACTTGAGTTCTAAGTTGCCAATTAAGCCAAAACCCAAAAACCATACGCTTGAAGGTGGAGAAACACGTTTTCAGCTAAAAGCATACAATTGCGTTTGGGGAATTGGGTGTAAATGTGGGAAGGCCGTTTGCATGTTTTACAGGCCAAGGTATAATGTGTATACCATATTGAATGAAGGTAATACAAGGTGGCAAAGTAAAGCCATGTTTTTTTTCCTAAATTTGGGGAATTTTGCAAGTATGATGTCCAAGCCCAATTTGGGGCAAGTTTTGAAGGTCAAGATAAGGTGAACATCAAATGGGAATGAAAAAAATCAAATCTGGTGAAAAAAATGAGTCAAAATGGCCATTTCGGCAAGAACCGGTAACTCAGGCCGGTTAAGAACAATCTTATTCATATCCGGTATCTAATACCGGATACAAAGGGCTATGCGCGTATCCGGTCATTCTAACCGGATACCTTAAGACATACCCTTATCCGGTCATTAATACCGGATACATGCAGAAATTCAATAAATTGGCTTTTTCAGCCCGAATTTTCAAAATAAAGTGCCTAAACACCTTAGATAATTCTTAGGCACCCTAAAGAAAATATAAAAATGTCAAAAAAAAATATACAAAAAAAAAAATGTATATTCTTCTAGGATTAAACCTAAGGTTGAAACTCAAAGAATGAGCTAAGGTATCATATTTTTGACATCAATTCAATTCAAACATGTGTCAATCAAGCTTTAGAACTTGAAAATCTTATAAACCTCATCAAATTTCAAAAAAAAGATAAAAAATAAAAACCTTGATTGGTCTCCTTTTTACCAATCAAACCAAATCAAAAAGTGGGACCTCTGGAAGCCCTAGAATATTCCATGAACCCTTGATTGGTCTCCTTTTTACCAATCAAATCAAATTAAAAAATGGGACCCTTGGAAGCCCTAGAATATTCCATGAACCCTTGATTGGTCTCCTTTTTACCAATCAAATCAAATTAAAAAATGGGACCCTTGGAAGCCCTAAAATATTCCATCAAAACCCTTGGTTGGTCTCCTTTTTACCAATTGTAGACACCCCAAAATTGCACGATTTTTGATAAATCTTGAAGGAGAGATATTTTATTGGGATTTTCAATTCTTTGCATTGGGTTTGAGATACTTAACCCATTTGAATCCAAAACGGAAAAGGAAAAGGCCCGAATTCAATCTTTTGTGCAAAGTCAAACTTTTTCCAGGTGAATTTTGTTGACTTTTGACCCCAGAAAATGAAATATTTTTTAAAGCCAGATTTCAAGATAATTTTTCCCGGTAATCAGGTTTTTAGCCATGTTATTGCATAAAAGAATTTTTTGAGATTTTAAATCTTGGCGAATACCTTGGTTTTAACATATTGAACCTTTTTTTCCAGACCTGAAAAATCGGAATTTTGCCTAGCACTGGAAAGTTGACTTTTTATTCACTTGGAATTTGGGTCTGGAACTATTTTTAATGGATTCAAATGGGGGGGGGGGGGGGTGTTTGCTTATTTACATGTAATATCTTAAGTAAATGGAGATTAAAAAATACGAGGACATTTACTTAAACGATATTACATGTAAATAAGTATTGCCTGTGTTAAAATTTGGAAAAAGAGCTTTTTTACCTGTATCCGGCAACTCAGGCCGGATACAAATACTTTCCTTTGTATCCGGTCTAAAGTGCCGGATACAAGGAAAAGTTAGTGTATCTGGCATCATATGCCGGATACATTAAATCTCTAGTGTATCCGGCCTGAGATGCCGGATACATTAGTTTTTGCTCAAAATTAAGGTTTTCCGAGAGAAACCACTTTTTACCATCATGTCCCTCATTTAATGAGGGGAAATCTCGGAAACAACCCTAGGGTTAAAGTTGGAGGGTGCTAGACATTAAGTTGTGTCTACCAATGACCTTAGCCTTTGCCTATAAATAGGAGGCTCCTCCTCAAGCAAATGACCAAGTTTTTTGAGATCGAAGAGCTCCGAGTGAAGAAGGAAACCGCTGCCGGATTGCTTCCAGAACCCCAGGTAAGCCTCAACCCTCTTCTAATTTCTGTATTTTAATTCTTAGATCTAGATCTCTTCTTCTACCTTTCTGTAGAATAAAGCTTTGTTTGTATGTGTGGAAACCCTTCCCCGGCTCAAAGTATCTCAAGACTCCCCTAGCCGTAAAACGTGAAGGCGGATCTAGGAGAAACGAGACTGGGGATTGACCCTAGTACTAGAACCCATGTAGCATAAGGCCTTGTGATTGATTGAAAACCATTCTATAATCAAAGTACCCTTGATTATCTCGAAGAACCGTGTTTAACGGGGAGAGAGAACAAAGGGAAACGATAATGGAATGGAACCCTAGGCTATGCTAGAACCTATTTTGTTGAATCCATATGCATGCTATATTGTTGTATTGATATTGTGTGGTTTTTTCACCATTGCACATACAATACACTATTTTTGCGGGATAGGCTCACATTTGGGGATTTATTGCTTTCATAGTGATAAATTCTTAATAAATTGCCTCCATCAATTCTGGAATGTTTTCAAATGATTTCTAAAGGTTTTTGTTCATCTTGCACGAATTTGCACACACTTTGTCAATTTTCGGATTTGGTTTTCTTCGGATTAGGGTTTACTTGACAGCAACTGTAGCCTAACTTCGGACACTCATAACTTCATCATCCGGATGAATTTTGGAGTGATTCTAGAACCATGGGAAAGGTGAGGCTGTCTAGTTTATACCTACCAAAAATCATGAATTTCTATCGAGCAGATTTTTGACACCTCTCTGTCGAAGTTGACTGGTCAGTTCAGGTTTAAATACAGAACTTGTCACTTCGACGGAGTGCCATGTGTTCGTTTTAAATCTGATTCAAGTGATTTTTGTTTATGAGTACTCCTTTACGAGTCTATTTTCAAATCCAGTTGGTTTCATAATTTTTGAATTCCATTTGAATTATTGGTAGCCGATTTACTCAAAACTGTTCATTTGTACTTTTCTGGGTAAAACTGTGATCTTCGGGGCCTGTTCGGGAGACCACCAAAGGCGCATCCGAAGGGAGTTTTGTATGAGACCAGTTTCTTTTGAAATATGGCTATACAGACTTCAATCACACTAAATTTCGTAGATTTTTATGGAGTGGATTTTTCTAGACAATTTTCCAAAGTTGCCCACTCATCACTTTTAAAAATCCCCAGCAGCAACTTCAAAGGAGCATAACTCCTAGGGTTTTTATCGGAATGAAGTGAAATTTTGCATGAGATCCTTATTTACTATAATCTTTCAAATGGATTTGGTTTGATGTGATTTAAAATTGTATTTGAATGATTTCAAGACAAATGGCATTACTTTCACCGAATTTTCCGGATTTGATTCAACTTGGTTTTGTGCAACCTTTACTTTGATTTCCATCCTTTTTTATGATATTCCAGAAGTGATATCAACATAAGAGAAGATCTGGAATGAATTTGGATTTTCATGTGAAGATATCATACATGTATCTTTTTTTTTTTTTTCAAGTTTTAATGATTTTTTAGCAAGCTTTCTATTTTCTTTTTAGCATGAATAAACATTTGGCAACCACTTTGTGTGGGTGAATGGGGGTGCCTAACACCTTCCCCTATTCATAATCTAATCCCCTTACCCATCTCTGGATTTGATTTTCAAGTAGGATTATTTTTATCCTAGAATGTTTCTTTGTATCTTTTTTGCTTATTTTTCACTCTTTTGGTGTCCATTCTCACCTCCAAATTATGAATGGTGGCGACTCCCGTTTTTTTGCGTCGAGCCCCGTGTGTTGACGGAAGGAGGTCACTCCGGTGATTTTTTCCCATGTCTCACAACTGGCGACTCCGCTGGGGAACTTGTGGATTTAAGCCAATTTTGGGTGTTTTGTTCATGCTTTCTTTACTTGTGAATGCTTGCTATTTTTCTTATGTTATTTGTGCATATTGTTGTATCTTGAAATCTGATTGGGATACTTTGAAATCTACATGGATAAAGGCATGTGTATATGGTTGAATTATGCCTAAGATCATGTTTATGGTCTTGTTTTGGTGTGCATGCTTACTTGTTATATTTTTGTACCTTGTCTTGGGAGGTTTTTAGTGCCATGTTTTGAGCATGAAAATGAAGTGCATGAATTCAATAAACTCAATGGGTATATGTTGAGAGTTCCAAGCATGTTTCCCCCAATTTAAACCTTTCTAATGCCATATTTTAGTGATTGGATTCATAGGCTTTGATTTGGGCATGAATGAAGCATGTTGAGCACTAAAGATAAAGAATACAAAATCTGGAAATTTTAGTGGTTTTCAAGCATGTTTTTACCATCAAAACCTTTCTTGTATCATGTCAAGTAGTGCTAGAATTTTAGGCATCAATTTGGGGGCATAAGTGATACACTTTGAGCATGAAAGCAATAATACAAAATCTGGAAATTTTAGTGTATGATTTGGGAGATTTCAAGCATATTTTACCAAATTGAAACACTTTTTGGACCATGTCAAGTAAGTGCTAAAATTTTAGGCTTCAAATTGGGTAGAAATGGTACACTTTGAGCATGAAAAAGAGCATGAAATCTGGAATTTTAGGAATGCTTTTGGGTTTCAAGCATGCTTACATGATTTAATTCTTGTTTGTACAAATAACATGTTTTGTATACCACTTTTTGGACATGTAGTATTTTTGTGCATATTTAGTTGTTTTGGTGCTTGTTTGCTTGTATTTAGCTTCATTTATTTTGTCATATGTACCTTGGCTTGAATTGAATGCATGGCTACGAAAAAGAGTGGCAAGGGGCTGGGACGTTGTGAATGTTACCACAATTTTAAAATTGCACTTGAGCACTTGAAACAATTTGCACAGCCTACCCATTACCTATTAGGAAGTTGAACCATGAATGTGTGTAGCTTGGCGCACCGAGGTCGTGACTTCGGAAAGCGAAAGTGAAAACATTTACCTTAGAATTTGGGTCAATGATGTGATGACAATAGGATCTGTGATTCGATTCCGGGCATCACTAGACTTGAGTTCTAAGTTGCCAATTAAGCCAAAACCCAAAAACCATACGCTTGAAGGTGGAGAAACACGTTTTCAGCTAAAAGCACACAATTGCGTTTGGGGGAATTGGGTGTAAATGTGGGAAGGCCGTTTGCATGTTTTACAGGCCAAGGTATAATGTGTATACCATATTGAATGAAGGTAATACAAGGTGGCAAGGTAAAGCCATGTTTTTTCCTAAATTTGGGGATTTTTACAAGTATGATATCCAAGCCCAATTTCGGGCAAGTTTTGAAGGTCAAGATAAGGTGAACACCAAGTAGGAATGAAAAAAATCAAATCTGGTGAAAAAAATGAGTCAAAATGGCCATTTCGGCAAAAACCGGCAACTCAGGCCGGTTAAGAAGAAATTCATTCATATCCGGTATATATAGCCGGATACAAAGGGCTATGCGCGTATCCGGTCATGTTGACCGGATACCTTAAGACATACCCTTATCCGGCTATTAGTACCGGATACATGCAGAAACTTAATAAATAGGCTTTTTCAGCCCGAATTTTCAAAATAAAAATGCCTAAACCCTGTGTATAATTCTTAGGCACCCTAAAGAAAATATAAAAATGTCAAAAAAAAATATAAAAAAAATATATAAAAAAAGTGTATATTCTTTTAGGATTAAACCTAAGGTTGAAACTCAAAGAATGAGCTAAGGTATCATATTTTTTGACATCAATTCAATTCAAACATGTGTCAATCAAGCTTTAGAACTTGAAAATCTTCTAAAATTCATCAAATTTCAAAAAAAAATAAAAACCTTGATTGGTCTCCTTTTTACCAATCAAGTACAAAAAAAGTGGGACCTTTGGAAGCCCTAGAATATTCCATGAACCCTTGATTGGTCTCCTTTTTACCAATCAAATCAAATCAAAAATTGGGACCTCTGGAAGCCCTAGAATATTCCATGAACCCTTGATTGGTCTCCTTTTTACCAATCAAATCAAATTAAAAAATAGGACCCTTGGAAGCCCTAAAATATTCCATCAAAACCCTTGGTTGGTCTCCTTTTTACCAATCAAGTCCAAAAAAAGTGGGACCCTTGGAAGCCCTAAAATATTCCATGAACCCTTGATTGGTCTCCTTTTTACCAATCAAATCAAATCAAAAATTGGGACCTCTGGAAGCCCTAGAATATTCCATGAACCCTTGATTGGTCTCCTTTTTACCAATCAAATCAAATTAAAAAATGGGACCCTTGGAAGCCCTAAAATATTCCATCAAAACCCTTGGTTGGTCTCCTTTTTACCAATCAAGTACAAAAAAAGTGGGACCTCTGGAAGCCCTAGAATATTCCATGAACCCTTGATTGGTCTCCTTTTTACCAATCAAATCAAAAAAAGTGGGACCTCTGAAAGCCCTAGAATATTCCATGAACCCTTGATTGGTCTCCTTTTTACCAATCAAATCAAATCAAAAAATGGGACCCTTGGAAGCCCTAAAATATTCCATCAAAACCCTTGGTTGGTCTCCTTTTTACCAATCAAGTACAAAAAAAGTGGGACCTCTGGAAGCCCTAGAATATTCCATGAACCCTTGATTGGTCTCCTTTTTACCAATCAAGTCAAAAAAAATGGGACCTTTGGAAGCCCTAGAATATTCCAACACAAAAAAAAAAAAAAAAAAAAATCGGGATTGGTGTTCACCTAATCTACTGGCTTACATGTATAGGGGTGTGACTCAAGTTAAATGGAAGCTAACATGTTTTGTTGACTTTTACCCAGGTACATTCACCTACAACCCAGTCATTGCTCCCGTAACCAGATCTAAAGCCCGAGCAATGAATACTGAAGAGAACCAAGCCCAAGCTACTGTCCCTGCTCAGGACTTCACCCAACTGCAGGAGCAAGTGGCTGGTCTAGCCAAGATGCTGGGGGACCTACTAGCGGCTCAGGCCCAACAGGCCCAGGCCCAAAATCAAGCCTCAACTTCCCATCCGGCACCACCACCTCAGGCTTATATTCCGCCTCCGGTTCAGCCCATGCCTGAGCCCATTTCTGAACCAGTCCCTGAGCCCATTCTGATCAGGGAAAATAGAGCTGAGTCTGAGAAAGAGCTGGAGAAAGAAAAGGCCCGAGATGAAATGGAAAAGAAGATGCTGCTTAGGATAGAAAGAATCCAGGCAGAGCTGAAGGAGGTGAAGGGGGGATGCAGCCATGGAGGCACCACCTTCGAAGACCTGTGCATGTACTCGGACGTCTGTCTACCGGCTAAGTTCAGGTGCCCGGACTTCGACAAATTTGATGGCACGGGCTGCCCATTGAGCCATCTGAAACTATACTGCGGGGCCCTGTGCCAGTTTGGCCGGGATGATGGCATATTGATCCAGCTCTTCCAGAGGAGTTTGACCGGGTCAGCTCTCAGGTGGTTCGCTACAGTGGACTATGGCAGGATCAGGAGGTGGAAGGACCTAGCCGACGCCTTCTTAGACCAGTACAAGTTCAACTCGGAGATCGTGCCAGACCGGTACGACATGATGAGGATGACCAAAGGGAAAGACGAACCGGTGAGACAGTACGCCAAGAGGTGGAGAGAGGCCGCCTCCCAGGTCAGGCCACCTATGCAAGAACCAGAGATGATCTCCACCTTTATGGGCACACTGGGGCAGCCTTTTTACAACCATCTGGTGGGCCAGATCACCACCAACTTTGCGGCCCTGGTGCAAGTTGCGGACCGGATCGAAGAGGGGGTCAAGTAAGGAAGGCTGATAGACTACTCTACTCTGACTGGGCAGTCTGATGCCTCTGCCTCCATGGCCCAGAAGAAAGGGGCCGGATTCAAAAAGACGGGGGCCCGAAAAGAAGGGGAGGTGAACCTGGTCCAGGCTCCTCCAGCCAAGAAGCCACTGCACGTCAACATCTCTGTACCCCAGCAGGCCCAACAGGCCCGACAGGCCCCGCAGGCCCAGCAGTCCTACCAGGCCCCGCTGAATATCAATTTCACCCCCGCTGCACCAGCAAACCAGAGGAGGATCTTTTCCAGGGAGGAAAGGGAGGCCTGGTTGGCCAACAGAAAGAACCGGGTTTTCACCCCTCTACCCATATATCTTTCCCAATTGCTGCCAACCCTGCTGAAGGGTGAATACTTGAGTTTGAAAGAGCCTAACCCAAATGCCACCAGGGGAAGAAATTTTGACACATCGGTCACCTGTGACTTCCACATGGGTGCACCGGGACATTCTACAGATACCTGCTGGGTATTAAAGCATGCGGTCCAAGACGTGTTGGACCAGAAGGCCTTGGTGTTCAACACTGCTGCACAGGCCCCATCCGGGAATGACATTGGGCAGAACCCGCTGCCTTACCACAATGGGGCAGGCCCATCCAACTCCATCACAGCCATATCCACCTCTAGAAGGGCCTTTGACCCATCTCAGCTTATAGCTCCAATCGGGACCACTGTCCAGGTCCGATTTTTCCCAGAAGAGGAAGAGGAGGAGATCAACATGGTCTCCCAAAAAAATAATCCAACTGCTGAGGACATAAGTTCCTCCCTAAACCGGGTCTCATCTCTGATGGCCCAGATGAATACTGCAAGGCCCCCATTGGTCATTAATTGCAGTCCACCCACTTATCCTCCATCCAAGCCGTCTAAGGCTCCACTGGTCATCAACCTTGACCCAACCACCAATTCCATCAATTCTTCTGTCCACACCAAACCCAAACTTCAACCCTTGGTTGTAAATGTGCAACCAGCCCAGATTATCCCTAAACCGGCCCATAAATCCCGGTCCAGACTCCAGCCATTAGTGGTCAATATCCCTAAGTTAGCCTATTCAGAGGCCGCTGTACCATGGAATTACAGCGAGGGCACCACAGCTACGGTTCAAAAGGTCAGGAACCAGAACCAGGAGGAGGTGAACCTCATGACGAGGTCGGGGAGATGTGCAGGGGGTGAAGAGAAGGAGAAGGAGATAGAAACAGAAAAACAAAAAATTGAAAAAGAAAATGAAAAAAGAAAGCTGAAAGGAAAAAATAAAGTGGGAGAAGACACCCCCCAGGGTGCAGAAAATGAGGGAGCTGACCTCATAAGAATAATAAAAAAGAGTGAATTCAATCTTGTGGATCAGCTAAACAAGGTCCCGGCCCAGATCTCAATACTGGGCCTTCTGCTGAATTCAGAAAAGCATAGGGATGCATTGTTAAGGGTGCTGCAGAGTGCACATGTATCCCAGACCATAGATCCAGACCAACTTGGCAAAATGGTTGGTCAAATCTTATCACATAATGTGATAAGTTTATCTGAAGGTGAGATCAGCCCAAGTGGGTGCCACCACGTTGACCCTTTGCACATCACTGTGCTTTGTAAGGGCAGCATGGTAGCACGGGTTTTGATTGACAACGGGTCAGCATTAAATGTCTGCCCGTTAATCACTTTTGCCAAGCTGGGTCTGGACCAGTCAAGGATAAAACAAAATGGGCGGATAGTAAGGGCTTTTGATAGCTCCAAGACCCACTCCCTAGGGGAGATTGAACTGCCGGTCACCATTGGGCCGAATATCTTCAACATCACATTTGAAGTGATGGATATACCCGCAGCATTCAATCTGCTCCTAGGAAGGCCGTGGATACACTCGGCTAGGGCAATACCATCCACGCTCCACCAAATGGTGAAATATGTCAAAGGGCAAAGGGTGATAACAGTCCTAGCCGAGAACTTGGTGCCGCCCACCGTGTCACCTGATGTACCTCTGATCAATGTAGACTTGACTGTCGACAAGATTGCATTCCACTCGTTTCAGTTTGAGGCGGTTAATTTCATACCTGGGGGGTATGAGAAAAAGAAAGAAAAGGGGACTACTGCTGAGAAAATGGTGAGGAAAGTGATGGAAAAATACCATTTTCACCTGGGGAAAGGCCTGGGAATAAGCCTGCAAGGAATGGTGGAGCCAGTCAAGGCCCAGAAATTGATTCCTAAAGCAGGGTTGGGCTTCAAGCCCAGAGGCTGGAGAAGACAGAAATATGAAGAAGGAGAGAAAAGAAGCAGAAGAAATTTCCCTCATCTAAGGGAAAATTTTCCAAAACCCTCCTGTATAATCCAACTATCTCAGCCCATGGACCAGTCTAAGCCTCCATACCACAACATCAACCCATTTCAGAAACCATATGTTCCAACCCTGCAACCCTATAACCCATCTCCAATAATGAAAGCAGCAGATGGGCCTGGGCCACAGCCCGAGCAGCATTTGGATTTTTCTGAAGATGTTGGGGCCTTCTTCGCCATGACTGAAGGCGAAAAGACTGGTGGTGAGATGGACCTGCCGTTCATTGACTGGGCCGCAGTGAAGATTCCAGACGAGGTCATTCCTGGACTGAGCCCCGTAGCAGAAAAGAGCAGTACCCACCCGGTGATGATGGCATCGGATTCTGGGCCTGAGGAGCGGGCTTGCACAATTTTCCCTGTTCCTGAAAAACTTTGTTTAAATAATTGGGAGGAAACTCCTCTAACTTTTGAAGCTGCGTTTGTTCGGCAAACTAACGTGGCTCCTAAAAAAAACTCCAATAGTGGATTGCCATTCCCCTGAAGGTTCTAATGGGCCTTCGTCTTCAGGGGGATTAGGTTTAGAAGGCCCACAAAAAACCCAAAAAGATTTTTCTATTTTTTCTAGGAAATTTAATTTTTTCAAAAAGGTACAAACCACTTATGAGCCATATAATCAAACTGAATTGGACCAGGTTGAATATGACTTCGACCTTGAGCTCGACTTTGATCTCATGGGGATCGAAGAAGAGACCGAGGTCGAAGAAGAAGACTTTCCAAAAGAAATTGAATATCAATTGGAACGTCATGAAAAGGGGGTCCAACCTAATATTGAGGAGACCATATCCATAAATCTGGGGACCGAAGATGACCCACAAATTGTGAAAATCGGGTCATATTTATCTGATGTGCAGAAAAAGGAAATGTCACGGTTTTTGGCAGATTACAAGGACGTGTTTGCTTGGTCGTATCGGGATATGCCTGGGTTGGACACGGACATGGTGGTGCACAAATTGCCAATTTTGCCAGGGGTTAAGCCGATTAAGCAGAAGCTGAGAAGATTGAAGCCTGAATGGACTCTAAAGGTCAAGGAGGAAGTGGTCAAACAATTTCAGGCCGGACTTTTAGCAGTCTCTACTTACCCTGAGTGGCTAGCAAACATAGTGCCGGTACCCAAGAAGGACGGGAAGGTCCGAATGTGCGTAGACTATAGAGACTTGAACAAGGCAACCCAAAGGACGATTTCCCACTTCCACACATCGACATTCTGGTCGATAATACTGCGGTACATAGCCTGTTCTCGTTCATGGATGGGTTCTCGGGATATAATCAGATCAAGATGGCTAAGGAAGACCAAGAAAAAACAGCATTTATCACTCCTCGGGGTACATTCCATTATACAGTCATGCCATTCGGACTCAAGAATGCCGGGGCAACATATCAACGGGCTATGACAGCACTATTCCATGACATGATCCACAAGGAGATGGAAGTCTATGTGGACGATATGATTGCCAAATCATGCAAGGAGGAGGACCACTTGATCAATCTGAAGAAGGTGTTTGATAGGCTCAGAAAATACAGTCTACGGCTTAACCCGGCAAAATGTGTCTTTGGGGCTACATCAGGGAAGTTGCTCGGGTTTATTGTGAGCCGAAGAGGAATTGAGATTGACCCGGCTAAAGCCAAGGCCATAATTGAAATGCCAGCACCCAGAACCGAGAAGGAGGTCTGTGGTTTTCTCGGAAGAATTCAGTACATAAGCCGGTTCATAGCACAGCTCACTGCTATCTATGAACCAATTTTCAAGCTTCTAAGGAAGGATAACCCGATGGTCTGGAATGAGGATTGCCAACAAGCCTTCGATACGATCAAGGAATATCTACTGAACCCGCCTGTGCTAGTGCCACCAACTCCAGGAAGACCACTGATCCTGTACTTGTCAGTGTTGGAAACGTCCATGGGATGTGTCTTGGGGCAGCATGATGAGACTGGTAGAAAAGAAAGGGCCATTTACTATCTGAGTAAAAAATTCACGGAATATGAAGCCAAGTACTCGCCATTGGAAAAGACTTGCTGTGCTCTAGTGTGGGCAACTCAGAGGCTAAGGCATTATTTCCTTAGTCACTCCACACTACTGATATCTCAAATGGACCCGCTGAAATATTTATTTGAGAAACCGGCACTGACTGGCAGAACGGCTAAGTGGCAACTATTACTGTCCGAGTTTGACCTCACGTACATCACTCAGAAGGCGATCAAGGGTCAAGCCATAGCTGATCACCTGGCTGCACATCCTCTGCCAGAATATCAACCCTTGAAGACCAACTTTCCCGATGAGGCGATTCTGTACACTGAAGAGGAGGACAGTGAGAGTTCTTGGCAGATGTTCTTTGATGGGGCCGCCAACATGAACGAAAACGGAATAGGGGCAGTCTTGGTTAAACCAGATGGTTCACACATCCCGATTGTAGTAAAGCTGAGATTCCAGTGCACCAATAACATAGCAGAATATGAAACATGCATAATTGGATTGCAAGCAGCCATGGATCATGAAGTGGAGGAACTTGACGTATACGGGGATTCGAGTCTTATCATATTTCAAACAACTGGTGAATGGAAAACCAAGGATCACAAATTGATCCCCTATCACCAGTATTTGGAAGAAATAAGCACAAATTTCACTCGAATTTCCTTCAACTATATGCCAAGGGCCAAAAATCAATTTGCGAATGCTCTAGCAACATTGGTGTAAGCACCTCATTTTTGCGCTCCCAAAAAGCCAGAAATACAAAACCCGGCTAAATGGTCAAACCCCGAGGGGTGGAAAACTGACCTTTTAATCAGGTAAAATTTGGCCGCATCACTTCGCTGCCATTGGATAGAGAATCCCGACACGATTCCAGCGCAACCGGGTTTGCAGGAATCGGAGTCCAGATGAAGCATCCAAGGGCAGTCAAACCTAAGGGAAAGCCGAGAGTTGACTTTTCCTCGAATTCCGTGCCGAATTTCTTGATCTATGCCATTGGATAGAGAATCCCGACACGATTCCAGCACAACCGGGTTTGCAGGAATCGGAGTCCGGATGAAGGATCCAAGGGCAGTCAAACTTGAGGAGGGATCAAAAGTTGACTTTTTCTCGGAATCCGTGCCAAGAGCTTAGCCCCATGTCATTAAATAGAGGGCTCCGACACGAGTTTAACGCAATTGAGTTTGCTCAAATCGGAGTTCAGATGAGTGAGGTATGAGCTGTTAAAGTTCCCGAGTTGCAAAGCCAGAAACTGCACACGTGGCAGCCGACGCAGCAAAATATCTCAGGGACCAAATCTTAAATATCCAAAATTCGTACGGGGCAATCCGTAGATATCCAAAAGTGTCGAATCGGTCGTTTCGGTCGAATCGGTCAAGTCGAGGGCATTTCTGTAAATTTTCCAACTTGTATCCGGCCTTCAAGGCCGGATACACTGTCCCTGCTTCATATCCGGTCATGAAGGCCGGATATTATAGATTTGCCGCGCGATTTCCGCGCCACTTGGCCGACAAATCCGCGGCGGAATTAAATTTCGTCATGATCATTCATGTATCCGGCCTGAGTTGCCGGATACAAATAAGAAGCAGTGTATCCGGCCTTCAAGGCCGGATAAGGGGAGGACCTAATGTATCCGGCCTGAGTTGCCGGATACATTAAGTTTTCTATAAATACCAAAACAGCAGACCTGTCCGGGGTTGGCTTTTCTTGGCTTGCTTTTGGCTCTTTCTCCCCTTTCATTCTTCATCCGAACCCCTCCCTTTTGAGCACTCTTGGCCTCCACCACCCCCACTCCACCCCAAGATCACAAAACCTCTTCCACTCTTCACCTTCTCCACCTTCCTACTAACACAAAGAGGTGCCTAGTTGCTGTTGGAGAAAAGTGTGTGTACCAAGGGACTTCCAGCGGCTTTCCATCATCAAAGAGGGGTCTCCACCTTGCTTAGGATTGCTAGAATCACCAGGTAAGGTTCCTCGCCATATCATGTTTATCATATATTAAATTTGGATTTTCTTGTTATTATTTTCTTCTTCTTGTCCTCTCCCTTGGCATGGCCTGGTTTCCATGCAATTTTCTGCATGTACATGATCTTATTTTCATAGCACGAAACCCCCACTAGTAAGAGGTTTACGTGGGGTCCCTTGGGTGTAGGAAGTCTCATTTTTCATACACTCTTTGGGATGCCTATAGGATGCCATGTTAGTTTACTGTTTTGAGAATCTGTAGGAGGAGAATGTTCCTCCCTTTTCAATCCAATGTACCCCCATGATAAGCCCCCTTCTCTCTCCTTTCTTCAAGTTTTTTGCTTCTAGTTTTAAGCATGAGACTGGAGCTTAGACTTTGCTGTTTCTTGTCTTCTTTGTGTTTTCTCTCATATGCGTAGTGGCATGCATGCCAAGGCCACATAGGCCCTTGTCTACTGCTGTGTTTGTTACATGATTAGACCAGGCCTTCCATGACATAGCTACTGTTTTCATCGTTTGAAAGTCAGTCCATGTGAGTATGTTAGATGTGTATGCAAGCATGCTCCACAATCCCTGATCTCCCCACTTGCTGTTTTACGTATCTAAGCATGAATCCTTCCCTTGCTTTAAGTGATGATTTGCTGTTTACTGATCTTTATAGCATGTAATAAGCCCTTGTTATGCTCCCACCATTGTGATTCAGGTGAGTCGCTGCTGGAGACAGCAGCCAACTCCCACTGTCTGTTACCGCCCAGCAAGCCTAAACCCCAAGACCAAGCCCCCTGCCTTCCCAATACCCCCATTTGCTTTGATGTATGGATCCCAAAGGAGAAGCCAAATGTGGCTTCTCCCAAACCTGAGCCAACATGGGCTCATCCAGGAGCCCACAGGACCTTCTACATGTCCCCAGAACCCCCTGGAATCCATCCCGAATGGCCTAAACCAAAAAGAAGCCATTATAGGGTGATCCGGCAACTCAGGCCGGATCACCTGTAGCCTAGGTTTATCCGGCAACTAGGGCCGGATAACCTGAGGCTTCTGTGTATCCGGCAGCTAAGGCCGGATCACTTTCAGAGCCTGTGTATCCGGCCTGAGTTGCCGGATACACACAGAGAACCTGTTTTTTGCATATTGCTGATCCATGGCCGAATCTTGTGATGATTCGTGCATAAACCAAAGAACCAACAGGGTTTCCGGGCCAACCGGAAACCCAAGATGGGACTTGGACCCGTCGGTCCAGCTTGGCACACTTGTGGGCCTTCCAACGGGGCCCACCAAGCCCAATGAACCAAATACATGCTAATTAAACAACCTAAGTAAAAATGAACTAATTTAATCGGACGGGCCAAACCCAATGCGGCCCGCCCATGCCATGTGATGTGAATGAATGCCTGGATTGTGTGGTTTGGCCGAGACCATGGGCCAGGGCCTGTCGGGCCCGCTAAAGCCCACCAAGTGAACCAAGTTAAGGCACAAGCCCTAACTCCCAAAGAACTGGGCTTTCAAAGCCCAAAGCTGGGATCATGGGCCCCAAGCCCAATGACCAGCCCACCATGGCTCAAATGTAAACAAGATAAGTTTAAAACACCCTTGGCTACCATGGGGGCCCACCTAAGGGGCCCAACGACCCATCCGACCCACTTTTGCATGAAAGCAACTTAATAAATCCAAAATTAAACCTAAAGCAAATGCAATTCACTAACCAAAGCCCACAGGGCCTCCTAGGGTTAGACTGAGGCCCACCAAGGGCCCGCGGGCCACTTCCGGCCCAACTTGGTACACTTGTGGGCCCTCCAATGGGGCCCACCCAAACAGACCCAGTTCACTTTAAATAAATCAAGATAAAATCAATTAAAGGGACCCATACCACTCAGGTGGTCCCACCAAGACTTAACCAAATTGCATGCGGGATTAGGAAATGGGCGAGAACCAATTAGAAAAGCTGACTCAGAATAGGGAACCCACGGGACCCGTCATCCGACGGGGTGGATTGGGGTGTCTACGGACTTCCCCAGCCCGCAACCGAGAACCAACCTTAGAATCTCAAGCCGCAGACCCAAAGCCCTAAATAGACAAAATTAGGCACCCAGGTGTCCGCCTGCACCCCATCAGGCGGTGGCGACTCCCGTTTACCCCGTGCCGCGTTTCCCACGCGCGCACAATTGGCTTCAATGGTCAGCATACCAGAAGGGGTAGACATTAGACCACTGGAAATTGAGGTTAGAGATGAACCGGCTTACTGTCTCGTTCTAGAGGGAGCACCAGAAGAAGAAGCACCATGGTTTCAAGATATCAAAAATTTCTTGAATAATCGGAGTCTGCCAGAAAATGCCACTGCTACTGAGAAGAGGACAATACAGAGATTGGCTGGTCAATTTCTGCTAAGTGGTGGACATGTGTACAAGAGGTCACAGAACGACATTCTGCTAAGATGTGTAGCTAAGGCTGAATCGGAAAGGCTGATCGAGACCGTACATGGAGGAGTTTATGGGCCCCATATGAGTGGACACATGTTGGCAAAGAAGATCCTGAGGCTAGGATATTACTGGACGACCATGGAGCATGATTGCTGTACACATGTCAGGAGGTGCCATCAATGCCAAATCTATGCAGATAACAAGCATGCACCCCCAGGTGAGCTGCACAACATGACATCACCCTGACCCTTCTCTATGTGGGGCATAGATGTCATTGGCATGATCTCCCCTAAGACATTGAATGGACACAGATTCATCCTGGTGGGGATTGACTACTTTACTAAATGGGTAGAAGCAGCCTCATATGCAAACATCACAAGCAACCATGTTATTAAATTTTTGAAGCACAATATTATTTGTCGCTATGGACTGCCAAGTGCCATAGTATCAGACAATGCTTCAAATATTAAGAACAAGGACATGAAGAAGATGTGTGAGCAGTTTCAGATCATCCACCACAAGTCAGCTCCGTACAGGCCAAAGATGAATGGGGCAGTAGAAGCAGCAAATAAAAATATAAAGAAAATCATTCAGAAGATGGTAGTGAGCTACAAGGATTGGCACGAAATGCTGCCACTTGCTCTACATGCCTACAGAACCTCGATCCGGACTTCAACTGGGGCAACCCCGTACTCCTTAGTCTATGGGATGGAAGCAGTCTTGCCCGTGGAAGTAGAGATCCCATCACTCCGAGTGCTCATGGAAGCAGAACTGGAAGAGGCCGAATGGGTCCAGTCAAGACATGATCAACTTAACCTGATAGAAGAAAAGCAGTTGAAAGTGCTTTGCCATGGGCAGTTATACCAGAAGAGAATGGCCCGGGCCTACAATAAGAAAGTGAGGCCCAGAACTTTACAAGAAGGAAACTTGGTGTTGAAGAAAATCTTACCATTTTTGGAAGATCCTCGTGGTAAGTTCAAGCCCAATTGGGAAGGCCCATATGTCGTCAAGAAGGTTCTGTCAAGGGGTGCACTCATCTTAGCAGAAATGGATGGGTCAGATTTTCCTGAGCCCATTAACTCTGACGCAGTAAAAAGGTATTTTCCTTGAGTGAATATTTCTAGGAAATGATCCGAGGCCATTTTTCTTTATTTCCTTCAAAATTCAAATCCCTAGTCTAGCCAAATTGAGCCGGTTCGTTTTTTTGATAAACCCAAACCGGATTTACAGTCAAAATTGGGGCAAAATCAATTGGGGCAAAAGTGAGGAAAAAAGAAAAAAGAGAGGAAAAGCAATGGAAATGGCAAATGAAAGCCAAGTGTGAAAAAAGATGCAAAGAATGAAAATTAGGGAAAAATGGGTAAATTTATCATGACTGTAAATCCGGTTGACCTATTTTCACACTTGAAAAATTTTGGGCCTTTAATACCCTTTCTTTCATAAACTGAGCCTAGCCTATGTTTCGTCCTATTTTTAAGCCCTCGGTGATCTTAGTTTGTTCATTCAAATATCAGAGTAAGATGGGTGATGACGGAATTCAGAAGCCGGCCCTAGTGAAAACCGTAACTGGCGCTAGGGGCGATATTGGCAAGAAAAAAAAGAAAAAAAATAAGAAAAATGAAAGAAAATCAGAGGTTGAGTTGATCATGGGGATCTGAGCCTGAAGCCAAGTTGGCATGAGCAGAATGGGGGCAGTTTTGGCATTTGGGGATGACTCTAAAGGTCCTAAGATGGATGGTTCTGATCCCTCAGTATTTTGTGGACTACCCTTTTCATTATTTAACCTGGTTTAAGTCCTTTAATTATAGGTGATTAAGTGCATGGACCAAATTTCAAAAATAAAAAAATATATATAAAAAGGAAAAACTATACTTTGGCCAGTGATGATAAATCAAATACTTTTCATAAAACCTTTGTTTTTACAAGCATATGAGAATTCTGAGGCCAATAATATAAAACTTTTATTTTGAATTAAATCCTTTGTCTTTCCACTATTGGAGTTTGCTTTTGTACAAAGGTAGAAAAAAATGAAAAAATGTGTGCAGGAAATAAAGCTAGTCTCTGTCTCCTAGCCGCTCCTCAAGCTCCCGCATCCGAGCGGCCTGAGCTGTAATGACTCCTGAAGCCCCCTCTGCAGCGGGATCACTCAAGAAGGAAACGACCTCATCTGAAAGGGCCTGCCTGATCCGCATACTCCTAAGGCTGGCCAAAGTATCCTGGTACTTCTGCCGGATCATACGGACCTCAAAGCAACGGGCCTGCCTCTGCTCCTCCAGCTTCTCTTCCATGGCAGTATGGCGTGAGATCTGCTCCTTAAGCTACCTCTCTAGATAAATACCCTGTATCCTGAGCTCCTGGGCCTCCCGTACCCATATTTGCTGAAGTCGCTTATGAGAAGCCCGCTCAGACTCTAAAATATCCTCATAAGTGGGAGCCAGGACTGCAGGAGGATCTTCGGGTACCGGTGCCTGACTCTGTATCTGCTCCCTGATCCAGAAAAGATAATCCTTCACATAGGCTTCTGAGAAGACTGGGCCACGCATGAAGCGAACATAGGACCACTCCCTCATCAACCAGGCATTCAGCTTCATGGTATCTGAAGAAAGGGGCCCAAGATGATCCTCATACCCACTTGGGATGATAATCCCCTGGGTCGCTTGGAACTGACGAAGGACCCGCAGAGAAAGATACAGTAGTGCATGTCTCAGGCCAGCTAGGATCAGAAAGTTACAGTCACGGAAGCTAATCACTGTCTCTGCATTGGGCTGATAAGTACCAGGCCATCTCACCTGGTCATCCTGAAGTGAGCCCAAGAAAGTGAACCAGCCCTGTTTGCCCCTTGGAATATCTGGACACCCCCGGTTGCTCATCAAGATGAGGACCTTCAAACTCGGGAAGAAGTGTCGATTGATTTCTTCAATCTGACTCAGATGATCAGGTAGCCAAAGCTGCAAAGAAAGAGAGATATATCAGCACATTGTAAAAAAAAAAAAGCAAAAAGCAAAAAAAAAAAAAAAAAGGAAAAAAAAGAAAAAAAGCAAAAAGAAAGCAAAAAAAAAAAAAAAAGATATATATTTTTTTACCTGCAGGTTATGGGCAACAATGGCACATACATCATTATTGAGAGAGCAAGAAGATGAAGAAGCAAAAGCAAGTTGCAGAATATTCAAGCACAGGTTTGGGCATCAAATGGCACCCAGGTAAATCAATCAGGAAAATTCAATTAAATATTTCCTTCCTTATTGTTGAAAAACATCAAAAGTAATTGAGTTTGCAAAGGTCAATTTTAAATCCACATTCTTTTCAAAATTTGCTTGTCTCAGATTTCTTTTCATAGCCACAAGAGCTCAAAGAAATCTGAGATAAGGAAGAGACGCCACCCCGTGAGACTATACACAGCAGGGGTTTCATTGGCTATCTTCAAATCCATGTTTTTTATCACTCATTTGTTTGACCAAAGCAAGTTCAATTAATGAGGTGTCTTTCAAACGTGCAATTTGGTGTTGTGTCTATTCTTTGCTGTTCATTGTGCTACAGCTCCACAACTCCAACAAAGAGGGGCAACTGTAGACACCCCAAAATTGCACGATTTTTGATAAATCTTGAAGGAGAGATATTTTATTGGGATTTTCAATTCTTTGCGTTGGGTTTGAGATACTTAACCCATTTGAATCCAAAACGGAAAAGGAAAAGGCCCGAATTCAATCTTTTGTGCAAAGTCAAACTTTTTCCGGGTGAATTTTGTTGACTTTTGACCCCAGAAAATGAAATATTTTTTAAAGCCAGATTTCAAGATAATTTTTCCCGGTAATCAGGTTTTTAGCCATGTTATTGCATAAAAGAATTTTTTGAGATTTTAAATCTTGGCGAATACCTTGGTTTTAACATATTGAACCTTTTTTTCCAGACCTGAAAAATCGGAATTTTGCCTAGAACTGGAAAGTTGACTTTTTATTTACTTGGAATTTGGGTCTGGAACTATTTTTAATGGATTCAAATGGGGGGTGTTTGCTTATTTACATGTAATATCTTAAGTAAATGGAGATTAAAAAATACGAGGACATTTACTTAAACGATATTACATGTAAATAAGTATTGCCTGTGTTAAAATTTGGAAAAAGGGCTTTTTTACCTGTATCCGGCAACTCAGGCCGGATACAAATACTTTCCTTTGTATCCGGTCTAAAGTGCCGGATACAAGGAAAAGTTAGTATATCCGGCATCATATGCCGGATACATTAAATCTCTAGTGTATCCGGCCTGAGATGCCGGATACATTAGTTTTTGCTCAAAATTAGGGTTTTCCGAGAGAAACCACTTTTTACCATCATGTCCCTCATTTAATGAGGGAAATCTCGGAAACAACCCTAGGGTTAAGGTTGGAGGGTGCTAGACATTAAGTTGTGTCTACCAATGACCTTAGCCTTTGCCTATAAATAGAAGGCTCCTCTTCAAGCAAATGGTCAAGTTTTTGGAGATCGAAGAGCTCCGAGTGAAGAAGGGAACCGCTGCCGGATTGCTTCCAGAACCCCAGGTAAGCCTCAACCCTTCCTTTATTTTCTGTATTTTATTTCTTAGATCTAGATCTCTTCTTCTACCTTTCTGTAGAATAAAGCTTTGTTTGTATGTGTGGAAACCCTTCCCCGGCTCAAAGTATCTCAAGACTCCCCTAGCCGTAAAACGTGAAGGCGGATCTAGGAGAAACGAGACTGGGGATTGACCCTAGTACTAGAACCCATGTAGCATAAGGCCTTGTGATTGATTGAAAACCATTCTATAATCAAAGTACCCTTGATTATCTCGAAGAACCGTGTTTAACGGGGAGAGAGAACAAAAGGAAACGATAATGGAATGGAACCCTAGGCTATGCTAGAACCTATTTTGTTGAATCCATATGCATGCTATATTGTTGTATTGATATTGTGTGGTTTTTTCACCCTTGCACATACAATACACTATTTTTGCGGGATAGGCTCACATTTGGGGATTTATTGCTTTCATAGTGATAAATCCTTAATAAATTGCCTCCATCAATTCTGGAATGTTTTCAAATGATTTCTAAAGGTTTTTGTTCATCTTGCACGAATTTGCACACACTTTGTCAATTTTCGGATTTGGTTTTCTTCGGATTAGGGTTTACTTGACAGCAACTGTACCCTAACTTCGGACACTCATAACTTCATCATCCGGATGAATTTTGGAGTGATTCCAGAACCATGGGAAAGGTGAGGCTATCTAGTTTATACCTACCAAAAATCATGAATTTCTATCAAGCAGATTTTTGACACCTCTCTGTCGAAGTTGACTGGTCAGTTCAGGTTTAAATACAGAACTTGTCACTTCGACGGAGTGCCATGTGTTCGTTTTAAATCCGATTCAAGTGATTTTTGTTTTTGAGTGCTCTTTTATGAGTCTATTTTCAAATCCAGTTGGTTTCATAATTTTTGGATTCCATTTGAATTATTGATAGCCGATTTACTCTAAACTGTTCATTTGTACTTTTCTGGGTAAAACTGTGATCTTCGGGGCCTGTTCGGGAGACCACCAAAGGCGCATCCGAAGGGATTTTTGTATGAGGCCAGTTTCTTTTGAAAGATGGCTATACAGACTTCAATCACACTAAATTTCGTAGATTTTTATGAAGTGGAGTTTTCTAGACAATTTTCCAAAGTTGCCCACTCATCACTTTTAAAAATCCCCAGCAGCAACTTCAAAGGAGCATAACTCCTAGGGTTTTTATCGGAATGAAGTGAAATTTTGCATGAGATCCTTATTTACTATAATCTTTCAAATGGATTTGGTTTGATGTGATTTAAAATTGTATTTGAATGATTTCAAGACAAATGGCATTACTTTCACCGAATTTTCCGGATTTGATTCAACTTGGTTTTGTGCAACCTTTACTTTGATTTCCATCCTTTTTTATGATATTCCAGAAGTGATATCAACATAAGAGAAGATCTGGAATGCATTTGGATTTTCATGTGAAGATATCATACATGTATCTTTTTTTTTTTTTTTTCAAGTTTTAATGATTTTTTAGCAAGCTTTCTATTTTCTTTTTAGCATGAATAAACATTTGGCAACCACTTTGTGTGGGTGAATGGGGGTGCCTAACACCTTCCCCCATTCATAATCTAATCCCCTTACCCATCTCTGGATTTGATTTTCAAGTAGGATTATTTTTATCCTAGAATGTTTCTTTGTATCTTTTTTGCTTATTTTTCACTCTTTTGGTGTCCATTCTCACCTCCAAATTATGAATGGTGGCGACTCCCATTTTTTGCGTCGAGCCCCGTGTGTTGACGGAGGGAGGTCACTCCGGTGATTTTTTCCCATGTCTCACACCAATCAAGTACAAAAAAAGTGGGACCTCTGGAAGCCCTAGAATATTCCATGAACCCTTGGTTGGTCTCCTTTTTACCAATCAAATCAAATCAAAAAATGGGACCCTTGGAAAGCCTAAAATATTCCATCAAAACCCTTGGTTGGTCTCCTTTTTACCAATCAAGTACAAAAAAGTGGGACCTCTGGAAGCCCTAGAATATTCCATGAACCCTTGGTTGGTCTCCTTTTTACCAATCAAATCAAATCAAAAAATGGGACCCTTGGAAAGCCTAAAATATTCCATCAAAACCCTTGGTTGGTCTCCTTTTTACCAATCAAGTACAAAAAAGTGGGACCTCTGGAAGCCCTAGAATATTCCATGAACCCTTGGTTGGTCTCCTTTTTACCAATCAAATCAAATCAAAAAATGTGACCCTTGGAAACCCTAAAATATTCCATCAAAACCCTTGGTTGGTCTCCTTTTTACCAATCAAGTACAAAAAAGTGGGACCTCTGGAAGCCCTAGAATATTCCATGAACCCTTGGTTGGTCTCCTTTTTACCAATCAAATCAAATCAAAAAATGGGACCCTTGGAAGCCCTAAAATATTCCATCAAAACCCTTGGTTGGTCTCCTTTTTACCAATCAAGTACAAAAAAAGTGGGACCTCTGGAAGCCCTAGAATATTCCATGAACCCTTGGTTGGTCTCCTTTTTACCAATCAAATCAAATCAAAAAATGGGACCCTTGGAAGCCCTAAAATATTCCATCAAAACCTTTGGTTGGTCTCCTTTTTACCAATCAAGTACAAAAAAAGTGGGACCTCTGGAAGCCCTAGAATATTCCATGAACCCTTGGTTGGTCTCCTTTTTACCAATCAAATCAAAAAAATGGGACCCTTGGAAGCCCTAAAATATTCCATCAAAACCCTTGGTTGGTCTCCTTTTTACCAATCAAGTACAAAAAAAAAGTGGGACCCTTGGAAGCCCTAGAATATTCCAACACAAACAAAAAAACAAAAAAAAAAAAAACACAAAAAAAAAACCTGGATTGGTGTTCACCTAATCTACTGGCTTACATGTATAGGGGTGTGACTCAAGTTAAATGGAAGCTAACATGTTTTGTTGATTTTTCCCCAGGTACATTCACCTACAACCCAATCATTGCTCCCGTAACCAGATCCAAAGCCCGAGCAATGAATACTGAAGAGAACCAAGCCCAAGCTACTGTCCCTGCTCAGGACTTCACTCAACTGCAGGAACAAGTGGCCGGTCTGGCCAAGATGCTGGGGGACCTACTAGCGGCTCAGGCCCAACAGGCCCAGGCCCAAAATCAAGCCTCAACTTCCCATCCGGCACCACCACCTCAGGCTTATATTCCGCCTCCGGCTCAGCCCATGCCTGAGCCCATTTCTGAACCAGTCCCTGAGCCCATTCTGATCAGGGAAAATACAGCTGAGTCTGAGAAAGAGCTGGAGAAAGAAAAAGCCAGAGATGAGATGGAAAAGAACATGCTGCTTAGGATAGAAAGAATCCAGGCAGAGCTGAAGGAGGTGAAAGGGGGAAGTAGCCATGGGGGCACCACCTTTGAAGACCTGTGCATGTACCCGGACGTATGCCTACCGGCTAAGTTCAGGTGCCCAGACTTTGACAAATTTGATGGCACGGGCTACCCGTTGAGCCATTTGAAATTATAATGTGGGGCCCTATGCCAATTTGGACGGGATGATGGCATACTGATCCAGCTCTTCCAGAGGAGTCTGACCGGGTCAGCCCTTAGGTGGTTCGCTACAGTGGACCATGGAAGGATCAGGAGGTGGAAGGACCTGGCAGATGCATTCTTAGACCAGTATAAATTCAACTCGGAGATCGTGCCGGACCGGTACGACATGATGAGGATGACCAAAGGGAAAGACGAACCGGTGAGACAGTACGCTAAGAGGTGGAGAGAGGCCGCCTCGCAGGTCAGGCCGCCTATGCAAGAACCGGAGATGATCTCCACATTTATGGGCACACTGGGGCAGCCCTTTTACAACCATCTGGTGGGCCAGATCACTACCAACTTTGCTGCCCTGGTGCAAGTTGCGGACCGGATCGAAGAAGGGATCAGGTCAGGAAGGCTGATAGACTACTCTACTCTGACTGGGCAGTCTGATTCCTCTACCTCCATGGCCCAGAAGAAGGGAACCGGGTTCAAGAAGACAGGAGCCCGAAAAGAAGGGGAGGTGAACCTGGTCTAGGCTCCTCCAGCCAAGAAGCCACTGCACGTCAACATCTCTGTACCCCAGCAGGCCCAACAGGCCCGACAGGCCCCGCAGGCCCAGCAGTCCTACCAGGCCCCGCTAAATGTCAATTTCACCCCCGCTGCACCCGCAAACCAGAGGAGGATCTTTTCCAGGGAGGAAAGGGAGGCCTGGTTGGCCAACAGAAAGAACCGGGTTTTCACCCCTCTACCCATATCTCTTTCCCAGCTGCTGCCAACCCTGCTGAAGGGTGAATACTTGAGTCTGAAAGAGCCCAACCCAAATGCCACCAGGGGAAGAAATTTTGACACATCGGTCACCTGTGACTTCCACATGGGTGCGCCGGGGCATTCTACAGATACCTGCTGGGTATTAAAGCATGCAGTCCAAGACCTGTTGGACCAGAAGGCCCTGGTATTCAACACTGCTGCACCGGCCCCGTCCGGGAATGATATTGGGCAAAACCCTCTGCCTTACCACAATGGGGCAGGCCCATCCAATTCTATCACAGCCATATCCACCACCAGAAGAGCCTTTGACCCATCCCAGCTTATAGCTCCAATAGGGACCACTGTCCAGGTCCGGTTTTTCCCAGAAGAGGAAGAAGAGGAGATCAACATGGTCTCCCAAAAAAATAATCCAACTGCTGAGGACATAAGTTCCTCTTTAAACCGGGTCTCATCTCTGATGGCCCAGATGAATACTGCAAGGCCCCCATTGGTCATCAATTGCAGTCCACCCACTTATCCTCCATCCAAGTCGTCTAAGGCTCCACTGGTCATCAACCTTGACCCAACCACCAATTCCATCGCTTCTTCGGTCCCCGCAAAATCCAAACTTCAACCCTTCGTTGTAAATGTGCAACCAGCCCAGATTATCCCTAAACCGGCCCATAAATCCCGGTCTAGACTCCAGCCATTAGTGGTCAATATCCCTAAGTTAGCCTATTCAGAGGCCGCTGTACCATGGAATTACCGCGAGGGCACCACGGCTACGGATCAAAATGTCAGGAACCAGAACCAGGAGGAGGTGAACCTCATGACGAGGTCGGGGAGATGTGCAGGGGGTGAAGAGAAGGAGAAGGAGACAGAAGCAGAAAAAGAAAAAATTGAAAAAGAAAAATGAAAGGAAAAAATAAAATGGGAGAAGACACCCCCCAGGGTGCAGAAAATGAGGGAGCTGACCTCATAAAAATAATCAAGAAAAGTGAATTCAATCTTGTGGATCAGTTGAACAAGGTCCCGGCCCAGATCTCAATACTGGGCCTTCTGCTGAATTCAGAAAAGCATAGGGATGCATTGTTAAGGGTGCTGCAGAGTGCACATGTATCCCAGACCATAGATCCAGACCAACTTGGCAAAATGGTTGGTCAAATCTTATCACATAATGTGATAAGTTTCTCTGAATGTGAGATCAGCCCAAGTGGGTGCCACCACGTTGACCCTTTGCACATCACTGTGCTTTGTAAGGGTAGCATGGTAGCACGGGTTTTGATTGATAACGGGTCGGCCTTAAATGTCTGCCCGTTAATCACTTTTGCCAAGCTGGGTCTGGACCAGTCAAGGATAAAATAGAATGGGCGAATAGTAAGGGCTTTTGATAGCTCCAAGACCCACTCCCTAGGGGAGATTGAACTGCCGGTCACAATTGGGCCGAATATCTTTAACATCACATTTGAAGTGATGGATATACCCGCAGCATTCAATCTGCTCCTAGGGAGGCCGTGGATACACTCGGCTAGGGCAATACCATCCACGCTCCACCAAATGGTGAAATATGTCAAGGGGCAAAGGGTGATAACAGTCCTAGCTGAAAACTTGGTACCCGCCCATAGTATCACCTGATGTACCCTTAATCAATGTGGACTTGACTGTTGACAAGATTGCATTCCACTCATTCCAATTTGAGGCGGTAAATTTCATACCTGGGGGGTGTGAGAAAAAGAAAGAAAAAGGGACTACTGCTGAAAAAATGGTCAAGAAAGTGATGGAAAAATACCACTTTCACCCGGGGAAAGGCCTGGGAATACGCCTGCAGGGAATGGTGGAGCCAGTCAAGGCCCAGAAATCGATTTCTAAAGCAGGATTGGGCTTCAAGCCCAGAGGCTGGAGAAGACAAAAGTATGAAGAAGGAGAAAGAAGAAGCAGAAGAAGTTTCCCTCATCTAAGGGAAAATTTTCCTAAGCCCTCCTGCATAATCCAGCTGTCTCAGCCCATGGACCAGTCTAAGCCTCCATACCACAACATCAACCCATTCCAGAAACCATATGTTCCAACCCTGCAACCCTATAACCCGTATCCAATATTGGGAGTAGCAGATGGGCCTGGGCCACAGCCCGAGCAGCAGGTGGACTTTTCCGAAGATGTTGGGGCCTTCTTCGCCATGACGGAGGGCGAAAAGACTGATGGTGACATGGAGCTACCATTCATTGACTGGGCCGCAGTGAAGATTCCAGACGAGGTCATGCCTGGACTGAGCCCCGTAGCAGAAAAGGGCAGTACCCACCCGGTGATGATGGCATCGGATTCTGGGCCTGAGGAGCGGGCTTGCACAATTTTCCCCGCTCCCGAAAAACAATGTTTAAATAATTGGGAGGAAACTCCCCTAACTTTTGAAGCTGCGTTTGTTCGGCAAACTAACGTGGCTCCCAAAAAAAAACTCCAATAGTGGATTGCCATTCCCCTGAAGGTTCTAATGGGCCTTCGTCTTCAGGGGGATTAGGTTTAGAAGGCCCACAAAAAACCCAAAAAGATTTTTCTATTTTTTCTAGGAAATTTAATATTTTCAAAAGGTCCAAACCACTTATGAACCGTATAATCAAACCGAATTGGACCAGGCTGAATATGACTTCGACCTTGAGCTCGACTTTGACCTCATGGGGGTCGAAGAAGAGACCGAGGTCGAAGAAGAAGACTTTTCAAAAGAAATTTGAAAAACACAGTTTAGACTCTAAATCACCTAGAGGGGGGTGAATAGGTGAAACCGATTGCGGAATAAAAAATCAATCAATTAAAAACAAGTTCTTAATTAATTGGCATGCACAAGTCTGAACACATATCAAATCATCACACACAATTGCAAAATAAGTAAGAGACAACACAAGCAATTTGTTGACGAAGGGAAAACTCTAAGAGAACTCTCAAAGAGAAAAACCCTCCGGGCTACGAGGTGCCACCTCTGGAAATCACTATAAGAAGAAGACTTACAATAGTGGTTCAGACGACCCAACAATGACTCTGACTCACAATGTAAATATCTGAAGAACTCTTCAGATTTGCATCCTTGCAACGATTCAGAACTCTGAATATCTCCTTAGTGAAGTGCCGAACGAACTCGCTCAGCAACCGTAGGAACTCCCACGAGCAAACTCTTCAACCCGGAACTCCAAGGTAGAAAAGAAAAGAAGAAGACTGGTTTTGATGGCTCAAAGAAGAAGAGAAAAGAGGAAGAAGGTCTCTCTCTCTTGCACACGTTTTAGGGTTCTCAAAAACGTATTGGGTAACCCTCACAATAGGCTAGACACTCCTTAAATAGGTTAGGAGAAAGAAGGGAACGAAAAGGAAACAAATCAGAAAAGATCGGATTTCTAAAAAAGAAGTTTGTTAACGAACGTTCGAACGCTCAGCGAACGCGGCTCGAACGTTCGATAAAACAACTCACTTTTCTTCTTCTCGTTCGAACGACCAACGAACGTTACTCTCTGTTTTCTCTGTGGAACCTCAACGGTCGAACGTTCAACGAACGTGAGGCGAACGCTGCTCTCTGGATTCTCTGTGGAACACCAACGGTCGAACGTTCAGCTAACGTGAGGCGAACGCTGCTCTCGGGATTCTCTGTGGAACACCAACGGTCGAACGTTCAGCGAACGTGAGGCGAACGCTGCTCTCGGGTTTGTCTGTGGAACACCAACGGTCGAACGTTCAGCGAACGTGAGGCGAACGCTGCTCTCGGGTTTGTCTGTGGACATCAACGGTCGAACGTTCAGAGAACGAGAGGCGAACGCTGCTCTCTGGATTCTCTGTGGACCCTCAACGGTCGAACGACCGGCGAACGTTCATCGAACGTTTGATGAATCTTTACCAATATGACCCCGTTCAAGACCCCGTTTGAACCACACAACCTATACCCTATCCCAAATACATTGACAACATTAAACGACCTTTTTGACATGGAATTGAAGCCAATAACTTAAACCTTACAAACTCCCCCTTTGGCTATTCCGTGACAAAACAAACAAGGCTTATTCTAATTGTTGTGAACCACCAAGCAACAATTTGAACAAGTACAAAAACAAAAAAAAATTGACATGATCTCCCCCTAAATCTATTAACCCCACAAATAATCACCTGTACCTGAAACATCAAAAATTGAAACTACCAAGTGAAAAGCAAGGATAATAGAACAACTAATAAGAAATTTAATGAGCTCAAAATTTTCACAAACAAAATAAATTTTTCATTCAGTTTCTTTGAGCAATGTACATTTGGACATTCATGAGCAATTAACCATAATATTCAACACAAAATACATCAACATAAATTCATGATAACCAACACATAAACATATAAACTTCCACAGAAAATACAACCATCATCCACTCCAAGTTTATACAACCACAAAAAATTACAGACTTGACTACGACACTACTCCCCCTTTTTGTCACCGGAAAACAAAGGGAGCACACTAAGAATGTGATGGCCCAGCACCATCATCCACTCCACTGCCACCACCTCCACTCGAACCCGGAGCCGCAGGAGCAGGAGCAGGAGCTTCATCATCCTCTTCTTCCTCCGCATCCTCTTGACGAAAATACCCTTCAAGAGCAGATTCGAGCGTGCCAAATGAAGTTTGCAATGAAGATTGCTTAAGCTCAAGACGCTCAAACCGAAGAACCACGTCCTTATGATGCCTCTGCAAATAAGAAAGAATCTCGGAGTTTTGTTCTCGAAGAGACACAATTTCCTCATGCAAGGAAGAAGGAGGCTGAGCCTCAGGGGGATCATCAGGAGCAGGAGCCCGGGTAGAAGAAAGATGAGCCCGGCTTTGCTTAAGAGTTGATTCAGAAATAGGATTAGCAGCTTTACACAACTCTAAAGAAGGAAAAGGAATATTCAAGGCACAAACCAAACGGGCAATCAAGCACCCGTAAGGAAGACCATAGGTCTTCTTGGAGTTAAAGAAAACATCCAGGATTTTTGAGCAAATGACAGAGGGTAAATCAATGGTATGATGTTTTTTCAAGGCATACAAAAACAGGCATTTATCAAACGGAACAGAAGACTTGTGAGCAACAGGAAACAGGTTATGGCTTTGAATACGAAAGATAACAATGGTTTCGGCCGTAAAAAACTTTACCTGTAAAGCACCACCCCTATACACCCAATTCCCCCTACCATTATGGAACAAGGTATCAACCACTTCATTTTGAAAATCCGGAGTGGGGGGAGGATAAGGAAACTGAGGATCCGTAACCCTAGGAAGCCCAAACACTGAGGCAATCACCGAGGGTCCAACCCGAAAAGGAGTGCCACGAAGAAATGTAGAGAATTCAGAATTTTCCAGATCAATATCATGGATGTTGGTGAAAAACTCTCTAACCAACTCAACAGAAGGAAGAACAAAATTCCCAAACATGGGATCCCAACCCCTATCTTGAAAACAATCTAAGACCTCATCAGGAAGGGTGGAAAACTTCACTTCTCTCTCTATGATAACCGATCTCTCACAAAAAAATTCCTCAAAATTTTTTGCAGCCCTTTTATCAACAAAAAGGGACTCATCATACCTAGGTTTCTTATTTGAAGTTTTGGTACCCAGTGATTTCTTCCTAGGCATCTAAGAAGGAATAGAAGCAAGAAGAAAAAAATAAATAAAACAAGCACATGTTAGACAAGAACTGGAGACAAGATGCACTAAAGAAATTACATGCTAAGAAAAAAAATGCATGGAACAAACACGGTTGATCAAACCACAGAAAAACAGAGAACAGTCGAGCAACGTTCGACCGTTCGGCGAACGTTGAAGAATCGAACCCAGATTTGGGGATTTTGACTGAAATCATCAACTTTAACAAACCAAACTAATTAAGGACTCGAAATCAACAACAAAACATGAATACAACCTTTTAAAACTGATTTGAACAACGATAAACCATAAATCACGAAGAAATCAAAGATGTAAGTTGAAAAACCCTAGAAAACCCTAGACGAAGATGAATAGTGAGAGAAAACTGAAAAGAATGAACGACAACAAATAACCTTACCTTGGATCACGATTGGAAAGCACGAATCGAAGAGAAATCTCGCTGAAAATCGGAAGCCCTAAAATCGCCAGACGTTCGAACGACGAACTTTAAGAACATAAAAACCCTAGGTTTTGTCGCACGCGACCTTTAAAAAAAAAAACAGGTTTTTAATTTAACGTTCGAACGTTCGGCGAACACGGGGCGAACGTTAAACAAGAAATTTGTTTTTAAAACCAACGTTCGACACGCGTTCGCTGTACGGGGAGGAAAGACCCAACGTTTGCTTAACGTTCGATAGACCGTTCGAACGTTCATTAAAAGTTCAGAAAAAATTTCCAGATTTCAGCAAGAAGACTGATTTCTTTTCAACCAAAAACACTTCAAACATACGTAAAAACTTGCAAGACATACCAACAACTATAAATCAAGTATAAACTCTTGAAAACTCAAATTTTGACCTATTTTGAGAACCATTTTGCTCTAAAAATCAGATTTGATCAAATTTAACTTCAAAACTCCCAAATAATTACACAACAACTCAACCAAATTTCCAATTGTGTTTGTGTGCATGTGCAAAACCAAATACAACAAGTTTTGCCTATATGAGAGCTTGGTGAAGAGGAGTTGGCCATTTATCAAGAAATCCAATATTACCCAAGTCTCTCCAAACATTGAAAAGAACCCTTGCATGACCTAAGCATCAAGATTTTGAAATTTTCTCCCCCTGTTTCTTACAATTCTTTTTGCACAAAGAGTAGTGTTCCTTAGAATATCTGAGTTTACAGTTTATGCCATGGTTATACTCCTTGTGATTCTCTTTCTTTTTGAACTCAATTTTGCTGGGGTTTACATTTCATCCCAGAGTTCTTTTCATATAACTTTTTCTTTTTAAACAAGAGGGAGAGATCTCTTTGTAAACACAAGATCAAATGCTAGGGTCTTTTCAACTTAAGATAGACAAGATTAAACTCAGGATTGCCTATCCACACAACACCGAAAATAAAAAATAGGCTTCCTCAATTGTATTTGGATGTGTATGTGATATACAAACCACAAATAGAGTTTAGCAAGATGATTGTGAGATTATTAGAAACTGTTGAAATCACATTTGAGAAATCATCTTTGAAAAGTTTGAAGGTTCTCAAAATATACCCAAAAGATATATATTTTCACAACCTTATACTTATCCTATAGTTGACACATGTCAAGACAAGAATACATATAAAAACCAAAAAAATACGAAAGAAAAAAAACAAATACAAAAACAAAATACGAAATACCAAAAACAAGTAAGCATGCTAAAGAAAAGAAAAAAATGCATGAAACACCCTAAAGCATGCTACAAAGTCCTTCTTAATGAAGAGGACCAACACCAATAGCTTTCCTAAGAAACTCAAACCTAAGAGCATCTAAAGGTTTGGTAAAGAGGTCAGCTAGTTGATTTTCAGATGGGATGTGTTCAAGAGAAATCACATGATCTTCTACCAACTCTCGAATAAAATGATGTCGTATATCAATGTGCTTGGTTCGAGAGTGCTGAACAGGGTTTTTGGAAATATTAATAGCACTTGTATTATCACAATACAAGACAATAGTTCCCTGTTCAATCCCATAATCACTCAACATTTGCTTCATCCAAAGCAATTGAGTACAACCACTCCCAGCGGCTATATACTCCGCTTCAGCTGTGGACAAGGAAATAGAGTTTTGCTTCTTGCTCATCCATGCCACAAGATTGTTCCCAACATAGAAACAACCTCCAGTTGTGCTCTTCCTATCATCTGCATTTCCAGCCCAGTCGGCATCAGAATAGCCTGCTAGAATTGCAGAAGTGTCTCTAGAAAACCATATACCATGATCAACAGTACCGTTAACATATCGTATGACACGTTTGACGGCAGATAAGTGAGATTCTCTAGGATTTGCTTGGAACCTAGCACACACACCTACACTAAAGGCTATATCAGGCCTACTAGCTGTAAGATACAAGAGACTACCTATCATGCTTCTATAAAGAGTGTTATCTACACTCTTTCCAGATAAATCAGAATCAAGTTTCAAGGTAGTACTCATAGGGGTTCTAGTGTGTTTCTTGCTGTCCAACCCAAATCTTTTCACAAGTTCTTTAGCATATTTAGATTGAGATATGAAAATTCCATCTATTGATTGAGAAATCTGAAGACCTAGGAAGAAATTTAATTCACCAACCATACTCATCTCAAATTCTTGTTGCATAGCTTTGGCAAAATTTAAAGCAAGAGAATCAATTGGAGAACCAAAGACAATATCATCCACATAAATTTGAGCAACAGTGAAACTGCTCTTATCTTTTCTAATAAACAAGGTTCTATCAACTCCTCCTCTTGTGAACTTGTGATCTAAGAGATAAGCAGTAAGTCTCTCATACCAAGCTCTAGGAGCTTGTTTCAACCCATACAAGGCTTTCTTAAGCCTAAACACATGATGTGGGAACTTTGGATCAACAAACCCCTTGGGTTGTTCAACATATACTTCTTCATTAAGTATCCCATTCAGAAAAGCACTTTTTACATCCATTTGATGCAATTTAAACCCCAAGTGGCAAGCTACAGCAAGTAAAATCCTTATAGATTCAAGTCTAGCTACAGGGGCAAAAGTTTCATCAAAATCAATACCCTCAACTTGAGTATATCCTTGTGCAACCAACCTAGCCTTATTTCTCACTACAGTGTCATGTTCATCTGACTTGTTCTTGAAAATCCATTTGGTTCCAATAACATTATAATTTTCAGGTCTAGGAACAAGATACCACACATCATTCCTAATGAATTGATTTAGTTCTTCATGCATGGCATTAGTCCAACACTCATCAGTAAGTGCTTCTTCTACCTTCTTAGGTTCAAAAGTTGAGACATAGGATGCAAATGACATCTGATTTAGGACTTTCCTACGAAGTCTCATCCCTTCATTCAACTCACCAATCAACAACTCTTTGGGATGATTCAATTTCACTCTAGAGGAAGGTTCTTTTGTAGGACCTGGAGTTAAAGAAGGACCCTCTTCAGAAGTTGAAGAAGATGACTCTGGATTTTGACTTTCAACAGACAAGTCATTTTCCCCTACTTCTAGACTAGTCTCCCCCTCAACGTGAGACTTCTCAATCCCTTCATCCACAACCACATTTATGGATTCCATGACAGTGTGTGTACGTAAGTTATACACACGGTACGCCCTGCTATTCTTAGAGTAACCTAGGAAGATTCCTTCATCACTCTTGGCATCAAACTTAGCCAAATTCTCCCTATCTCTCAAAATAAAACATTTACTTCCAAAAACACGAAAGTATTTGACAGTGGGCTTTTTACCATACCAAATTTCATAAGGAGTCTCAGTACTCCCAGGCCTTAAATACACCCTATTTATCACATGGCAAGCTGTGTTAATAACTTCTCCCCAGAAATACATGGCCACACCCTTGGCATGTATCATGACTCTTGCCATCTCTTGAAGAACCCTGTTTTTCCTCTCAACTACTCCATTTTGCTGTGGAGTAATAGGAGCAGAAAACTCACGATGAATTCCTTCTTCAAGACAATAGTTTTCAAGGATTGAGTTCTCAAACTCTTTCCCATGGTCACTCCTCATTCTAACAACCTTAGACTCTTTTTCATTTGAGAGTCTTCGACACAATGACTTAATCAACTCACTTGCTTCAGATTTTTCTCTTAATAGCTCAATCCAAGTAAATCTGGAGAAATCATCAACAATAACCAAAATGTACCTCCTACCACCCAGACTTTCAGTCCTAGAGGGACCCATAAGATCCATATGCAACAATTCAAGAGGTTTGTGGGTTAAACACTCAGTGATCTTTTTGTGACTAGATCTAGTTTGTTTTCCCAACTGACATGGCCCACACACATTTGGTTCTACTTTGGCAAGCTTAGGCAGATCTCTAACAAAATCATGCTTGGACAATTCATTCATGTTTTTAAAATTCAAGTGACCAAGTCTTTGATGCCACAACTCATGCATATCAACTTTGGAAGAGTTACACACAGCATTAGAATTAGGAATCACACCATAACAATTATCCGGAGTTCTTTCTCCTTGAAGCACACACACACCATTTGCATCAAAAACAGAGCACATATGTTTAGCAAATTTAACTTCCATGTTTGAGTCACACAATTGACTTATACTAATCAAGTTAGCTTTCAAACCATCAACAAACAGAACTTCACTCAAAATAGGCATACCAGAGATTTCAATAACACCCTTACCTACAATAGGTGCTTTGCTTCCATCACCAAAAGTAACAGTGCCACAAGAATAATCCTCAAAAGATTTAAACAAAGATTTGTCACCACACATGTGACGAGAGCAAGCACTATCAAGATACCACATAAGACTATTTCTAGCCTTCAAAGCAACATGAACTACATGACAAGTTAATTCACTTCTTTTAACCCAGATTTGCTTAGGCTCAGTGGTTTTCTTGGTCATTGAAGCTAATTGTTGACTTAAGAGCTTTGTCTGATTTGAAAGTTCTTTCACTTGTTTAGACAAATTCTCTTGAGGTTTTCTAGGTGAGGATCTCCTAGAGTTTTGGTTCAAATCCCAACAATTTGGTCTGATATGTCCAGAAATACCACAATAATGACATATAGGGATAAAGTTCTGAGATTGGGAACTCTTGGTTGGAACACCCCTAGGTTTTGACCAATTAGACTTTTGACCACGATTTCTTCCTTGGTTTGTCTTTCTCTTGGAAGAATTGGATCTATTCTTTCCTTTGGTATTCACAACTTGGGTCTTAGAAGATGATGGATTATCATTTGAGACTTCCTGGAATCCTAAACCCCTTTTATCAGTTCCTAATTGACTCATCCCTAGCATATTTTCCAAATTTGCTGTACCTGTAGAAAACTTCTGAAATTGAATTTTAGATTTTTCAAGCTCTTCCTTAAGAGACTTATTCTCAGATTCTAGGGATTCAATCTTCAACTTGTATTCACCTAGACGAGAAGTAGACTCTTCAAATTTTGCTTGAAGATCTTCTTTCTTGTGCTCTACCTCATTTAGCCTTTTGAGATTGGATTTTAATTGTTTCTTTGCTTTTAAGCACTCCCTAAACAATTTATCATAAGCATCTTGAAGGCTTTCCTCATCATCACCAGACTCATCATGAGAACCAATTGCATTCTCACTTGGTGGAAAGTCTTCATAGTTACTAGAGTCACCACTCCCAACAATAGAGGTGAAAGCCATGTAGTTTTGACTTTCCTCTGTTTTGGAGTCCTCACTATCCCTATCAGAAGCACTCTCATCAGAAAGAGTGGCATTCATGGCTTTCCCTTGAAGCTTCTTAAATGTGGGACACTCCGACCTAATATGACCAAAACCCTGACACTCATGACATCTGATTTGTTGAAGTTTTTGCAACCTAGAGTCCTTAGGATGTTTGGACTCCCTAGATTCAGATTTGATTCTTGGCTTTTGATCTCTACCACTAGAACTCCCCTTGGATTTATACCTCTCATTTTCACTCCTTGGTTTCCTCCTTCTAAATATTTTCCTAAAGTTCTTTACCAAAAGGGCAATATCTTCATCTCCCATGGATTCCTCACTAGAATCATTATAAGCCTTTTCTTTACTAGATTTGAGAGCTATAGACTTATTTTTCTTAGTAGGAGGCAGAGTGAGTTCATAGGTTTGAATTGATCCTATGAGATCTTCAACCCTAATACCATTAATATCCTTACTTTCTTCTATAGCAGTCACTTTGGGTCTATATTTTTCAGGAAGAGACCTAAGGATTTTTCTAACCACTCTATTAGGAGGAATTCTTTCACCAAGATTAAAACTAGAGTTCACTATATCACTTAGTTTAGCATAGAAGGAATCAAAGGATTCATCCTCTCCCATTTTTAGTTCTTCAAACCTAGTGATAAGCATTTGTAATTTTGAGTTCTTCACAAGGATAGTTCCCTCATGAGTGGTTTGGAAAATTTCCCAAATTTCTTTGCTGGTTTGACAAGTAGACACCCGTTTGAATTCATCAGCAGAGATTGCACTAAAAAGTGCATTGACACCCTTAGAGTTGTAGTTAACATCAATTAACTCTTCTCTAGTATAGCTATCTGGGTCTTTGGGTTTTGTCTCACCATCTATAATCACAGTTGGAGGATTCCATCCTCTCTCAACACTTCCCCAAACTTTTTCATCTATAGCCTTCAGATAGGCTCTCATTCTAACTTTCCAGTAGGCATAATTGCTGCCATCAAAGAAGGGTGGGGCAGTGGAGGACTTGTCCATGACTAACCGAGTCAAGGATCTGGTTACCCGCTCTGATACCAATTGAAAAACACAGTTTAGACTCTAAATCACCTAGAGGGGGGTGAATAGGTGAAACCGATTGCGGAATAAAAAATCAATCAATTAAAAACAAGTTCTTAATTAATTGGCATGCACAAGTCTGAACACATATCAAATCATCACACACAATTGCAAAATAAGTAAGAGACAACACAAGCAATTTGTTGACGAAGGGAAAACTCTAAGAGAACTCTCAAAGAGAAAAACCCTCCGGGCTACGAGGTGCCACCTCTGGAAATCACTATAAGAAGAAGACTTACAATAGTGGTTCAGACGACCCAACAATGACTCTGACTCACAATGTAAATATCTGAAGAACTCTTCAGATTTGCATCCTTGCAACGATTCAGAACTCTGAATATCTCCTTAGTGAAGTGCCGAACGAACTCGCTCAGCAACCGTAGGAACTCCCACGAGCAAACTCTTCAACCCGGAACTCCAAGGTAGAAAAGAAAAGAAGAAGACTGGTTTTGATGGCTCAAAGAAGAAGAGAAAAGAGGAAGAAGGTCTCTCTCTCTTGCACACGTTTTAGGGTTCTCAAAAACGTATTGGGTAACCCTCACAATAGGCTAGACACTCCTTAAATAGGTTAGGAGAAAGAAGGGAACGAAAAGGAAACAAATCAGAAAAGATCGGATTTCTAAAAAAGAAGTTTGTTAACGAACGTTCGAACGCTCAGCGAACGCGGCTCGAACGTTCGATAAAACAACTCACTTTTCTTCTTCTCGTTCGAACGACCAACGAACGTTACTCTCTGTTTTCTCTGTGGAACCTCAACGGTCGAACGTTCAACGAACGTGAGGCGAACGCTGCTCTCTGGATTCTCTGTGGAACACCAACGGTCGAACGTTCAGCTAACGTGAGGCGAACGCTGCTCTCGGGATTCTCTGTGGAACACCAACGGTCGAACGTTCAGCGAACGTGAGGCGAACGCTGCTCTCGGGTTTGTCTGTGGAACACCAACGGTCGAACGTTCAGCGAACGTGAGGCGAACGCTGCTCTCGGGTTTGTCTGTGGACATCAACGGTCGAACGTTCAGAGAACGAGAGGCGAACGCTGCTCTCTGGATTCTCTGTGGACCCTCAACGGTCGAACGACCGGCGAACGTTCATCGAACGTTTGATGAATCTTTACCAATATGACCCCGTTCAAGACCCCGTTTGAACCACACAACCTATACCCTATCCCAAATACATTGACAACATTAAACGACCTTTTTGACATGGAATTGAAGCCAATAACTTAAACCTTACAAAATTAAATATCAGTTGGAACGTCATGAAAAGGGGGTCCAACCTAATATTGAGGAGACCATATCCATAAATTTGGGGGCCGAAGATGACCCAAAAATTGTGAAAATCGGGTCATATTTATCTGATGTGCAGAAAAAGGAAATGTCACGGTTCTTGGCAGATTATAAGGATGTGTTTGCTTGGTCGTATCAGGACATGCCAGGGTTGGACACAGACATGGTGGTGCACAAGTTGCCAATTTTGCCAGGGGTTAAGCCAATCAAGCAAAAGCTGAGAAGATTGAAACCTGAGTGGACCCTGAAGGTCAAGGACGAAGTGGTCAAACAATTTCAGGCCGGATTTTTAGCAGTCTCTACTTACCCTGAGTGGCTGGCAAACATAGTGCCGGTACCCAAGAAGGACGGGAAGGTCCGAATGTGCGTGGACTATAGAGACTTGAACAAGGCAAGCCCAAATGACGATTTTCCGCTTCCACACATCGACATTCTGGTCGATAATACTGTGGTACATAGCCTGTTCTCCTTCATGGATGGGTTCTCGGGATATAATCAGATCAAGATGGCTAAGGAAGACCAAGAAAAAACAGCATTTATCACTCCTTGGGGCACATTCCACTATACAGTCATGCCATTCGGACTCAAGAATGCTGGGGCAACATATCAGCGAGCCATGACAGCACTATTCCACGACATGATCCACAAGGAGATGGAGGTCTATGTGGACGATATGATTGCCAAATCATGCAAGGAGGAGGACCACTTGATCAATCTGAAGAAGGTGTTTGATCGGCTTAGAAAGTACAGTCTACGGCTTAACCCGGCAAAGTGCGTCTTTGGGGCTACATCAGGAAAGTTGCTCGGGTTTATTGTGAGTCGAAAAGGAATTGAAATTGACCCGGCTAAAGCCAAGGCCATAATTGAAATGCCAACACCCAGAACCGAGAAGGAGGTTCGTGGTTTTCTCGGAAGAATTCAGTATATAAGCCGGTTCATAGCACAGCTCACTACTATCTGTGAACCAATTTTCAAGCTTCTGAGAAAAGATAACCCGACGGTCTGGAATGAGGATTGCCAGCAGGCCTTTGATACGATCAAGGAATATCTACTGAACCCGCCTGTGCTAGTGCCACCAACTCCAGGAAGACCACTGATCCTGTATTTGTCAGTGTTGGAAACATCGATGGGATGTGTCCTGGGGCAGCATGATGAGACTAGTAGAAAAGAAAGGGCGATTTACTATCTGAGTAAAAAATTCACAGAATATGAAGCCAAGTACTCACCATTGGAGAAGACTTGCTGTGCTCTAGTGTGGGCAACTCAGAGGCTAAGGCATTATTTCCTTAGTCACTCCACACTATTGATATCCCGAATGGACCCGCTGAAGTATTTATTTGAGAAACCGGCACTGACTGGCAGAACGGCAAAGTGGCAACTACTACTGTCCGAGTTTGACCTCACGTACATTACTCAAAAGGCGATCAAGGGTCAAGTCATAGCTGATCACCTGGCTGCACATCCTTTGCCAGAATATCAACCCTTGAAGACCAACTTTCCCGATGAGGCGATTCTGTACACTGAAGAGGAGGACAGTGAGAGTTCTTGGCAGATGTTCTTTGATGGGGCCGCCAACATGAATGGAAATGGAATAGGGGCAGTCTTGGTTAAACCAGATGGTTCACACATCCCGATTGCAGTAAAGCTGAGATTCCAGTGCACCAATAACATAGCAGAATATGAAGCATGCATAATTGGATTGCAAGCAGCCATGGATCATGAAGTGGAGGAACTTGACGTATACGGGGATTCGAGTCTTATCATATTCCAAACAACTGGTGAGTGGAAAACCAAGGATCACAAAAAATTGATCCCCTATCACCAGTATTTGGAAGAAATAAGCACAAATTTCACTCGAATTTCCTTCAACTATATGCCAAGGGCCAAAAATCAGTTTGCGGATGATCTAGCAACATTGGCTTCAATGGTCAGCATACCAGAAGGAGTAGACATCAGACTGCTGGAAATTGAGGTTAGAGATGAACCGGCTTACTGTCTCGTTCTAGAGGGAGCACCAGAAGAAGAAGCACCATGGTTTCAAGATATCAGGAATTTCTTGAATAATCGGAGTCTGCCAGAAAATGCCACTGCTACTGAGAAGAGAACAATACAGAGATTGGCTGGTCAATTTCTGCTAAGTAGTGGACATGTGTACAAAAGGTCGCATAACGATATTCTGCTAAGATGTGTAGCTAAGGCTGAATCGGGAAGGTTGATCGAGACTGTACATGGAGGAGTTTGTGGGCCCCATATGAGTGGATACATGTTGGCAAAGAAGATCCTAAGGCTAGGATATTACTGGACGACCATGGAGCATGATTGCTGTACACATGTCAGGAGGTGCCATCAATGCCAAATCTATGCAGATAACAAGCATGCACCCCCAGGTGAGCTGCACAACATGACATCACCCTGGCCCTTCTCTATGTGGGGCATAGATGTCATTGGCATGATCTCCCCTAAGGCATCGAACGGGCACAGATTTATCCTGGTGGCGATTGATTACTTCACTAAGTGGGTGGAAGCAGCTTCATATGCGAACATCACAAGCAACCATGTTATTAAATTCTTGAAGCACAATATCATTTGTCGCTATGGGCTGCCAAGTGCCATAGTATCTGACAATGCTTCAAATATTAAGAACAAGGACATGAAGAAAATGTGTGAGCAGTTTCAGATCATCCACCACAAGTCAGCTCCGTACAGGCCGAAGATGAACGGGGCAGTAGAGGCAGCAAATAAAAATATAAAGAAAATCATTCAGAAGATGGTAGTGAGCTACAAGGATTGGCACGAAATGCTGCCACTTGCTCTACATGCCTACAGAACCTCGATCCGGACTTCAACTGGGGCAACCCCGTACTCCCTAGTTTATGGGATGGAAGCAGTCTTGCCCGTGGAAGTAGAGATCCCATCACTCCGAGTGCTCATGGAAGCAGAACTAGAAGAAGCCGAATGGGTCCAGTCGAGATATGATCAACTTAACCTGATAGAAGAAAAGCGGTTGAAAGCGCTTTGCCATGGACAGTTGTACCAGAAAAGAATGGCCCGGGCCTACAATAAGAAAGTGAGGCCCAGAACTTTCCAAGAAGGAAACTTGGTGTTGAAGAAAATCTTACCATTTTTGGAAGACCCTCGTAGTAAGTTCAAGCCCAATTGGGAAGGCCCATATGTCGTCAAGAAAGTCCTATCAGGGGGTGCACTCATCTTAGCAAAAATGGATGGGTCAGATTTTCCTGAGCCCATTAACTCTGATGCAGTAAAAAGGTATTTTCCTTGAATGAATATTTCTAGGAAATGATCCGAGGCCATTTTTCTTTATTTCTTTCAAAATTCAAATCCCTAGTCTAACCAAATTGAGCCGGTTCGATTCTTTGAGAAACCCAAACCGGATTTACAGTCAAATTGGGGCAAAATCAATTGGGGCAAAAGTGAGGAAAGAAAAAGAAAATAGAGGAAAAACAATGAAAACGGCAATGAAAGCCAAGTGTGAAAAAGATGCAAAGAATGCAATTTGGGGAAAAATGGGAAAATTTATCATGGCTGTAAATCCGGTTGACCTATTTTCACACTTAAAATTTTTGGGCCTTTAATACCCTTTCTTTCATAAACTGAGCCTAGCCTATGTTTCGTCCTATTTTTAAGCCCTCGGTGATCTTAGATTGTTCATTCAAATATCAGAGTAAGATGGGTAATGACGGAATGCAGAAGCCGGCCCTAGTGAAAACCGTAACTGGCGCTAGGGGCAATATTGGCAAAAAGGCAAAAAGAAAAAAAAATAAGAAAAATGAAAGAAAATCAGGGTTGAGTTAATCATGGAGATCTGAGCCTGAAGCAGAGTTGGCATGAGCAGAATGGGGGGCAGTTTTGGCATTTGGGGATGACTCTAAAGGTCCTAGGATGGACGGTTCTGATCCCTCATTATTTTGTGGACTACCCTTTTCATTATTTAACTTGGTTTTTAATTCCTTTAATTATAGGTGATTAAGTGCATGGACCAAATTTCAAAAAAATAAAAAAAATATAAAAAGGAAAAATTATACTTTGGCCAGTGATGATAAATCAAATACTTTTCATAAAACCTTTGTTTTTACAAGCATATGAGAATTCTGAGGCCAGTAATATAAAAATTTTATTTTGAATTAAATCCTTTGTCTTTCCACTATTGGAGTTTGCTTTTGTACAAAGGTAGAAAAAAATTAAAAAAAATGTGTGCAGGAAATAAAGCTAGTCTCTGTCTCCTAGCCGCTCCTCAAGCTCCCGAATCCGAGCTGCCTGAGCTGCTATGACTCCTGAAGCCCCCTTTGCAGCGGGATCACTCAAGAAGGAAATGACCTCATCTGAAAGGGCCTGCCTAATCCGCATACTCCTAAGGCTGGCCAAAGCATCCTGGTACTTCTGCCGGATCACACGGACCTCGAAGCGACGGGCCTGTCTCTGCTCCTCTAGCTTCTCTTCCATTGCAGTACGGCGGGAGATCTGCTCCTCAAGTTGCCTCTCCAGATAAATACCCTGTATCCTGAGCTCCTGGGCCTCCCGTACCCATATCTGCTGAAGCCGCTTATGAGAAGCCCGCTCAGACTCTAGAATATCCTCATAGGTGGGAGCCAAGACTACAGGAGGATCTTCGGGTACTGGGACCTGACTTTGTATCTGCTCCTTGATCCAGAAGAGATAATCCTTCACATGGGCTTCTGAGAAGACTGGACCACGCATGAAGCGGACATAGGACCACTCCTTCATCAACCAGGCATTCAGCTTCATAGTAGCTGGAGAAAGGGGCCCAAGACGATCCTCATATCCACATGGGATGATAATCCCCTGGGTCGCTCGGAATTGACGAAGGACCCGCAGAGGAAGATACAGCACTGCATGTTTCAGGCCAGCTAGGATCAGAAAGTTACAGTCACGGAAGCTAATCACTGTCTCTGCATTGGGCTGATAAGTACCAGGCCATCTCACCTGGTCCTCCTGAAGTGAGCCCAAGAAGGTAAACCAGCCCTGCTTGCCCCCTGGAATATCGGGGCACCCCCTGTTGCTCATCAAAATGGGGACTTTCAAGCTCGGAAAGAAGTGTCGATTGATTTCTTCAATCTGACTCAGATGATCAAGTAGCCAAAGCTGCAAAGAAAGAGAGATATATCAACACATTGTCAAAAAAAAAAAAAAGCAAAAAGCAAAAAAAAAAAAAAGGAAAAAAAAAAGAAAAAAAGCAAAAAGAAAGCAAAAAAAAAAAAAAAAAAAAGAAAGCAAACAAAAAAAAAACAAAAAAAAAATATTTTTTTTACCTGCAGGTTATGGGCAACAATGGCACATACATCATTATTGAGAGAGCAAGAAGATGAAGAAGCAAAAGCAAGTTGCAGAATATTCAAGCACAGGTTTGGGCATCAAATGGCACCCAGGTAAATCAATCAGGAAAATTCAATCAAATATTTCCTTCCTTATTGTTGAAAAACATTAGAAGCAATTGAGTTTGCAGAGGTCAATTTTAAATCCACATTCTTTTCAAAATTTGCTTATCTCAGATTTCTTTTCATAGCCACGAGAGCTCAAAGAAATCTGAGATAAGGAAGAGACGCCACCCCGTCAGACTATACACAGCAGGGGTTTCATTGGCTATCTTCAAATCCATGTTTTTTATCACTCATTTGTTTGACCAAAGCAAGTTCAATTAATGAGGTGTCTTTCAAACGTGCAATTTTGAGTTGTGTCTAATCTTTGCAGCTCACTGCTTCGCCGCTCCCGCAAAGAGGGGCAGCTGTAGACACCCCAAAATTGCACGATTTTTGATAAATCTTGAAGGAGAGAAATATTTTATTGGAATTTTCAATTCTTTGCATTGGGTTTGAGATATTTAACCCATTTGAATCTAAAACGGAAAAGGAAAAGGTCCGAATTCAATCTTTTGTGCAAAGTCAAACTTTTTCCGGTTTAATTTTGTTGACTTTTGACCCCAGAAAATGAAATATTTTTTAAAGCCAGATTTCAAGATAATTTTTCCCGGTAATCAGGTTTTTAGCCATGTTATTGCATAAAAGAATTTTTTGAGATTTTAAATCTTGGCGAATACCTTGGTTTTAACATATTGAACCTTTTTTCCAGACCTGAAAAATCAGAATTTTGCCTAGAACTGGAAAGTTGACTTTTTATTCACTTGGAATTTGGGTCTGGACCTATTTTTAATGGATTCAAATGGGGGGGGGGGGGGGGGTGTTTGCTTATTTACATGTAATATCTTAAGTAAATGGAGATTAAAAAATACGAGGACATTTACTTAAACGATATTACATGTAAATAAGTATTGCCTGTGTTAAAATTTGGAAAAAGGGCTTTTTTCCACTCTTTTGGTGTCCATTCTCAGCTCAAAATTATGAATGGTGGCGACTCCCACTCTTTTGCGTCGAGCCCCGCGTGTTGACGGAGGGAGGTCACTCCGGTGATTTTTCCCATGTCTCACAGTGGACTTCGGCTGTAGAAGCGTGGTGAAATGCTACGGTCTTAGATGGTTAAGTGCTTAACCAATAATGTCTCCATAAACCTTGGGGTTTTTAGAGCAATGGTTAGGCACATAACAAAATTAACCAAAATGAGCATTGTCCCTGGCATCTTAGGGTAATTTGGCATGTATCCATATAGCTAGAAATTTCTTGACATTTGCTTCCATTTGCTTCCGATAATTTGCGTACCACATGTTTGATAAAAAGCTCAATTGAGAAAAACACATAAAAATGAGTTAATTTGTCCATGGCTCAAGCATACCATGTGTGCCCATTAGCACTACACATCTTTGCAAGTGATTAAACCAATTCCTTCAAATAAAATAAATAAAATTTTGCAAAGTGTCATTTTCATGATCAAAGTGTTGATATGAACCATGTAAGGTCCCTTAATGAATTGGGTGGCTGCCTATTATAGGGTTTAAATTATAAAATCTCAGTATTTATTAAGCAGGTTTTGAAGTAGTTGCTTTTATGTAGTACTAGTTTCGCCAGCACATGGTCGACCTCCAAACCAATATATTCATCAACTTAACTTAACATGTTGGGAGAGTATGTGTTAACATCACGTACCAAATTAAATTGTAATTGAAAATATAGTAAATTAGACAATAAAAATACAATTGCAAAAAATTTTATGAAACCTTGTGTAAGAGTACCACATAAGTACTTTCTCCTTACAAGAGAAAGTAGAAACACAAATATGTACATGATGAAACCCAGTCTCAAAATCGTAGCTTTTGCTTCCACTGTCTCAAGAGTAATGTAGCTTTTTCTTCAAACACACTTTTGCATATAAGACATTAATCATTGTGTTATAATCAATAAAAAAAGTAGCAAAACCATCTACCATGATTCTTGAATAGTTGCATCAAGATGGGAGAAAATAATAAGGGAAAATAAATTGAATGAAGGAAAGAAAAATAGAAAACCCTAGAAGCAATCAGCATTTTGTAGCAATGAAGATGAGCATACAAGCAATGCAGGGCTACAAATAAACTGTAGAAGTCGAAGATATATACAAGCAATCAGCATTGTCCTTTAGAACAGTAAATGTGCAGAAACTCAATTCTGCAGCTCCTCTTGACTTCATCTGTGAAAACATCCAAACACAGAAGTTGACTTCATCTGTGAAAACATCCAAACACAGAAGTTGCATCAGGACGAAACATAACAAATACCTTTTGTTTTTTAAGCTAAACTATCACCACATCATGAGAAAAGCACAACATTTCAGAGTTCAGAGAGGTAACAAAAGCTTTAGACAATAACAAGATTGGACATTGATTAAAAACATACTTTCAGCCAATGAGATTATGTAACTCAATCCAGTATCTTCTGAGAATCTGAACCTTTTTCACTCAAAATAAAAGGGATGGAAAAATGGCATTTTCTAAACCAAAAAAGAACTTGTAAATCACGCCTTCTGATGTGATTAATACGCCTAGCAGTGATACCGGACAGGCTACCTCAAAGCCTTCTTCTATGACCTGACTTACTACACTTCCATTGAAAAAGGAAATTTGGATATAAATATGTGAGCTCAGAAGAAAGATCAAGAAAAAAAAATATAAAAATTGTGGTTGACTCAAAAGGCAACATATATGAAATAAAAATTGAAATTGTTATGAACATTAGACAACAATTGACAGGGATAAATATTATTATTGTCAAATTATATATGAGCATATAATTATTGGGACAATAAAACACAAGAATATTACACAGACATAGAAGTCCAAACGAGAGCTTCCCATCCACCTATACCTCTCTGACTCGATTTCAATATCTGCCAGCAGACCTGGAAAACTAAATATTATTACATGGAAAAATTAAAAGAGAAAGGGGAAATTAGCAACATAAGAATGACCACTGTAAGTGAAATATGGCAACTAATATTGAACAATAATAAATTTGGTCATACCCCAAGCAAACATCAAGATTCAAGACACTGGAAATTATGTGCTTCCCTTACGCGATAGTTGCTACATCTAGTTTATGTTTATCACCTCTAAATTAAACTACCTCAAGTGTTTTCAATTTCACATACCTAAAATACCCTTTTATCTAATTAAAATTATTTTTTTCATTATTAACATGAGTCCTACTAAATTAAACTTCATCTTCAATACTTATCTGACTAAAAAAGTTTTAGAATAAATAAAATAATCCTTCTAACTAGATAACTACACCATTATTCATATGAAACTATCACTCTTATTCATGGTCATGTAATAATATGCAACGACCCTGGCTATAAGAATTTTATTTGGATAATATAAACAGTAATTATTAATTAAATAATATAAACATTAATGATTAATCTTATGTATAATTCGTTCTATGTCTTTGAATATCTATTTATAAAATTACCTTCTTTTACTAAATTAGATTTTTATTTCCAATAATTATCCAACTAAAAGAAATTTTGGAACTACTGATAAAATTATATACTAGGTTCAAACCAGAAAAAAAAAAGATAAGAAAATTCAATTTTATATTATTTTCATTGAGGATGCAAAGAAATATAAAGAAATCAAATATTATGGTCTAAAAAATTCAATTAATTATAAGAGAAATAGGATAATTTCAAATATAAAAATAATATTATGATTTATTTTAATCTAATCATTAGATAAGTAATAGGATAATTAATTATAAGAGAAATAGGATAATTCAATTAATTAAATGGCTGTTATGATGGAGAGTATTTTTGGTAAATCTCAAAACATGAGGGACAAATAGGCAGTAAATGGCTGTTATTACGGAGGATAGTTTTAGCAAATCAAATGTGAGAGACAAGTTGGCCTGAATTCTCTTTTAGTAGAAGTTTATAGATATAAAATGTACTTAAAATGATATATTAATTGGCATGAAACAATTGGTATATGAGAAGGCTATATTTTTTTAAGGCCTTTAGAAGCTGTGGTTAGCAAACTTGTCTATTGGGTGATGTTAGTGGTTTATCTCCACTCATTCCAACACTTAGCAGCTATGATTATTAGAGTTGTAATCCACTATAAAATTGAAAATATAATTATAATGGCAAGTATAAGAAATACCAAGACCTAGAAAGAAGGTGGAAACAAATAAAATTCAAAGAATATTGCATTGATAGATGCATCATAGTACACTTATGCTACATCCTTAATGTTATAAACTTAAATTTATAATTAATGTTTGATTCTGAACCAAGTTTTCAATTTAATTGTTTGAATCCAATACAATTAAAAAATTTTGGAAACTTAACTACAATAAATGAAATATTTGATACTGTTCAAATTTTTAACAATCCAATTTTAATAGCATCAGCAGTAAAGGTTTAAGAATACAATAGTAAGTAATATCCCTTTTTATAAATAATTTCTTTATCTAGAAATAGAATTATATTCTCATCTACATATGTTATTTTTAATAGGTGGCTTGCTATCGACAACTAGTAATTCTACTATTGTCATTGATTCTGAAATTAAGAAGCAAAAATTCTTATACGATGGTAGGTACAATATATTAACATTCAAGAAACATTTTGCTTATATTGACTACGGCGTCACAATAAAATATTTTCATCTTATACATTATATAAGGCGAACAATAATCAAACAAAAATTGAGAAGTAGCTAGTCCAATGATCAAAATTTCTAAACTTATGCATTGATAAAGAGAGAATGCCTTTAATTTGTAAATTCCAACATGAAATAAACACATATCAGATATTCTACTTTATATGAAATCCCTAACAATCATCCATGGATTCCACTTACCATTGTAGACACCCCAAAATTGCACGATTTTTGATAAATCTTGAAGGAGAGAAATATTTTATTGGAATTTTCAATTCTTTGCATTGGGTTTGAGATACTTAACCCATTTGAATCCAAAACGGAAAAGGAAAAGGTCCGAATTCAATCTTTTGTGCAAAGTCAAACTTTTTCCGGTTTAATTTTGTTGACTTTTGACCCCAGAAAATGAAATATTTTTTAAAGCCAGATTTCAAGATAATTTTTCCTGGTAATCAGGTTTTTAGCCATGTTATTGCATAAAAGAATTTTTTGAGATTTTAAATCTTGGCGAATACCTTGGTTTTAACATATTGAACCTTTTTTCCAGACCTGAAAAATCGGAATTTTGCCTAGAACTGGAAAGTTGACTTTTTATTCACTTGGAATTTGGGTCTGGAACTATTTTTAATGGATTCAAATGGGGGGTGTTTGCTTATTTACATGTAATATCTTAAGTAAATGGAGATTAAAAAATACGAGGACATTTACTTAAACGATATTACATGTAAATAAGTATTGCCTGTGTTAAAATTTGGAAAAAGGGCTTTTTTCCTTGTATCCGGCAACTAAGGCCGGATACAAGTATCTTTCTTTGTATCCGGTCTCAAGTGCCGGATACAAGGAAGCCTTAGTGTATCCGGCATTATATGCCGGATACATTAAGACTCTAGTGTATCCGGCCTGAGTTGCCGGATACGTTAGTTTTGCTCAAAATTAGGGTTTTCCGAGAGAAATCACTTGTTACCATCATGTCCCTCATTAAATGAGGGGAAATCTCGGAAACAACCCTAGGGTTTAGGTTGGAGGGTGCTAAACATTAAGTTGTGTCTACCAAAGACCTTAGCCCTTGCCTATAAATAGGAGGCTCCTCCTCAAGCAAATGACCAAGTTTTTTGAGATCGAAGAGCTCCGAGTGAAGAAGGGAACCGCTGCCGGATTGCTTCCAGAACCCCAGGTAAGCCTCAACCCTCTTCTAATTTCTGTATTTTAATTCTTAGATCTAGATCTCTTCTTCTACCTTTCTGTAGAATAAAGCCTCTTTTTGTATGTGTGGAAACCCTTCCCCGGCTCAAAGTATCTCAAGACTCCCCTAGCCGTAAAACGTGAAGGCGGATCTAGGAGAAACGAGACTGAGGATTGACCCTAGTGCTAGAACCCATGTAGCATAAGGCTTCTGATTGCTTGAAAACCATTCTATAATCAAAGTACCCTTGATTATCTCGAAGAACCGTGTTTAACGGGGAGAGAGAACAAAGGGAAACGATAATGGAATGGAACCCTAGGCTATGCTAGAACCTATTTTGTTGAATCTATATGCATGATATATTGTTGTATTGATATTGTATGGATTTTCACACTTGCACATACATATCACTCTTTTTGCGGGATAGGCTCACATTTGGGGATTTATTACATTCATTGTGATAAATCTCTAGAAAATAGCCTCAATCAATTCTGGAATGTTTGAAAATGATTTCTAAAGGTTTTTGTTCGTATTGCACGAATTTGCACACACTTGGTCAATTTTCGGATTTGGTTTTCTTCAAAAAGGGCCTAACTGGACAGCACATGTACCCTTACTTCGGACGCTCATAACTTCATCGTCCGGATGAATTTTGGAGCGATTCTAGAACCATGGGAAAGGTAAGGCTGTCTAGTTTGTGTCCACCAAAAATCATGAATTTCTATCAAGCAGATTTTTGACACCTCTCTGTCGAAGTTGACTGGTCAGTTCAGGTTTAAATACAGAACTTGTCACTTCGACGGAGCGCCATGTGTTCGTTTTAAATCCGATTCAAGTGATTTTTGTTTATGAGTACTCCTTTACAAGTCTATTTTCAAATCCAGTTGGTTTCATAATTTTTGAATTCCATTTGAATTATTGGTAGCCGATTTACTCAAAACTGTTCATTTGTACTTTTCTGGGTAAAACTGTGATCTTCGGGGCCTGTTCGGGAGACCACCCAAGGCACATCCGAAGGGATTTTTGTATGAGGCCAGTTTCTTTTGAAAGATGGCCATACAAACTTCAATCACACTAAATTTCGTAGATTTTTATGAAGTGGATTTTTCTAGACAATTTTTCAAAGTTGTCCACTCATCACTTTTAAAAATCCCCAGCAGCAACCCTACAAGGAGCATAACTCCTAGGTTTTCAACCGGATCAACTCGAAATTTTGCATGAATCTCTTATTTAGCCTAATCTTTCAAATGGATTTGGTTTGGTTTGATTTCAAATTGGATTTGATTAATATCAAGAGAGATTGCCTTACTTTTACCAAATTTTCTGGATTTGATTCAACTTGTTTTTGAGTAACTTGTGCTTTGATTTTCATCTTTTATGATATTCCAGAAATGATATTGACATAAGAGAGGATCTAAAATCCATTTAGATCTTCATGTGAAAATATCATACATTAGTCCTTTTGCAAGGTTTTCTATGATTTTTAGCAAGCTTCTTATTTTCTTTTTAGCATGAACATACACTTGGCCACCACTTCGTGTGGATGAATGGAGGTGCCTAACACCTTCCCCCGTTCATAATCTAATCCCCTTACCCATATCTGGATTTGATTTTCAAGTAGGATTATTTTTATCCTAGAATGTTGCTTTTATCTCTTTTTGCTTGTTTTTCAATCTTTTGGTGTCCATTCTCACCTCGAAATAATGAATGGTGGCGACTCCCACTCTTTTAAGTCGAGCCCCGCGTGTTGACGGAGGGAGGTCACTCCGGTGATTTTTCCCATGTCTCACAACCATAGAGGCCTGAGATATAATATAATAAAGTCCCTATAGATTGGGTTATAATGTGATTTTCAACAATGAATGAACATCATTTGATTTACATAAATAATTTAGGTAATATTTTAAACTTTCACATTGTACAGTTATTTTCCAAATAACCTTTGTTTTTCTTACAACCATAGTCACATCTCCTGAGGTTTCTAAAATGACATTTACCTCCCTTCTATTTTTGTTGTTTACTTTATATCCCTCTATTTTGTAGAAATGTTATTAAAATCTGGATATGTTTTGAGGACTTTAACCTTCTTTAAGTACAAAACATGTTATATTTTGAGATTTTCATAGTAAAAAAATATAATTTCTAAGGTTTAAAAGTCTTAATGATCAATTAAAAAATCATGGGTGACTTTATTATATAAAATTTTAAATTTCTATTATTTCAAATAAAAATTGATAAGGGATAGAATAATCAAATTATATTTTATAAGTCTAACAAGAGAGATAACTGTCATTTCAGAAACTGTAGAGGAGGTATCTATGGTTGTCAGAAACCATAAGGGAGGTAAGTGTAATTTACTCTAAATATAATGCTAATTCCATCTTTGAGAATTGCTAGAAATACAAGACTACAAGTACTATATTGATAGATACTTTCTAAAGCCATATTTGTTTACAATTCAAAAAATTATCATGACAAAAAGAGATAGCTGCTCAAAATTATGAATGCATTGCTTTGGAAAAAATCAAGGGAGTAAAGACGCTGATCTTTTCAAACTGCTTGAATTATAATTTAACTACTACCAATAACAAACTTTACTATATATTTAAAATACCAACATATTGATTTAAGTTAGTTAATGTTGGAAACACTTGTTTAGATTAAAATCCATTACTGAATAAAAGCCTTTTAGGTGCAATGAAAACAAGATTTCTAAAAAAGATTAGAAATTAGTCCTAATGTGTTAGATAGAAGATTGAAAACAAGATTTATTCAATTTTAGAAAGAAAATCAATCGTGACAGCAGTTTAGGAATTTCATCAAAAAATCAACTACCAAAGCAATGATTTAAGATTTTCATCAAAAAATTTAAAGCAACGATTTAAGGTTAGGCTCTATTCTGTTTGAAAAAAACCAGCTCTGAGAGAGAGATGACGCACCTCTTCCTCGTTCTCTCTCTGACTACGATCCCATTCCCTCCCCTTCTCTCCCTTCTTTCTCTCACCGTTGCTTCGAGCAGCGGCTTCCTTCACCATTTTCTCAACATCAAACTCGTTAGATCTTTGGATTGCTTCTTCATCATATCCACAGACCATCAAATCCCCTCCTTGTAGAGCTTGTGTCGGGAAAAGCAGATGTCGTTGAATCGATTTCAAAGCACTGGAAGAGACAAGAGAATAGAAGGAAAGTGCCACCGCCTTCCCTGCCTCGCTCAATGGTAGTTCAGTAAAAAGTTTTCCGTTGATTTTAATTTTCCACTATAACAAACGGAAGAAAAACCTTAAATTCCGGAAAATATTTTCTTTTCCTCCATTTTCCGGGAAACAAACACAGCCTTAGAGAATATTTGGGATTTTTCAGATTAAAAAAAAGGTGTGATTTTGTGCCTGTGGGCTTATGGCGTTATTAAGAGCAAAATACTTGTAAATAACTAGCTAGCTATAATGAATAACAACCATTTGACACACAAAAAGACAATTATAAGAGAGATAATTGAGTGCATGTGCATTCAAAAATCAGATGTAAAAGTAGAAATTGAATCATGCCTGAGCAAGAACAGTGACTCCAAACTTTTGTCAGTTAGCGTTCTTGGGCGGTCTAGGATTTTATACTAGCGCCTAGGAGCGCTGAGGATCTCCGAGCACAGAGAGGTCGGCGATCTCCCGAAATCAGACATACAGTGTATAAAGACTCGATTTTTCATGTTATATTCAGTACTAACATACGTATAAGATTACTATCATTCTAAATACATATAAATATAGCACTAAAACATGCAACACGAATCGATCAATCTCAAGAACACAGAACCAACGTAAAATCTGTGTTACCTACCTCTTACGATCGATTTCTCTCCTCCTCTGAACAACGACAAACACAGATACAAGGCAACGCCTAGGAGACAAGAACTCGAGCTTCTCTCTCTCCCTTCTTCTTCTTCTTCTCTTCTTCTTCCAGATGCTCATGGTTGCTCTTGGTTTTGCGATTTCTCCCTTGTGGCTGATGAATACAAAACGATATACAATGGTATACCACTCGTATGTGTTAGGGTATTTAGCTTACTTATATAGCCTTTATTCCCACGCAACGCACATGCACCAAACACAATGCGCATCACCCAATCACAACACTTTTAGCTTTAAGATATTAATCCTATCGCGATATCTTATCTCAAGATCAGACAGTCAGATCTGCGCCAAACTCCTAATCTCTACTATCCACATGATCATCCATAATTATAATTAAAATCCCTCAATAGAATTTCTCATCTCCTCAACTTAAGGCTCCAAGTCAACCATAATCACCCATATGCCCTTATTCTAATTATTAAGCTATAAATATCATTTGCCAATAGGCAATTCACACCCAACTTAAGTCTATCATCATTTCTCAAGTTTAATAATAATTTTAATTAATGTATTTAATTATCTACCCGTTGGATTTCTTTTAAAACTTCCAAATATTATTTGTATTCTTGGCTATAATACATACTGTAATTAATTTCTTATTCCTCAATTCTTTTTAGGTTTATCTAACTTATTTTTCCAATAATTAGATTTTATTTATTATATTATTATATTCAAAAATTCAGGGTTTTACAATAATAAACATATTTTTCAGAATTTTTTTTTATGATTTTTTACTTTTTTTTTCCAATTTTTCTTTGTTTTTTTTTAAAAATATTTTTTTAGACCCTGGCTCGCCAAGCCTGTCGTGCCTGGCCTGGCTTGGCACGGCCCAATCCCAAGCGTGCCGCAGGCTGGGTCGTGCCTAGGTATTAGGCAAATGGGTCAGGCGGACCGTGGCATGCGGCCCGCCGGGCAGGCGATAAACGAGCCTGGGCCGTGCCGGGCCAGCCCATTTAGCATCACTATGGCTCATGCCTAACATGTGTGGCTGGTTAGCAATATGTATCTTTGCAGCTGATTAAACCAATTCCTTCAAATTATAAAAAAGTTGGTTTACCAATAATACGTCATCTTTTTCTGTCAACATTCCTACTTCAAAGTAAATAAAATTTTGCAAAGTGTCATTTTCATGATCAAAGTGTTTATATGAACCATGTAAGGTCCCTTAATGAATTGGGTGGCTTCCTATTATGGAGTTTAAATTATAAAATCTCAGTATTTATTAAGCAGAATTTTGAAGTAGCCGCTTTTATGTAGTACTAGTTTCGCCAGCACATGGTCGGCCTCCAAACTAATATATTTGTCAAGTTAACTTAACATGTTGGGAGAGTATGTGTTAACATCACGTACCAAATTAAATTGTAATTGAAAATATAGTAAATTAGACAATAAAAATACAATTGCAAAAAACTTTTACGAAACCTTGTGTAAGAGTATACCAAATAAGTAAGTGAATGGCTAATACCAAATAAGTACTTTCTCTTTACAAGAGAAAGTAGAAACACAAATATGTACATGATGAAACCGAGTCTCAAAATCGTAGCTTTTGCTTCCACTGTCTCAAGATTAATGTAGCTTTTTCTTCAAACACACTTTTGCATATAAGATATTAATCTTTCTGTTGTAATAAAAAAAACAAGTAGCAAAACCATCTATTCTTGAATAGTTGCAGCAAGATGGGAGAAAATAAATTGAATGAAGGAAAGAAAAATAGAAAACCCAAGAAGCAATCAGCATTTTGTAGCAAAGAATATGAGCATACAAGCAATGCAGGGCTACAAATAAACTGTAGAAGTCGAAGATATATAAAAGGAGGAAAAAAAAGGTACACATAGTCACATACACAAGGAATAAAATGTCTCTTGATTACAATAAAAATGCTAATATTATTTAAGATGTTCGAGTAGATGAAAAAAGTGCACTCTGATGCTAACATCTTTGTCCCTTTGAACATTAAATGTGCAGAAACTCAATTCTGCAGCTCCTCTTGACTTCATCATATCTGTGAAAACATCCAAACACAGAAGTTGCATCAGAACGAAACATAACAAATACCTTCTGTTTTCAGCTAAACTATCACCACATCATGAGAAAAGCACAACATTCAGAGTTCAGAGAGGTAACAAAAGCTTTAGACAATAACAAGATTGGACATTGATTAAAAACATACTTTCAGCCAATGAGATTATGTAACCCAAACAAGTATCTAATGAGAATCTGAACCTTTTTCACTCAAAATAAAAGGGATGGAAAAATGGAATTTTCTAAACCAAAAAAGAGCTTGTACATCACGCCTTCTGATGTGATTAATAGGTGTAGCAGTGATACCGGACAGGCTACCTCAAAGCCTTCTTCTATGACCTGACTACTACACTTCCATCAAAAAACAAAAATTTGGGTATAAAGATGTGAGCGCTCAGAAGAAAGATCAAGAAAAAAAATATAAATCCACACTGAAATGCAACAAAACTTATTCTAATAAAATCATATACTAAATTAGATGCATATGAGTGTTTACTTGTTTATAAGTGCAGCATATATAAAATCTTACACGTGCAATGCACGTGCTTTCCTAGTATAGGAAGGAAGTGGTTATGTTGTGGTTCAAGTGGCCTAATCCTAATTAAAGTCCAATTTGTGTGTAGGGCATAGACTAATTACGAATTGATGGAATTAGACCTAATTTAATAATAAGTACTCTTGATTTACTATAGATCAACTGGTGAAAAATTAAATAAATCAAAAACTTCCCATCTACTTTCCTTTTTTATTTTCCTCTGTCTTAGACATTGGAGCAAGGTGGAATGCTTGGCTTTGACTTTTGCAAGCCTTTTAGCTATTACCCTTAGAGAGTATTTGGGATTTTTCAGATTAAAAAAAGGTGTGATTTTGTGCCCGTGGGCTTATGGCGTTATTAAGAGCAAAATACTTGCTTGCAAATAACTAGCTAGCTATAATGAATGAATAACGACCATTTGACACACAAAAAGACAATTATAAGAGAGATAATTGAGTGCATGTGCATTCAAAAATCAGATGTAGAAGTAGAAATTAAATCATGCATGCCTGAGCAAGAACACTCACTCCAAAGTCTGTATGGCCTATATAGCATCATGCATGCATGCTCCCTTTAGTTCATTAGATCGGGCCTTAATATGTTGTGCTGCATAAGAAAAGTAACGAAGAACCAGAATTAGAACTCTGTACGTACATGATGAGATTCATAACAAAAGTATATATAAGAATATTTGAAATCAAAACGAAGATCCAAAAGTCAAAGATGATGACCTCATTTGAAGGGGTTGCCTGTGGGCAGCCTGACATCACGATTCTTGTATCAGAAGGGATGGCCTGCCAAGGGATGCTTTTTAACTCTGGTAGGTCGACCAAGGCCAACTGTGAGAGACGTGAGAATATTCTCACTGGACTTTCTTTCACTTCTGCATCTTCAACATCACATATTATTCGTTCTAGACCCTTGCAGTGAAATACTTCAAGTGCTGCAAGGTTGGGACACCCACAAAGCCATGATAAATCCTTCAACGAATTACAATTATGAAGACCTACGCGACGAAGGTTTGGGAAGAATCCACCAGTTATGCCATCACATATCAAACCCTCGTAAGTATCTATGTGACGAATGTTTGACAAGGATCTATGGTTTAAAATCACTGGAGTCAATTGCTGGCATTCTGTGACATATAAACGTCTTGTGCACCTCGCAAGTTTCTCAGAAGCAAGGATTCTATTAAGGGAAGCCACATTTGTTATGTTGATGGAGAGGTATTGTAGGTCCCTCAAACATCCTAGTTCTTCTATGCTAGCTCCAACGTTTTCGTCATCTTGACCAATATCACCACTTTCTACTTCCCAATGTTTAAAATTACTGTAACTAAAATCTAACACTTGCAACCGTGAAAACCTTGATAGGATTCCACATGGAATGAATTTGAGGTTTTCTGTAGAACTCAAATCCAAACACTTCAATTTAACTAAATTTTTAATCTCTCGAGGCAACTCTATTATATCTGTTCTTCGCAAACCAAGGTACTCCAACTCAATCAATTCCACAATGCTCATTGGAAGCACGTTAATTCTTGTATGAGAAAGATCCAAAACCCTGAGAACACGCATATGTTGAAAGAAACCATTGGAAATATTACTCAAACCATAATTTTGAGATATAATCAAAGTTAAGAGACTGGGACATTTAGGTGCCTCATCCCCTAGTTTTTTGATTTCGTTAGACATCAATGATATTCTTTCGGCTTCTCTCCATTTTCCAACCTCAGGCGCTTCCGTCAAAAGCACACCCGCTCGCACCAACAACTTGTTTTTATTCCTTCCATTGTTGCAACCTATCCATAGGGCCAAGTCCCTAAGGACATCATGCATCTTAACCTCTTCTGTTGGTGAATATAAACCACCCTCCAATAAGCAAGCCCGTTGTAATTTTCTAATGATTGCATATCCTTTGTCCTCAGCCTCATCCATGTCGTCGAATTCATCCAAGAATCCCTCCCCAATCCAATAACGTATAAGGGCTTGTATATCAATAGAATGATCTTCGGGGAACAAAGAACAGTATAAGAAGCAAGATTTGACAGTATTGTCCGGCAATCTATCATAGCTGAACTTCAAAATGGAATATACCTTTTCTTCCATACCTGAAAACTCCGATGCAAACTTCTTTAAGATTGTTAGTTGATGTCTCCATTCTCGGGGAGTTTTCATGCTAACCATAGCCTTGCCAGTAGTGATAAGTGCTAGTGGCAAACCATCACACTCTTTAGCGACTTGCTTAGCTATTGCAGGTATTTCAGGATGGGAATTGAGGGCTTCCTCTCCAACCTCTTCTTGGAATAATTTCCATGCTTCTGCTGAATCCAAACATTCTACTTTTATATTCTCACGAGCTTTCATTTGTCCGCACACATCCTCGAAACGGGTAGTGAATAATACCTTCGACTTGTTTATGATATTGGGATGAGGAATCCCAATGGCTATCAAATCCACCGGTTCCCATATGTCATCCAATAACAGCACAAACGTTTTCTTAGTCAATGCGGAGTTGAGCGTCACAGCACGGTGATCCAAGCTTTCATCCTCCGGCAATGGCAAGTCCAATCTCTTAGCGACATCGTCCTGGATTTTCTTCACCTTTACTTCCTTGGACACGACAACCCAAATCACCACATCAAAATGAAGGGTTTGGCTAGACAGAAATTCATTATTGATCCGCTTCAAAAGCGTAGTCTTACCGACACCCCCAAGTCCGTAGATACCCATAATCCCCCCCTGTTCTTTGCTAATCCAGCTCCAAGCTTTCTCAAACTGCAGATCCATGCCTGTAGTCGGTGCAGCAAGCATCTCTTGTACCAGAGGTGGAGGCAATGCCACTGCTACAATCTCGAAACCTCGTCCTTGGCCCTTTAGATCATCGACATCTTTTATTTTTTGTACCACTTGTTCCCCAAGCTTTAAGCTGGCATAACAATTCGCAGGGAAGAAACCTCCAAGGAATCTGTCCCCGATATCTTCATAACCTTCTTTTAAGATTCCTTCTACTTGGTCTTCTATGGTGTTTGCCCTTTCCAGCCATCCCGCTACTTGGTGCGTTCGCCTCATTCGGTTTGCCTCTTGGATTTCCACTCTTTCTCTAATATCATCCCTCACATCCTTCATTTCTTCAATCGAAGTTCGCAAAGTGTTGAGATTCTTTTCGAGCTCGCAGATGTAGCTTATACGACCCGCGCACAATTGAGAGATGAAGCTGATAACGTCTTTGATCGTGGAGAAGACCATTGTGTCGATGGGATTTTCAGGATTCGAGGACAAAAGGATAGATAGCCTGTAATGTTAGACAAAGCAAAACAAGACTGTAAAGAAGGGGAGATTGTAATGTGGAGAAGAGGAAGAAATGGTGGTTGTAAGTCTTCACTAAAAAAGTTCAAATATTTTTCTCTCAAAGATAATGTTGTTTACATGGGAAGGAGCCCACCTCTTGCACGCTTTGAAGAGACAAACAGAAATAAATAAATAAAATTGTTGGGGATCCCCACCTACCCCACCTACGAGACCTCCGCTTCAGGCATGTGGTCTTGTGGTCTAACATTACTCCTGAGTTAAGAAGATGCCACAGACAAAAAAGTCATCAGATCTAAAAGATTAAGAAAAAAAAATCAAATAAACTACAAAGGCTAATAAAGATTTGAGTCTATCAGATCCAAAGAAAAAAATGAAGTCTTTCTTTCTGGGTGACGCCCCCGTATGTGAGCTGGAGTCTAATACAGAGTCTAATAAGCGTAACGGGGTTTGTAAAAAGGTTAAATTGGGCTCTGTTAACGGAGCTTTGGCTTCTGAAAATGTGAGCTGGAGCTTCCACTTGTAATAATCTACGTAGAACGTCAGTGGATCACTACCAAAAAAAAAAACCGTCAGTGGATGTCAATAAAAGAGCACATGCTTTTGCCTATGTTTCTTCCGAGTTGAAATCGTCTGGGTGACAAAAACTGAGCTGGAGCCAACTCAACTACAGGGACTAAAATAAAAGTGTACAAGTAAACCTGAGATGGGATGTCTCTGGCTCACGAAATGTGACCTTTTTTTTGTGTTTTCACGAAATGTGACCTGGGGAGATATAATTACAGAGGCTAATGCCTAAAGGGGATGAGATCGTATGCAATTTTTGCCTTAATTGCTTCCTGCTATTGAAGCCGGCCTACGGCTAGTGATTTTCACTTTTTATGATAGAAAAACATTAAATATGGATTCTTCACCTGGAAGCGTTCTACTTCAATAGCAGGAAGCATCCCACAGCTAACCCTAACGGGTTATCCTAGTGGTTAATACTTGGGGTCTAGAGATATGTTCCTTTTCAAGTTTGAACCTTTTTGGCACAAGCTCCTAGGTCCACCTAAATAAGGTCTATGGGCCTTAGTCTTATCCCGGCAATGTGGTTTGTAGGGTCTTGTATGGGCCTTTAGGGGTTACTCGGTTGAGTATAAGGGGGCCAAAATACTGTGAGTTCTAAAAGAAAATATTAGGCAAAAATTGCCAGATGATTTCTTCCCTAAACAAACTAGGGCTGCGTTTGGTAACGCTTTTGCTTTTTTGCTTCTAAAAGCAAGAAAGCAAAAAAGCAATTTTATGCTTTTCGAAAGATTTTTTCTTGAAACAAATGCATTTGGTAAACTTTTGCTTTGCTTCTAAGAAACAAAAAAACATGTTTGGTAATAAATCAATTTTGTAAAAAGATTGATGAACACAAGAGTTTCGAGGGGTTTTGAAAGCAAAAATCAATTTTGTAAAAAAAATTGAGAAGCAACGTTTTGTTGCTTCCGGTAAAAGGCAATAAAATTGCTTCTTTGCTTTTAGTAAATTGCTTCTCGTGTGTGTTACCAAACGGTACTTTTGCTTTTAAAAACAATTTTTTGCTTTCAAAAGCAAAAAAGTACTTCTGAAAAGCGTTACCAAACGCAGTCTAGGTTTGTTGAAAAGTGAGCTGCAGAATAAGACTTAGAAATAAAAGGATATTTACAATTTAACCCCTTGATGTTTATGATTGTGCTGCATAAGAAAAGAAAATAGAAAGAACCGGAATTAGGACTTTGTACATGAGATTCATAACAAAAGTATATATAAGAATATTTGAAATAAAAAAACAAGGATGTAAAAGTCAACGATGATTAACTCATTTCAAGGGGTTGCCTTTCCACAGTTCTCCATCTCGGTTTGTATATCAGGACGAAAGGACTACCAAGGGATGCGTTTTAGCTCTGGTAGGTTAATCAAGCTCAACCATGAGAGACGGGAAAATTTCACTGGACTTTCTTTCCCTTTTGCATCTTCACCATCTCATATTAGTTCTAGAACCCTATAACGGGTCAGGTTGTGTCGGGCCATAATCGGGTTCACAGGTTGGAAAAGCCCTAAATCGAACGCAATCCGCCAATAAACGGGTTCAACCCACCAACCCGATTATTATGATTATTATTATTTTTTTGGCAGAAAATATGATTAGAAAAATTACATGATAATCATGTTCTCATTCTGGATTTGGAATCTAGATTTCACTATAAATTTCATGTACTAGGAACCATCTTTAAACGTTAAAGACTTAAAGTTCTATCATTAGTAAAAAAATATATGGATATTCACTGGTCGGAAATCCAGGTTCAGTTTAAGCAAGCTAGCATTACTAACCCAAACCCATGTTGATTCCTGTAGACACCCCAAATTGCACTACAAAATGAGAAAATAGTAAAAACATGTAATTAGAACTTAAAACAGGTCAAAAATGCATAAAAATTGACTAAGCAGGCTTTGCCCGTATTTCATTCACGGGCCCGTCGCGCCTGAAATGTCTCTACGGTCAGGCGCGCCCGTATTGGAAATACGGGCACCATTGGACCGTAAATCATTTACGGTCACTAAAGACTCGTGCAAGTTTTATTCTTCTCTCTATTTCCGAGCTTTATCTTTAGTCCAATATCCCTTTAAATGAGCGAATTATGTCTTTTATTCGCTGAAGCCACCTTGGTTGCTATGGATGGGTATTATCTCTGTTTTTCACTCTATCCTGAGGATCAGGATATATCCTTCTGGACCGGCCTTACCCCTGTGCTTGCCTATAAATAGAGATGAGATTCTCAAGCAAAGGCGACGAAATTTTGAAGAATCAAGAGCTCCAAGAGAAGAAAAGGAATCCCTGCTGCTTTGCTTGCTGAATCCAGGTAAGTCCCTTTTCCCTTTTATTTTCTATCTTTAATTCTAGAGATAATAGGATCTTCTCTATTGCTGTAGAATAAGGCCATCTTCTACATTCTGTATTCCTAAACTTGTCTCTAAGTACCTCAAGAGTCTCTCTAGCCGTAAAACGTGAAGAGAGAGCTAGGGGAAAGGGGAACAGGTGGATCCCTAGAATAGAACCCCATAATCTGTTTTTCTATTTTTTTTAGAATAAGGCATGTGATTGTGTTTGTGTACCCAAACCTATCTCTAAGTACCTCAAGAGTCTCTTTAGCCGTAAAACGTGAAGAGAGAACTAGGGGAAAAGAGAACAGGTGGATCCATAGGGTAGGCCCCCATGTGCTCTATTTTGTGAGATATGGCTGTTTTGATATCCTGATCATGTTTTAATGATTATATTTTGAATCTGAATTAATCTTATGAGTTCATGATGATTATAGCATGAAATCCTATTTTTCTCCTAAAATTTGGATTTTTCACACTTTTGCACCTACGGCACTGTTTTCGTAATTTTTGTGATTTTAGGCTAAGATCCTGGATTTATCATGATCAATATGGTAGATCTGGATTCAAAAGCCTGAAAGTAAATTCTAGGGTTTCATGATATGGTTTTTGAGTTGTTTTCCACTTTTGAGATAAGACCCTACGGTCTAAGTTCTCCCCTTTGGATGTTCTTCATTAACGTGAGTATTTTTTGTTTTTATTTCTGGGTTTAACGTGAAATTTGGGTTATTTCTATGTCCTGGATTATTCAAGTTCAATTTTGAAATATTTTATAAAAATCATATTTTTCTAGATTTCTAGAATTTGACTTGAAGCCAAATTTTTGGATTTTTCACTTTATTTTGATTTTATTTGATCTTATCTTGATTTTGTTTTGATCATGAAATCCTAGGAATGGTATGATCATATTTGAAAGTTCTAGATCAATCAGACTATTCGTATGAAAAAACCATACATTTTTGTCTTTTTTGTGATTTTTTGTAATTTTTATAGCAAGCTTTTTTCCTTTATTTAAAACATGAACAATACCTGGCAACCACCTTGTGTGGATGAATAGGGGTGCCTAACACCTTCCCTTGTTCATAACCTAATCCCCTTATCCATCTCTGGTTTTTTTTTTAGGAGGGTTATTTTTACCCTAAATTTGACTTTTGTGCTTATTTGATATTTTGGTGTCCATTCACACACTACAAAAATGAAGAGAATTAGCGGCACCTTTTAGCGGCGGTAACCTAATTCCCGCTACTAAAAGCACTATTACCGGCGGTAAAAGCACTTCCCGCATCTAAAAATTAATCTACCATTTTTCCCGCGCGAAAATTCTATAGCGCGCATTTTTCAGCACGAAACAGCCTTTAGCGGCGGTAAGTTTTACCGGCGGTAACATATCTACCGCCGGTAACAAGTTGGCGGAAAGGTCCCGCCAAAAAAAGCCTTATTCCCGGCGGTATCAGTCCGTCGGTAATCACACTTTTAGCGATGGTAAGCCGATTCCCGCCCCTAAAAGTGGATTTTCAGAGGCGGTGATATCCATCCCGCCCCTAAAAGCCATATATGAGCGGCGGTACATGTATTACCGCCCCTAAAAGTCCCTTTTAGGGGCTGTAAACCTAGCACAGCCCCTAAAAACCATATATTAAAAAAACAAAAAATTAGTTTTAGCGGCGGTACATTCATTACCGCCACTAAATGTCTCTTTTTAGAGGCCGTAAGCTTCTTAGTGCCCCTAAAAGCCATTTATTAAAAAACGAAAAATTACTTTTAGCGGCCGTACACAAATTACTGCCCCTAAAAGTCCATTTCTTAAAAAATGTAAATGTCTTTTAGCGGCGGTACGCTTTTTACCGCCCCTAAACGTCCCTTTTAGGGGCCGTGAGCCTATTACCGCCCGTTAAATACATTTATTAAAAAACAAAAAAATGACTTTTAGCGGCGGTAAGGTCGTTACCCGCCCCCTAAAAGACCCTTTTAGGGGCTGTAAGGCGATTACCGCCCTAAAAAAGTGAAATAATGCGAAATTTTTACCCGCGGTTTTAAAAACCGTCAGTAATAACCCGATAACACGTTATTTACCGGCGGTTAAACCGCAGGTAAAGCACTTTTTCATTTTTTTTAAAGAACTCAACTGCTACTAAGTTGGAGAGACAAATCAACTTTTAGGGGCGGGAACTACTGGCCCTAAAAGTCCCTTTTAGGGGCCGTAACCCCGTTACCGCCCCTAAAAGACCATTTAATTAAAAAATCAAAATGACTTTTAGGGGCGGTAAGCCAATTACCGCCCCTAAAAGTTCCTTTTTAGGGGCCGTAACCCCATTACCGCCCCTAAAAGTGCTTTTTTAGGGGCCGTAACCCCGTTACCACCCCTAAAAGACCATTTAATTAAAAAATCGAAATGACTTTTAGGGGCGGTATTTAAGGGCGGTAAGCCAATTACCGCCCCTAAAAGTCCCTTTTTAGGGGCCGTAAGCCCATTACCGCCCCTAAAAGTGCCTTTTTAGGGGCCGTAACCTAGTGACCGCCCCTAAAAGCCATTTATTAAAAAACCAAAAATTACTTTTAGAGGCGGCAAGCCAGTTACCAACCCTAAAAGACCATTTCTAAAATACAAGCAGGACGTTTCCCCGCGTTTCAATTTTTATTGTACTTTTAGGGGCGGTAATTACCGCCGCTAAAAGTTTAAGCGCTATTTTCAAATTTAATTCAGCTCCGGGGCACGCTAAAATGTAAGGTTTAGCGGCGGTAATCTTCTTGCCACCGCTAAAACTCGAGTCTATAAATACCCCGCCGAGTCTCTTCTTTTCTTCAAGGTATGTCTCTATCTCTCTTTGTCTCTCTCTCTCTATCTCTCTTTCTCTCCCTCTCCATCTCTCCATCTCTCTCTCTATCTCTCTTTCTCTCCCTCTCCATCTCTCCATCTCTCTCTCTCTATCTCTATTTCTCTCCCTCTCCATCTCTCGTTCTCTCTCCATCTCTCTCTCTCTCTATCTCTCTCTCCCTCTCCCTCTCTCTCTCTCTCTCTCCCTCTCTCTCTCTCTCTCTCTCTCTTTCTCTCTCTCTCTCGGTATGTATGCTGCTGAAGGACAGCAGAAAATTTTTTTTTATTTTTTAATATGATTTTTAGCGGCGGGAAATACCGCCGCTAAAAGTCATGATGGCATTTTTTTATTTTTTAAAATACCATTTTAGAGGCGGTGAGTCCCGCCGATAATGAGTGATAACAATAGCGGCGGTAATCTACCGCCAGTAATGAGTGGGCAATAGCGGCGGGAACTTACCGTCGGTAATGAGTGAGCAATAGCGGCGGTAATCTACCACCGGTAATGAATGGCCAATAGCGGCGGTAACTTACCGTCGGTAATGAGTGAGCAATAGCGGCGGTAAGTTTTTTACCGCCACTATAAGCGTTAGTGACGGCATCTTTTACGGCAAGAGGAGTTACCACCGGAAATGTTTTTAGCGGCGGTAATTGTTGTTTTAGCGGCGGTAGCTTACCGCCGGTAAAAGTGTCCTTTTTTGTAGTGACACCTAGATTGAATGGTTGTGACTCTGTGTTTTTAATGAATCCCGCGTGATGATCAGGGAAGTCATTAAATTGATTTTTTCCCATGTCTCACAAGTAGTTTACTGGTAAGGGCCAAATGAATTTCAGTATTTGATCTCAACAAAGATCCTTATTACATTTTGGATATCTAGTACTACTATGAAAGCACGAACTACATTTTTATTTTCACTACTTGAAATCTCCTTCCTTATGATCTTTAATTTCAAATAATTAATAAGAGACTTCAATTAACTAAGCAAGATAGAGACGTCAACTAACTAAACAATATAAACATCAATTTGATTTCTATTTATATTAAACGTTAATAAAATAAAAATAGATAATAATCGCTATTATTTACATGATAATTCCCAATATATCTAACTAAAAAATTTTAATGTCTAAACATAAGTATAGTTTGTTATATGTCCCAAAATTAATTATTAGAAATTATTATATAGTTTAATGTAATGACTATTAATTCATGATTTCATACATTTACTATTAGTTCTAAAATATATAATTTCAAGATTATCATTTTCTTTTTTCAATTTAAGTAAATCTAATAAAATCCTATTTCTTCTCCAATAAATAAAACGAAAAAAAGTATAAGTATTGTTAACATAAAATAATTAAATCTTTTTTCTTCTCCTATTACACTAAGAGTCCTATTAAATCAAACTTCTTCTCTATACTTATCTAAAATTTATAGTTTAGTGTAATGAATATTAATTCATGATTTCATAATAATGAGATAATTTGATTGACTAGAATATTAGTGTCACAGCTTTCAATGTGAAATGTCAATTGAAGTTCACATTTAAAAAATGTGAAAAAAGCGTGCCGCGTCCCATATATGCTATAGGGTCTGCTGTAGGATCACTGTGATTTCATCCCATCTTTCAATTAATATGACAATCAATAGATTTCTATTCACCCAAAAAAAAAAAGGAAGGAAAGGAAAACAAAACAAAAGAGTCAAATGAGATAGTCTGATCAACTAGAATATTAGTGTCACAACAAACTGTCCCGTCGAGCTTGAATTGAACTATTCAAACCATTTATTTATCTATTATACAGACTTGTAAATTGTAAATCAACTAAAACGGGAAAATTAATTTTTAGTGGTATTTGACTATTACAACCCATTTTCTTCCCACAATGCCCTTTTCTCCCACAATGCCCTTTTCTCATTTAAATAAATTAAAAATTAAATAAACAGGTTTCCAAGATTGCCCTTGTTACGTTTGAAATTGATTGAATTAAGTATATTTCCAAAAGTGCCCTTTACCCCAACTTTCTTATTTTCTATGTTTATTTCTTTTCAAAAAATAATAAAGAAAGAAAAGGAGGAAAGAGAGGGTTTTAACAAAATGACTTGTACAATATTGTATCTTGACTTATACAGTTATAAAATAACTAGTACCACTCAATGAAATTACATATATATATATATATATATATATATATATATATATATATATATATATATATATATAATATGTGCCTATAGAGAGACTTATACATCTTTACCAAATGACTTATACGATTTTATGTACTGACTTATACGACTCAATCAAATGGCTTGTACTTTCTATCAATTAACTTGTACATCAATATACCCTAACTTGTATACCAATATAAACTTACACTTTTCTATTAAATGACATCTATAATGATATGTACTGACTTATACTTTTATAAGAGTACATGTACTACTCAATTAAATGACTTGTACATTCTATCAATTGACTTGCATAACAATATATACTAATTTGTATGCCTATACAGACTTATACCCCTCTATTAAATGACTTATACAATACTAAGTACTGACTTGTACATTTATAGAAGGACTTGTACTACTCTATCAAATGACTTATACTTTCTATCAATTGACTTATACAACACTATATAATAATTTGTATGCTTAAATAGACTTATACATCTCTATCAAATTAATTGTACAATACAATGTATTGACTTGTACAGATAAAAGGCGACTTGTACCAATCAATCAAATGACTTGTACATTTTATCGATTGACTTGTACAACAATATATGCTAACTTGTATGCCTATATAGACATATATCCCTCTATCAAATGACTTACACAATGCTATATATAGACTTGTATATTTATAGGAGGACCTTTAGCACTCAATCAAATGACTTGTATCTTTTATCAATTGACATAATAATATATACTAACTTGTATGCCTATATAGATTTATACCCCTCTATCAATTACTTGTACTTTGCTAAGTACTAACTTGTACATTTATAGGAGGACCCGTAACACTCAATCAAATGACTTGTATATTCTACCTATTGATTTGTACAATAATATATACTAATTTGTATGATTAAATAGGCTTATACCTCTCTATAAAATGACTTGTACAATGTAATGTGTTGACTTATACCTTTATAGGAGTATCTGGACCACTTAGTTGCATGACTTGTACCTTCTATCAATTGACTTGTACAATAATATACATTAACTTGTACGATTATATAGACTTATACTCCATCTATTAAATGACTTGTACAATGCTAAGACCTGACTTGTACATTTATAGGAGAACCTGCACAACTCAATTAAATGACTTGTACATTTTACCAATTGACTTATAAAACAATATATACTAATTTGTATGACTAAATAAAAGTACCTATTTATCAAATGACTTGAACAGTACAATGTACTGACTTGTACCTTTATAGGGATACCTGTACCACTCAATCAAATGACTTGTAGATTCTACTAATTGACTTGTACAACAATATACACTAATTTGTATGATTAAATAAACTTATATCCCATCTATTAAATGACTTGTATAATGTTAAGTACTAACTTGTACATTTATAGGAGGATATGTACAACTCAATCAAATGACTTGTACATTTTACCAATTGACTTGTACAATAATATATACTAACTTGTATGACTAAATAGACTTATACCTCTCTATCAAATGACTTGTACAATACAATATTCTGACTTATACCTTTATAGGAGTGCCTGTACCACTCAATCAAATGATTTGTACCTTCTATCAATTGACTTGTACAACAATATACACTAACTTATACGATTATATAGACTTATACTTCTCTATTAAATGACTTGTACAATGTTAAGCACTGACTTGTACATTTATAGGAGGACATGTATAACTCAATCAAGATAATATGAATTCAGATATTAGAAGTATAACTCAATAAAGCACTGACTTGTACTAACATTGTACAAGACAATTCAATGCTTAATTGAGTTGTGCAGGTGCTCCTATAAATGTACAAGTCAGTACTTAACATTATACAAGTCAATTAATAGATAGGCATACAAGTTAGTATATATTATTATGTCAATTGATAAAAGATACAAGTCATTTGATTGAGTGCTAAAGGTCCTCCTATAAATGTACAAGTCTATATATAGCATTGTATAAGTCATTTGATAGAGGGATATAAGTCTATATAGGCATACGAGTTAGCATATATTGTTGTACAAGTCAATCGATAAAATGTACAAATCATTTGATTGATTGGTACAAGTCGCATTTTATCTGTACAAGTCAATACATTGTATTGTACAATTAATTTGATAGAGATGTATAAGTCTATTTAGGCATACAAATTATTATATAGTGTTGTATAAGTCAATTGATAGAAAGTATAAGTCATTTGATAGAGTAGTACAAGTCCTTCTATAAATGTACAAGTCAGTACTTAGTATTGTACAAGTCATTTAATAGATGGGTATAAGTCTGTATAGGCATACAAATTAGTATATATTGTTGTATAAGTCAATTGATAGAATGTACAAGTCATTTAATTGAGTAATACATGTACTCTTATAAAAGTATAAGTCAGTACATATCATTATAGATGTCATTTAATAGAGAAGTGTAAGTTTATATTGGTATACAAGTTAGGGTATATTGATGTACAAGTCAATTGATAAAAAGTACAAGCCATTTGATTGAGTTGTACAAATCAGTACATAAAATTGTATAAGTCATTTGGTAAAGATGTATAAGTCTCTCTATAGGTACATATTATATATATATATATATATATATATGTAATTTGATTGAGTGGTACTAGTTATCTTATAACTGTATAAGTCAAGATACAATATTGTACAAGTCATTTTGTTAAAACCCTCTCTTTCCTCCTTTTATTTCTTTATTAGTTTTTGAAAAGAAATAAACATAGAAAATAAGAAAGTTGGGGTACATGGCACTTTTGGAAATATACTTAATTCAATCAATTTCAAACGTAACAAGGGCAATCTTGGAAACCTATTTATTTAATTTTTAATTTATTTAAATGAGAAAAGGGCATTGTGGGAGAAAAGGGCATTGTGGGAAGAAAATGGGTTGTAATAGTCAAATACCACTGAATCTTAAATGTTTTGATAAAGGTGCTCCGAAGCGTAGAAGTGCAAACTTGGGTGACTGAATCTTAAATAATTTGATAAAATACCAATAAAAATTAATTTTCCCACATAAAACCCGCCCATTCCAACAGAAATAAGAACTTGAACTTAGTATTTAGTTTGAGGTTGCTTCATTTGGGTTTGTTTTTTTAACGTGAAGTTGAAACAAAGTTAGGATTGGGCTTGGTCGTCCTTAAGAAAGCTACTTGAACCACTTTATATTGAACCCGCATCTTCTCCTACTCCTACGCCCCTCCTCTGCCAAAATTACAACGCCAATAAACATGTGACAAGTGTCAAGGAAAAAAGTGTGGGCATTTCGTTTTATCCTCTCCGTGACGAACCCGACGAACTCGAGTAGGGTTAAACTTTACTCTAATTAGCCCCTTTACGTGTCCCACTTCTTTCTTGATTACTAAACTAGTTAACTACTTGCTGTCTTAAAAAAATTGCACTAGAGTTGTTTACCCAAAAAAAAATTTGCAATAGAGTTGACTACTTGATGTGTTAATATTAGTTTGATGTTATTTTCTTCTCCACGGAACAAACCTGCAACTTCCAGCTTTTTCAAAACAGAGAGTTCGGCTTCTTTTGTGGATCGTGGGGTAAACCGCAGCTAGACTTTCGTCTGCAAAAATTAATTGGTCTGGTCCTGGAGAGGGAGAGGACAAGTGCAGTTTCCACCTTCAACATCAGTTGCCATGATTTCTTGCGTTTTGCAAGTTGTAGTTTTGATGGAGTTGTCACAAAGAACGCCATGAAAGCACAAGAGGAGGATGAAAGAGGGGAAGAGTATACACTTGGCTTGGAAATGGATGTCAACCATTCTCCTCGTCCTTCTCGTGCTTATTAATTTGAAAGAAGGTTATAGGAATCAAAGAATCAAAGAGGGGAAAAGGCAGATTAGACACGTGTGCTGTGGAAGGTGAGATTTATAGAAGAAGATCACAGGAGAGTGAAGAAACTTAGGAGCATTATTTTTACCTTTTCTCATATTCTTCGGGTAAATAAGTGGGTTGTAGTGGAGACTGGTGAGAGCTGAATTGTAGTGGTGACCGGTGAGAGCTGAATTGGCTGGAATTTGGAATTTTTTGGCTGGAATTTGGAATTTTTGTTTGGGTGAAGGTGGTGGCCTCTCCAATTAGAACTGGCATGGCGTTATGGGCCGTGCCTGATGTTTCATTGTCTAAGGCCATGATGGCTTAGAACAGGGTCACAGCATAGAGATTAGTGCGCCAATATGAATATGGTCCGGTGGGATAATTGTCCTTGGTGAATTACAGTATCTTATGTTCTATGCACTAACCAAAGCTCGAACCTGGTCCCAACTACGAACTCTCTGTTTTGATAAGGCTGGGAGTTGTAGGTTTGTTCCGTGGAGAAGAAGACAACATTGCAGTCAAGTAATCAAGAAAGAAATGAGGCAGGTCAAAGGGCTAGTCAGAGTAAAATTTAACCTTACTCGGGTTAGTTAATATGATGTTTGAATTTGAAGTAAAACGAAACGAAACGAAATGTTTAACGTTTCCTACACTTTTTCCCTTGACACCTGTCGCATATTTATTGGCGCTGTAATTTTGTTTTGGGGGGAGGGGCGCGGCGTCGGATTTGAGAGAACAATTGCAAATCTGATTGTTAGGTTTTAGAAGATTTGAGACAATTTTAACTATTATATTTTATATCCTTTTATTAATGAATCTTGGCATTGCTTTGTAAGGGCTTTTGTGAAAAAATGCACATTTTTGTTGGCGAGGTTCCCAAGGGATCTCCTTGCATTATACATATATATAGTATAGATATGTAAGCCACGTTTAATTTGATAAAATAAGCTTGTGTTTTTGTAAAAGTTTAAGACTCAATTAATTATATATGCCTTTAAAATGAGTTTGATATTCTATATATGTCTAAGATGTAGCTTTATATAGTGATATTCTATATAGTGATTCTAACCAGACTTTTAGTCTTCCTAAAATGCCCCTCCGAAAATTGTAAAGACTTTAACGTCGATCTCTCAGAAAAATACATAAATTAATTTAAATATTGGACAAAAGAAACAGTTTATAAATAAGATCATTGTATGTGTAGTATTTCACGTGCCGCTAGTAGGTATTTAAATAAGACCATTGGATGGAAGCAACCAAATTTTATTTATGAGAAAAAAAAATTCGAGATAATATGCTTCTTTCGACCATTCTCTTTATATAGTAGCTAACCTTCCCACAAAGTCAAGGATTTCGCTATCATAAAATCCTTCCTTGAGAAGTTGACTTCCGGTGGATGCTTTATCTAGATCCCTTACATGGACCCCAACGGAGATTCTGACACGTGGACAAGTTGGCTCCCTCTGACGCCCACAGCCAAACACACAAAGCTTCTCCAAACTCACGAAATCCAAAAGCAATTTGGCCAAACATTTTGAATATGGCGCCAATCCTCTGCCGTTCCCTCCGCTTCCCCAAATCATCTTCCCCAAATCACGACATCAAATCGTCTTCCCCAAATCACCACGTCAATATTTCTTCCCCGAATCGTCTTCCCTAATATTTCTTCCCCAAATAGTCTTCCCCAAAGATGGAGAAGGTCAGCTCAAGTGGTTGCTAAAGCATTGCTTCGTTCTGAGAGCAAGTTTGTAAGTGACGCCCAATTAATCATGAACTTCTTAACATGTTTTCTAGATCTCGTGTGTTGTTATTTCTCTCTATTTGACCACACAGATTTACGAAAGCTGCGACGAAGCGTACAGAATTAGTCTTGTGTTCTTGCAATCAGAATCGTGGTCCGGGGAGAATTCCTCTGGATTGGACTACAAGAATCAGTCTCGTGTTAGGAGCAGCTCGAGGGCTCGCTCGGATTCAAGAAGAGTGCAGCGCCACTAAGATCCCTCACGGGAACGTGAAGTCCTCGAACGTCCTGCTTGACAAGAATGGCGTGGCTTGTGCCCCTGATTTCGGCCTTGCTCTGCTTTTGAATCCGGTTCATGCAACGGCGAGATTGGGAGGATACAAGGCACCTGAGTAAGTTGAAACGAAGAAGCTCTCACAAAAGGCAGATGTGTACGGTTTTGGGGTTTTGTTGTTGGAGGTTCTCACTGGAAGGGCTCCGTTGCAGTATCCATCTCCAACGCGGCCAGGGGGGGAGGAGGAAGAACTGGGGGTGGATCTGCCGAGGTGGGTTTGATCGGTGGTGAGAGACGAGTGGACGGCGGAGGTTTTTGATGCAGAGCTGTTGAGGTACAAGAACATTGAGGAGGAGCCGGTGGCAATGCTGCAAGTGGGGTTGGCGTGTGTGGCTCTGCAAGCAAAGAATAGGCCTACCATGTTAGAGGTGGTGAAGATGATTGAGGGCATTCGTGTTGAGCAGTCGCCATCAGGGGAGTTTGATGAATCTCGCGATTCCCTTTCGCCGTCTGTTGCCACCACTGAAGATGCCCTGGCCAATTATTGAGTCCTCTCTGCCCAATTTCCATGCTTCTGCTACCTTGGAATCTTGTTCTGCATGTTCAGATTGCAGAACTGTTGTCATTTCTCACAAGAACTCCTTGTTCTTTTAGTTTAAGTTTTATTTTAATGTGCATGCTTGTCTTATTTATCTTTCTTTTCCTGTTGTTTCATAATGTAGTTTTCCTAATGTTTAATCCAGAATGTCTTAAGTTATTGCTTGTATCCATTGTGAATTCCTTGTTCTAATGAACTTGCTGGCATTTTCAGTAAACTCTGGAGGGAGTTCAGTGTTTGATTAGCAATAAAGTTCAGAGTCCTTGGAGACAAACCTTCAAAAGCGTGTTTACTTACTCCATGTATTCCTAATCATTTGAGTCATCTAATACGGCATTCTTTTTTCCTTTTGTGAATGCTTCATTCTGTTGTTGATCAATTGTATGCTCAAGGTCCTGCAAATCCAGCAGCCAAGCTGGGAGAGGAATATCAAACCATTTTAATTGTTGTAATTATGTTACTCAAAACCCATGAAACAGCACCCAACTGAACCTATGATAAATTGATTACTGTTCTGCCCTACTAGAACCCTTCAGTTCCTGGATCAACCCATTATGGGTGCCAGGAGTTCCTAGTGTTCAAAGACAAATATTCTGTTTTACTGAAGATTGAGCTTCCTCGCCAGTTGCAATAGCTTTAGATAAAATTCCAGGAGAAAACACATGGTCAAGAAGAATATCAAGGCCATATTTCAAACCTGTGAATAATGAAATTCAATAAAAACAATTGATACAGAAAAAAAAGAATAAAATTTCATGCCCAAGTTGAAGAAAAGCAGCTTTGACTCTCTCCACTTTATAATTTATCTCTTCCTTTCATCATTACAGCCTGTTCCCAAATCAAATAAATTTATGAACTACATTTCAAAACAATTTACAGAGGATAAAATACAGAGGATGTGATACATACTACAGAAGCTTCATAATTTGCTTCTTTTTTTTGGTGGGTTTGACACCTTAATTTCTATTGACAATAATCACCTTCATCGCCAGACAGCTAACTAAGTAGTTACCTAGATTTTAGTAAACAAGTCAAAGCAATCAGACAAGTAAGAACCTCCTCACAGTTGCCACATGCATATATGAACAGCTTGCTGAAAGTCATTTGGCCTCATAACAGAGATTAGCCAGACTGCCGAGCTATGATGCCCATTATGTCTTGAAAATTCATCCTAGTGGGAACATTGTACACAATGATGGTGTGGTGCAGCAGAGATTTCAATAACATGCAGCCAAGCATCAGAAAAGGGAAGCTCCATATACGTCAGCTAATCCTTCCTGACTGATCAAAAAGGGTGCCAACTTTTTCTCCACATAATGCTCTAGAAATATTTCCAGGTTCAAGTAGATTAAAGATCACAACTGCAAAAGACAGAGCATACTTTAATGCCATTGGTGTTAGATCTCCAACAAAATACCTAATAAAAATGAATCTTATCGATCATCTTCACCACCTCCAACATGGTAGGCCTCTTCTCTGCTTGCGGAACCACACACGCCAACCCCACTTGCAGCATTGCCACCGGCTCCTCCTCAATGTTCTTGTACCTCAACAGCTTTGCATTAAAAACCTCCGCCGTCCACTCGTCTCTCACCACCGATCGAACCCACCTCGGCAGATCCACCCCCAGTTCTTCCTCCTCCCCCCTTGGCCGCGTCGGAGATGGATATTGCAACGGAGCCCTTCCAGTGAGAACCTCCAACAACAAAACCCCAAAACCGTACACATCAGCCTTCTGTGAGAGCTTCTTCGTTTCTATTTGTTCAGGTGCGTTGTATCCTCCCAATCTCGCCGTTGCATGAACCGGATTCAGAAGCAGAGCAAGGCCGAAATCAGGGACACAAGCCACGCCATTCTTGTCAAGCAGGACGTTCGAGGACTTCACGTTCCCGTGAGGGATCTTGGTGGCGCTGCACTCTTCATGAATCCGAGCGAGCCCTCGAGCTGCTCCTAACACGAGAATGATTCTTGTAGTCCGATCCAGAGGAATTCTCCCCGAACCACGATTCCCTGATTGCAAGAACGCAAGACTGATTCTGTACGCTTCGTCGCAGCTTTCGTAAATCTGTGTGGTCAAATAGAGATATATAACAACACACGAGATCTAGAAAACATGTTAAGAAGTTCATGATTAAGGGCGTCACTTACAAACTTGCTATCAGAAGGAAGCAATGCTTTAGCAACCACTTGAGCTGACCTTCGCCGTCTTTGGGGAAGACGATTTGGGGAAGAAATATTGATGTGGTGATTTGGGGAAGACGATTTGATGTCGTGATTTGGGGAAGACGATTTGGGGAAGCTGAGGGAACGGCAGAGGATTGGCGCCATATTCAAAATGTTTGGCCAAATTGCTTTTGGATTTTGTGTGTTTGGAGAAGCTTCGTGTGTTTGTCTGTGGGCGTAAGAGGGAACCAACTTGTCCACGTGTCAGCATCACCGGAAGTCACTTGCTTTAGTTGATGCATTTACTTGTTAAAAACGTACATTCAATTATTTTTGTGTATTAAAGGCATTATTAAATCTATAGGACTATTAAAAATATGAACTATCTTTATTGTTTTATTTTCTCATACTAAGATACCGTTTTTTGAAATATCTAATTTCAAAAATTCAATTTTTTATTGTTGTTGTAAGTCATTTAAAGTAGCCCTTGGGCATGTAGATTTCTTCTCCAATACTTATTTAAAGAATTTTTCATAGTTTGAATTATAAATTAAATCCTGCTAAATTAGACTTATTCTATAATACTTTTCTAACTAAAAGAATTTTAATAATAGGAATTTTTACTAATAAAAGTTTTTTTTTATTATTGGAGTGAATCATTTAGTTAGCCATCCTTGGGTTTGTAGACTTCTTCTTCAATATTTATTTAACTAAAAGAATTTTATAATTGGAATTACTGATAAAATCTTACTAAATTAGTCTTATTTTTTTAATAATTGTCTAATTAAAAGAATTTCAATAATTGGAATTGCTAACAAAATTCTACTAAATTCAAACTAAAAGAAAGATCTACAATAATATGTTTTCAACTCCAATAACTCAAGGAAAACATGCAATATATAGCATGGCTTATGCTCCATACTCCAGGTTTCATGTAGGGCTTTTTGCATCTATAACCCTACATTATAATATATTTGCATCTATATCCACTTTTTTAAATATTTATATTCATATCTCTCCATTTAGCATAATTGTTGCAGATGTACCCCTAATGTCAAATTCCATTAACTTTTGTTGTTTATTTTTATTAAATGACCAAATTAACCTTCTATGAGATGAAAAGTTTATTACATAGGAAAATGAATATGGGACTAGGTAGAATTCATATGAAAAATTATTAATTAAACAAATTAATATCAATGATTTAAAGTATATATGCAATAAATATACTAATGTAAGTACATAAATGAATTTATAAGAATATAAGAGAGTAAATGCAAAATATTTTTCCTTTATCAAAGGTTACTTTGGTCATTTAATAAAAATAAATAATAAAAGTTAATAGACTTTAATGTCACGGGTATGATTGAAGTGGTTATATAAAGCAGAGGGATACAAATACAAATATTGAAAACAAGAAGGCATACATGCAAATATAATATAATGTAAGGACATGGATGCAAAAAGCCCTTTCATTTAGCTACCCCACCAAAGTATGGATGATTTGAAATATATCAACCAATAATTATACTATCCTTTATCCCCGTGATTCAAAGTTTCAAACTCATGTTACTCACTTTCTAGGATGGTGAGTCTACTATAATTGGATGTAGTGGGCCATCAAAATCGTCTCAAAGCACAAAGGATCGTGACATAATAAAACAATAAATGTGTTCTTGTACTTTTTATGTAACCATATTAATGATTTAATAATTATTTTCTTCAAAGTTAGCTCAAAAATATATGGCTTCATTGAATGACACATAGTTGTATAATGTAATTGTTATTGTAAATGATTGGATATTATTTTTTCATTCTAGACCATAGTGTGACATTGTTGTGAATAGTTTATCACACACTTTATATTTTGCATAATTGTAACAAATTATAGATGATCCTAACAAATGTTCATGATTCAAACTTATAAATATATTGCTTAAAGTTATTGCTACTCCCACACCCTTCATGTAAGAACCTGAAATTTTAAATACGAGTAAATAAAGACTTAATAAGTTAATTGGATTAATTGGAAAAAAAAATCATAATAAATAATATAATAATAATAGTAAAGCCAATTGGGTTCAATATATTAAATGGGTTATTGGTTTAAGGGTTATAAGTTTAATGGGTTGGTTTGATTAGTGGGTTAAAGGGGTTTTGGTTCAATGGATTGGTTTGGGTTCAATGGATTCATGGTTCATGGTTCATTGGTTAAGAACATAAAAAAAAATAAAAACCAAAACCCATTGACGATTTGAGCAATTGGGGTTTTGGGGTGTTGGGTCGTCATTTTGAGGAGTTGGGGTTTTGGGGTGTTAGGTCGTCAAGGGTGCGGCAAGGAAGAAATTGCAGAAGAAAGGGGAGATTTGCAAGAGGAAGAAGACGTGGAGGAGAGGAGGAAGAGAAGGGGAAAGGAGGAAGAGAAGAAGAAGAGGGAAGGGGCGTCCTTGTTTGTGCTGTTGGGGTTTAACAAGAAAAAAAAGAAGAAGAAGAAGGAAGAAACGAGTGGAAGAGGAGAAGAAGAGAGGAGGAGAAGAAGAAGGAAGAAACGTGGGGAAGAAGAGGAAGAAGAGAAAAGAGAAGAAGGAAGAAGAAAGAAGAAAAGAGGAAGAAGAAGAAAGAAAAAGGAGGCAGAGAAAAGAAGGGTTGGGCATGGGATTCTGCAAAAATCGGTAAGTAGTATATTTTCTCGTTTAATCGATTACTGTTTGGTTTTTGTTGATTGATTGCTGTTTTGATCGATTTTTGTTGAACGATTCTGGTTAATTACCGTTAGGTTTTCTGTTTGTTATTTATCTGTTGCAAACGAAAAGTTCTCTAGTTGGAAACTACCAACTAAGGTTTGTTTTCAGATTTGGTAATAGCATCTAATCAGGTTTACACAGAAGGAAATCTGGTAACATGCTGAAATTGCTCATTTTGTTGTTTTAAATAAATTTGATTTCCTCTGACAAATTAATTGTTAGGATATATTATTAAATGGCTTTTGAGTAGGATTTAAATAACTGTTGAGGATGGTTTCTTGGATGTGCAGATGGGTCGTTTAGTTAGGGATGTGGGTTGTGTTATGAAATTGGCTTGTATTTGAGAAAATGGGACAAAAGAGTTTATTAGAGATCTCGTTTCTGCCTGGAATAATGTGAATATGGAAGCTGAAGTTGGGGAGTTAATAATTATTGATTTTCAGTTTGTTAGTTTTGTAATTTCAATTTTATAAAGGTTCATCTATCCCTTATTCAGATTTATAGCCTTTAGACAGATTTGAGGAATCATGGAAATTGAGAATGCTCATTCATGTTTTAATCTTAGGCTCTTAACCATTCATTGTAGGCAATCTTTCATGTTACTTGGGAGCTAAAATATTGGAGAAATCGCATGGTCTATCTTGTTGATATAACCTAGGTTGAGAATTGTTGTTTATCTGAACGGGTCGTGGGAAGAGACTCTAGCCTAAGCTGAGGAATTTGGTGTTGGCTTATAAATTAACGAGTTTATATGGGACACAGTATTTTGGAGAACTTGTATTGCTTAGCTCTTTGATGTTATTTGTGATGAGAGCATTAATTTAGGTTTTGATTAGACATGAAAGTGTTAATTTAGGTTTGAGTTGGCATGAGAAAAATACTGATTTGGGTTCTGAAATAGGGCTGAGAAAATGAGACTTGTCTAGGCTACCTTCTATTAGAGAAAGTTAAGATGGGGTTGGTAGTCCAAAGTTTCAGTGGCTTGCGAAGGCTAAGAATCTTCGTGTAAAAATTCATATTAGTATTCTAAAATTTAGTTTAAGGTAATTGTAGTTGAATGGAATTGGTTTCGGATCAATCGGAATTCGAAGCATTGCAAGAAAAATCATGAGAATTTGATGATTTCCGTCCATTTAATTTCGCGGCAGGTTATAACCACCTGTAGTAAAACATCCATAATTTCTTGTAGGAAACTCCGATTTTAGCACCGTTTGTTGCGTTGGAAACTAGATTCATAAAGTTTTCCAACGATGTATAGCACGTGTACCAATTCCTTATAGCTTAAATCAGGTTTAGCATATAAGTCACTAGTTAGAATTCAATCTGCAGAGTAAACGACAATTTCAAACCAACCGTGGATATTTTATAAAATTGGTTTATAAAATTATTTTATACCTTTAGTCGTTAATGATTTGGATTGATAAAGTGATTTGCGAGTTGTAATTGGCAATCGAAGCTGAGGCTTCTTGTTAAATGAAAAGGCAATGAGCCTATGGTATTCTGAAAGGCAGAATGGCCTCTGGTTTTAAGGGTAAGTGAACAGCGAGGTTCACTTGGATTGAGTTTTTCTTAGGTAGTTGATCTCTTACAGGTTCTAGTTAGTAAAATATTTGCAAAGTTAATTCTTATATGAGTCTAGGCCGCATAGAGAATCGTGGATCCACAGTCCGTTTAGATCATGCGTTAATGTTGGCTTGTCGAGTTAATATCCCGGGCTAATTGCGTACCACCGAGTGGGATCGGTGAGACCTTCGTGTGGGATCAATGAGCTGCAGCGTGCCAACCCATGCGTGGGTGCTCCACTCGTACGATGACCGTACGCGGCTTCGAAGGCGAGTAGTGAGGTGGCAAACCAGCTAAGGGTGTTAACCCGATTTACAGACACGCTAATTCATGGATCTTGCACACACTTTATTCGCTGAAATTGTATTGTTATGTGAATGGCTCTTTGATATATGTAAATTACTCTTTGCATGATTTGCTGGAATTAATCGTATAATATGTAGCATGTTAATTTATTTATTGAAACTATATAAACTGTTTATCCCATGCATTGTGCTACTTACTGAGACATTAGTCTCACGCAAGTTTTCGTTTTTACCGGTTTTGTTTTCAGATCCCGCGGGTGAGAAGCGTAGCGGGGCTGAAGTAGACGATTATCCCGAGTATAGGCCGGAGGACTACTTCTATCCGGGCTAGTGATAGAAAAGGCAAATTTTTTGATAGTTGTTTATGTTTTTTTTTGGAAACTGTACATATTGTAAATGAAGAGAGAGAGAGAGAGAGAGTGGGAACTTAGTGGACCTTACTTTCATCTGTAGATATTGATGGTTTAGTTTTTTTTGAATGAAGATATAAACTGTGTTTATCAGGTGATGGTTTTGTGGTTTGAGGGCTTAGCCCATACTCGTATATACAGACGTTATATAGCAGTTTTTCCGAAAATTTTAAGATTAGATTATAATTGCTTTGGTTAGTTCTTAAGTTAGTTTTCATCACAATTTGGGCCCTAAAAATAGCGCTCGGGAGCCAGTATAAAACCGACACGTGTTGACCTGGTTCCGGGGTGCTACACTTCATTACCACCAATCTATAGATGCCAATTTCTACATCTCTATAACATGCATTTCCTTAATGAAATAGGTAAATTTATTATCATTACAAAAAAAAAATTTATATTTATTTTCTCTCAATCTAACTCTTATTTAATTTTATTTTTTTTAATAAATTATTCTAACTCTTGCTTAGTTTCGTTTGATTTTTCTTTGCCTTCTTACATAATACGAGATTGAGATATTGGAGCAAACTGAATGTTCTATATCTTCAAGGTGAATAATTTATTTTATTATTTTTTATTTGTAGGGTGATAAAGAAATTGGCATAATATAACTAGGCATCTTAACTAATAGCTATTTATCTATTGAATAGTTGAATGGGTGAAGATAGTTAGATCTTGAATAGTTGAATGGGTGAAGATAGTCAAACCTGACTTATTCATCCTAATCATAACCTGCATTCCCATTGAATGTGCTATATACATTTATTTCATCATTCAATATGCATATATTTTGCACAAAAAAGAAAAAAAATACCAATAGTATATAATTCTTTTATGTCATAGTTTATTATATGATTTGATAATAATATTTTGTAATAAATTGATTTCATGTTGTAATACTATGGTAATTAATTTATTCGAATCGTATTTTATTTATTTTCTTATAAATTATCTCTTCTAACTTTCTTTTCTAATTTAGCATTTGCTAAAAAAAAATAAGGTGTTCAAATAGCAATTAAAGAGTTCCCAAAAGATTAACGATAAAAGAAAAAGCAGTGCGGCTAATATAAGATTCAGAAACAAAGAAATGAAGAAAAGTTCAGATGCAAAATCAAGAAGAGGGAAGAAGAAGGATCCAGAGATCCAGATCTAGATTGAAAACATGTATTCTTCATTTAGAGAGCTCTACCCATGGCTTTGGACCAAGAAACATAGTTATCTGTTGTGAGAAGATCAGCCACCAATCCAACAGCCGGATTGTCTCCATTGTCCATTTGAAATGAATTGTTCTGATCACCAAAATTGAGATAGCGAGAGATTGAAGAATTACGCTGCCATTGACATGTTTGTCGATCTACCAGAATGGCTATCGTCACTCCCTTTATGTAGCTTTTATCTAGCAATTTCCTTAAAGAGCAGTAGGATCAAGCCATCTTAGAGACTAGTGTTTGAATTTGTTTGGTTGAAATTGAAGTATTCTCATCCTTTTTTTGTTGACAGGTGATTGTTAACTTTCAACAAGTGATTTCCTAAAAAAAACCCTCTTTGATTTTATTCTATTTCACTTCTACAATAGAATTTCCAAATTACTAATAAAAGATATTGTACTATAATATATATTATTAGCCTAAGTGATATAATTCTATCAGTTTCTTATTCTAATAAAATTCCCATATATTGGGATTATGTCAACTGATAATTATTATGTAGAGATTAACTAGCTACCTTTAAAGACAGATAATTATTTTTAATTTCTAAATAAAATAGATAATCACTATCTTTCGACTATCTTTAAATAATAATATTCTGAATATAATAAAATCATTTTCTAATATTATTGTTTGGGAATTAAAATTTAAAATTTAATTTTACATGCTTTGTTTTAGCATGTTATATTATCCAAAAATACATTTTCGTTTTCCAAATTCTAACACAATTGTTGATTGAGATTTACTATCCAAAAGAATCCTCAACGTTTCCATGTTGCATTTTATATCCAATTAATAACTGACACTCATGTATTGAGATTTGTTGCACAAGTGCCCCGCCCCTTTTAGGCAAATTATCGACTAAGGTTTAATATCCAAAGAGGCCCTCTTCTTTTCTCTATATTGACTTCCATTCTAATTAATAACTTAATGCACATCTCACCCATACATATATTTGCCGCCATTTTGTTGTTGCCATCCACGCAACGTATGCAAGATGTTATCATGTTGAGCATCTCACAATTACGTTTTTTCAACAATAAGAATTCTTTTATGTTTTAAAAAATAAAAACACTACAACCGTTGGATGCTCTATGTGCCAATATTTGAATAAACTATAACAGCTTTTGTTGGCTATTACATTTGAAATAATAAAATAATAATCTGGTTGATTATGACTTGCTTTTCTTTTTGATAAAGAATCTTCTGGCTTATAATATGTGAACAGTCTATTACCATGCTTGTGCCCAAGGAACATTTGGTTCTGTCACAGGTTTTATTAATTTCCCAATTGTTAATTGCCCAATTTTACAATGTTTTCAATTAATTCTATATAAGCCCTTTATGATACATGAAAAAATTATTTGAAATATTATCCTTAGTATGAAATATGGAATTGCTGCAGCTGATTTTCACTAGAATGCAGCAACATACTTGGCCTCTTAGCTTCTATCTTTTATACAAAAGCACAGAAAAAAAAGTAATAGTTATCATTATGTGAGGAACATATCATGGCAGTCTATAAACCCATTTCTTTTTTCTTAAAAATGTTTGATTTCTTGAAATAATTTGTTAATATAGCAAATTGCTGGTATATTTCTAGTTTGCATTTGCAAACAAGAAGAAATTGTAAATTTCAGTTACCAACTGGATGAAAACCAAGCAGAATTCAAGAAGTTGGTTGGTTGAGATGTTCAGGGGTTCTGGAAATGTTGGTGGAATTGGTCTCTTGTAGAGTTTATCAAACAATTCAGCTTCAGATCAGTTGGGAAAGTGTTGTAATGAGATTTTCACTGCAGAATCATATCAAAGTGAGAATAATATGAAAGAAAACTCAAGGACTATATCGTATCAAAATATATATTATTACAGAAAAGAATTAAGTAAATACAAAGGGGAAGAGAAAGAGATAGAGAGAGAAGAGAGAATAAGAAAAGCATATGTGCAATATAATTGGTTCATACGATAATGAAAAAAATAACAGATGGAATGGAATGGAGATATACTGACGACTATTGGTCCAGAGGCATCCATTCTAGTTCCAGATCGAGTTCTCCAGACTCCACACGCTGAAGCTTGAGTGACACTTCTTGTTTCACCTTGCCATCAACAATATTGATGGTGCTGTCTGTAATCAGAGCGTTGTCATTCGATTTCAACCACTTTCCAATCTGCATATTCCCAAACATTCCAGCATCTCCAAATGCAATCGCGGATGTGATCAAAGGCTGTATATCGACTTCCGCTTCTCCCATTATGTCATCAGCTGAGAAGGTGTCATGATCATACACTTGCTGCAAAACAAATAGCACAGAGAGATAACAATAAATTGGAAGACTCTTTATACTCTTAAAATACATAAAATTTAATGTTCACAACACTGACAAAAATAAATTTCAAGCTCCAAATCTCATTAATGTCTCAATACCAATGTTACCTATGACAAAAAAGTTGTCCTCTTGTTCTAAACCTATCACTATTATTAAGGTTAGAACTTAGAAGTCATGGTTGGCACTTAGTAAGTGCCATTGACAAATCATTGCAAAGCACAAAAAATGCTAATGTCTTTCTGTGGCCCAAAAAACAATGAATGGAAATAACTAAAAAAGCTTGATTATTAGTGCATTTGAGACCTAAACGGTTAGATGCTCCAGTGCTTGTGTCATCCTCATCTTTGCATACAGTATACAAACCGATGGTATGGGACTTGAGAACATGTGAGCTTGACCTTATTGGATTCTAGCTGAAGTTGTTGACATCCATGAAACCACTACTTGATAATCCATTACATCTCTCTCTCTCTCTCTCTCTCTCTCTCTCTCTCTCTCTCTCTCTTAAAGTGACATTTTGATTCTATCAATTTTTCTTATTTCCTATCTATAAATTTCCATTTTCACTAATGAGTATCTTTCATGTTTTTATACTCATTATAAAAGTGAACTTGGTTGATTTAATTTAATATTAATGTTCTCAAGTACCTAGAGGATATATTTCAAAATTCAGGTAATGTTGCAATTATTAAAAGCTAAAATTTTATAGGAGAGAGATTAAACTGTATAGAAATTCTAGGGCCCCTCAGGTCCCTTCAGCCATACTCTCCGTAATGTCCACCTTGATAAATACTTAGCCACCTTGAATATGCCATTACTTCATACCTCCACTATGAACCAATAAGGCTAGGCATACACTCCTCAGGATTTAGAAACTTAATCAAGTCCAAGCAATTCTTGAACTTGTCTGTAAGGAGAAGCTTTGTCAATTCATCAGCTGCATTCTCAAAAGTATGAATCTTCTCAAGTACCACTTTACCTTTAGCAACCAGCTCTCTTGTGAAACCTCACATTTCTATGCTTGACTCTTGCATGATAAACCTGGTTTTTTGCCATATAGATGGTACTCTGATTGTCAAAATGCAGCTGAACTCCTTGCATTCACCAAGTTCCTCAAAACATCCCCTTCAACCAAAATGCTTCTTTTTCAGCCTTCGTCACAACCATGTACTCGGCTGCTATTTTAGAAAAAGTTATAGCAGACTGCACCATGGAACTCCAATATATAGACCCACCAACAAGTATAAAAACATAACTTATAGAAGATATTCTGTCATCCATATCACATATATAATCTCAATCCACATATCCCGCAACTGAAAGATAGTCATTGCCTTTGAAGACAATGTTGTAATCTGTTGCGCCTCTCAAGTACCTAAAAATCTAAACTTCTATCCGATGCTCTCTTCCTGGATTTACCGTATAATTGCGAATCACACTTATTATATGTGCCAAATCAGGTCCAGTGAAAACCATTGCATACATCAAACAACACGCAACCTTGGCATATGTTACACTTGGCATGTCCTTTCTTCTTCTGTGATCATCAGTTAACCTGAAACAATTCGCCAAACGAGTGCTTAATGGTTTGATATTGGTCATGCTAAACCTCTCCAACACTGTTTCAACATAGAACCGTAAATTTTCAAATCTCCTATCTCTGCAAATCTCCATGTCAAGAATTTTCTTGGCATCGTACAAATCTTTCATGTCACATGCCTTGCTTAACAAGGACTTCAACATTTTAGTTTCATCTATACTCTTTAGCAGTAATTAGCAAATCATTAACATAAAACATTAAGAACAAATGGAAACGTCTTCAAGAATCTTAAAGTAACCACAGCAAACATACTCACAATAACTGTAACCGATTTGAACCATGCAAGAATATAACTTTTTGTCCTCATTGTCATGGAGATTTCTTCAGCCCATAAAGTGACTTCCTCAACCCACAGACAAAGTGTTCCTTTCCAGGTTGTACAAAACCTTATTGACTACATGTAAATATGCTCCTCCAAATCACCATAAAGGAAAGCTGTCTTTACCTCGAGCTACTCCAATTTCATGTCAAAATTGATTACTAAGGCCAAAAACGCCCTGATAGAAGTGTGCATAACAATTAGGGACAATATGTCATTATAAACATCTTCAAAAATCCTAACAATTATGTGAGTAACCCTTTGCTCCTAACCAAGCGTTGAACCTTTCCCCTTCCTTTTCTGAAGTTGCTCCCTGCTTTTTATGTATCCACCTGCTTCTTGCTACTATCTCCTAGTACCTGTCGCTTCTCATCTTCTAACTTTTCAGCATATGTTCGTCATCAAACATCACACCCTTACTAATCATTACCTTCTGTTTTTTGGATCCAAAAACTTGTACCCTTTCACTCATTTCCCATGCTCAAAAAAAAGGCATCTATTAGATTTAGGATTAAATTTTGACCTTTTCTCGCTAGGTATGTGCCCATAGGCTAGACACCCAAATATCTTCATCCCAAAGTAATCTACCTCCTTCCCTGTTTAAACCTCTTCCACAACTTTCCCATCGAATACAACTATAGGTGATCTGTTGATGACATAGAATGCCATAATTATTGACTTATCCCATAAATTGTTAGGCAGACTAGCATTCAACCTTGAACTTCTTGTCATTCTGCAATGGTTCAATTCATCCTTTTTGTTACAACATTCTGCTGTGGTATTGTCTCAACAGTAAAGTGTATTTTAATATGATGCTCTTCGTAAAATTCTGAATTCTTATAATTAGTACTGTTATTTGTCCTAAGGCACTTAAACTTGCCTCCTAATGTAGCTTCCCACTTCTGCCTTCCACAAATTGAACATAGTAAATATCTCAAACTTCTTCATCAAGTAAACAGAAACTTTCTTTGAGTCTTCAACAATGAAACTTACAAAATAGCAAGCTCCGCCTTTGATTGGATTGTCATTGGATGCCAAACATTTCAATTCGTGTAATCAAGGATGGCCTCCTTCCTGTGTTTAGCTCGCTTAGACTGAACTTTACACTGCTTTCCAAGGATGCAAAATTTGCAGAAGTCCAGTTTACATGATTTAAACCTCTTTCAATAAGTTCTTCTTATGAAGCTCTATCATGCTATTCTCACTCACATGCCACAACTGCACATGCCACACAAGTGTGTCGCAGCAACTCTACCTAAATTTTAATCCCAATCTGTAGATATTGCATGCAACCTTCAAACCTTTGATCAAAACTATAGCTTCCTTGTTTACATTCAACACTCTACCTTCAGACTTATATCTGAAACTATTTGAGTCTAAGGTTTCCAATGAAATCAGATTATTCTTCAGATCCAGCACATCTTATTATACCTAATGTTCTCCCAATACCATCAAACCTTTTGATTTTTATATTATCAATTTCAAAGGCTTTATATGTAGCAAAATTACCCATCAAAACACTACCACAAGTTACTAATTTGTAGATGTCAAATCAACCTTTATAAAGCAATTACTATTGGATGAAATAGAAAGTATGTCACCATTAGTGGAACATGAGCCATCTTCCACTACATTCACCGAGTTTGAGGCTTTATCCTTCTTTTTTTCTTCCTTTTCCTTCTTACACCTCAGACAATCACTATTAATATTCCCCTTCTCAAGGCACTTGAAACACTTCAGACAATCACTATTAATATTCCCCTTCTCAAGGCACTTGAAACACTTCAGACAATCACTATTCATATTCCCCTTCTCAAGGCACTTGAAACATTCTATATCCTTGTCCCTTGCCTTCATTTTGACCTAGAATTCCTTTTTCTCAGATACCTCTTTCTACTTCCTTCTTCCATGACCCTGATTACCCTTACCACAAGCACTTCAACTTGAGAATTCTAACCACTATTCTGATTCCTCTGACAATACACCAAGAGAGCTATAGTAACCTCCATTGTTTTTAGTGTCTCTTTCCCCTTAAGTACAGTTGTAACCGGGCATTTTTAAGAAATAGGCAAAGATGTTAGAAGCATCAGGGTTTTATATCCTTCAATCGATCTTCACATCAATCCATAAAAGATCGCTAATGGCATGATTAGATATATTGATGTGCTGTACCAAGTCCACATTTTCCACCATCAGCCCAAACAATTTCTGCTTAAGATACCTCTTGTTCATCATAGATCAAGACATAGATCAACTCTCCAACTTTGCCCAGATACCTTTTGTAACATCCTAGAAAATTTATAGGGATATTTTAGTCTTTTCCTAAATAATATAATTAATTATTAAATCCCTAATAGGCTTAAAATATTAATCAGAATTAAATTAGGTTTAATTTGAATCTAGATATATAGTTTTATCATAATTAAGTGAGAAAAGGGTATTTTAGTAATAATATATTTTAGGGAGTCATAATTTAGTAAATCGACTAAGCAAAAGTGAAATTAGCTGTTATTTAAATTATTAAATAAAATAATTACGAAAATTAGATTTTAAATAGCCACTTGGAATTTCAATAGAATTAGGATAATTTATGAGTCCTAATTTAAAGGGTAAAATAGTAATTCTGTAAATTATAATTAAAACAACTAAATAGATTGAGTGGGTTAGCCACTTTATTGAAATAAAAAGGGTGAACCTAACCTAACCTAACCCAAGTTCTCTACGAATTTGGGGTGTGATTGTAATTAAACATGTTAAAACCCTAGTATAAATACAAGTTTTAGATTAGCATTATGATCTTTTGTTATTCTCTACCTTGATTTGGACGTGTGGTTTTGTGGAAAAACCCTAGAGCGTGCTGGACAGCTAATTCAAGAGGAGAAGAGAAGTAGATTTCAGGATTAAATTAAGAAGGAATCAACAACAAAAGGATCTAAGGTGTTGAGGTAGGTTGATCTACAAATTTCAAGTCGTTTGTAGAACCCTAACTAAGGAAATCCATGCCAAATATATATCTGAAATTTCTGGGCGTTTGGAATAATTCAAATAGTGATTTTGTGATGCATAGATGAAGAAAGCATGATTTACATGGTGTTTTATTGATTAATCACATACTTGCATGAAAATCTAGAAACTTTGCATGGAAAAGATGAAATTTTGATTTTATTGTTTAAACTTTATATTTTTTTTTATGGGTTTTGCTTCTAATATGTTTAGAACATGTTGCTTGGTTGTTTGAAAGGGTACTTGATTGTTTGTTTGAAAATATAAAATTCAGATATGAATTCGAGAACTAGAACTTTAGGGTTTCATTGGGAAGATGGTCAAACGTTGATTTAATGATTCATGATTTATTGGCTTTTGATAATTCTTTAAATTGTTATATCATATTGATTGAAAATTTATTTGAGTATGTGTATGGTTGTTGATGAAAACCATGTGTGACCTATGATTAAATCTGCATATATGTTCTACTTGCACTCCTATGCATTAATATTTCATATTTGACACTGTTTTAGAACGGGTGAGGTGTGACCTATGATTCATAACCTTACATTCATAATGAGGACTTTTCCGGGAGTCCAATACCTAGCTTGTAAGATGTGGCTATCAAGTGATGTACGACCTTGAAGGGTAAACTTCTGAGAGGCCTTAATAGGTTGAGACCGTATTATTGTTTAGAGCCAGACTTCACAAAGATGTTGTGGGCGTCTTGGGATTAGGTCCCCATTCCACAAATAGTGGCTCGGCATAGTGCTCCGATCGGTTGAAAGCCCGTAGAACTACGATGTACACGTGGAATACTTCAGATTGACCGGTGGTGCCTGTAAGTTGGAATTTGTTTGGGTCGGAGATATCTAAACAGTTTCACAAACACAGGCAATTATAAAGGAGCAGGGGGGAAGTTCTTTATAATTTGCAACTCTAAGATACTTCATGAGGCGAAGATGAATGTCTTTAGAGGTTGTGCACACACTTTCTCACAGCATACATTACATACATAATTGTTTGAGCATGATTAGTGGATTTTGGAGTGTTTCTTTCATATAAAATCCATAGGAATCCATACACTTGACCACATATAGTGACATTAGGAGGCTTTCATGTATTGCATTCATCATTGCTTTTATATTTTGATTACTAATTTTTCATGATACACTTGTTTCTTTTATTCATATTTTTATATTTAGGGTATGTTTCTACGGTTTGAGTTCTCCATGGGACTTGTGCTGTAGAGGTGATACCTATTAGGCTATTTGCTCATTCACTACTATTTTTACAGGTGTGTATGATGCAGCTTTTGAGGACCAGGAACATGCTTAGGATATGGACATGATTCGGCGTGGCCTACTTAGAGTAGTAAAATATAGGGATTTTATTTTATATCATGAGCTAGTAGCTTAGGGTTTATTTGTACTTCTTTACTATTGAAATTTTCTATTAGTAGGATGTTTATTTTATGGCGTATTCTAATATTTTATTGGTTAATGCATAATGGATTTATTCGTCTTATCTGTGCAAGATCTTGGTATTTCATTTATTTCTTTGAAATTTATTGTACGGATGTATTATACATCGAGCACAAGAGAGTTGAGAATCTGCTTGGGTTTTCACACGTGGGGTGTGTGGAAACTGCAGTTAAGTCCTAGTATCCCTTTTCCCCCATTGTCCGTATTTATTAATTATTAATATTATAGGGATATTATTCGTATAAATTTCGGGGCGTGACAGTTGGGCCCTCACGGATTTGTTCTCAAGGATAACACGAGAAAACTTCCCAGGGTCACCCTGTGACATCCTAGCTGTCTAAGTGGGCGGCTGTGATGTGGGCGGGGTGAGAGACCTGGGCGAGCTACCAGGCGAGGATGTGCATATGGTTGGGATCCCACAATGCTCGGGGATGCTATAAGTAGTCTTAAGACCCCCAAATTAGCAAAAGGCCTTTTAAGGAATAACACGGGACTAAATCCCCTTGGAACCCTGAAGTTAAGCGTGCTCGGGTGAGAGCACTACTAGGATGGGTGACCGCTGGGAAGTTTTCTCGTGTTATCCTTGAGAACAAATCCGTGAGGGCCCATGGGCCCAGAGCGGACAATATCTTGCTGGTTATGGGTCTGGGACATTACACCTTTAGTAGACTCCTTGTCTATGATAATGGTATAAGACTTCATCTGCAAGGTACAATCGAATGGTACTTACTACCCTCATCTTGAGCTCTTCCAACTCATCAAAACTCTTTGGTCTGTTGTAATTCTCATGCAATGCTGTCACCAAGCCCTATTCCAACAAAGATCTTTCACCCTAGAGTCCAAAACTCCCAATTCCATCGAACTTCTCCACATCATAACATTCACTGCCATCACAACATTTAACCTCGCTCTAATACTATCTATTGATTATTTAAACCATTGCAATGAGAATATGAAATCAAAAGAAATATCAAGGAATCACATAGATATTTTAATGTATTCAAAATAAGGTTATGCACACTGGAGAAAGGAGGATTTTCCACTATATGAAAAATGGATAGGATTACAATTAATATATCAAATCCTCAATTACAACCCATGGGAGATCTTGGAATCCCACATTGCTTGCGAAGGAGAAAGTGAAGGTCCATATATGTAGGCTTGCTTGTGACTCTCTCAAGCAACGAAGCCTTTTGGGTAAAAATCAAGAGCAAAACTATAAGGACCGATGGGCCAAATCAGACAATATCGTTGTTGGTGGGATTTAGAGTGTTACAGAATGGTATCAAAGCCGGACCCCAACTGGAAATGTAGGACCCGTGCAAGTGGGCGGGCTACCATGTTGGTAGGCTCGGATTAATGAGCTGGCAGGTTACTAGGGCTAGCAGGCTAGTACATGAGGACGTCTGTGGATTATGAGATCCCAGAATCCCAAATTGCTTGGGAAGGAGAGAGTGAAGGTCTATATATTTAGGCTTGTGACTCCCTCAAGCAACGAGGCGTTATGGGGTAACAACCAAGGGCAAAACCGTGAAGCTTGGTGGGTCAAAATAGACAATATCATTGCGAGTGGTATCAGGGCATTACAACCTGAGCTCGTGCATCAAAAAAAGTTTCCAATATACCCTTACCAAACCACAAGGAGCTTGCCTCCCCAACACCCCCGCCCCCACAACCACTAGATTCGACCCAACACAAAATAGATACACCATCTTAGGGAGGACCTCTCCCTTAAAGCTTTACCCATGGGGCCCCTCAAGTCCTTTCCCCCCTCCAACATACTCCCCTCCTCCATTATTCTGTAGAACAGTAGAAGATTTGTTTCTACACCTACACTTCATCAAAACTAGTATACATGTTCAAACCATGCCACAAGATCCCTTTTTTCCCTTTTCTTTTATTTTTTTTTATTTTTCTGGAAAAGAGAAGTGGCAGCTTCTGAAATCACAGTATCCAATAGTTCTAGTTGCTATTCTATATCACTATTAGGACCAACATGGCTGAATTTTGGTTGACAGAACCTGTAGGAATTTAAAATGTTATTTAGATAAGATAAGTTGTTAAAGAAACAAAAGGATCGTGATTAATCAAATCAAGTAGAAGGATTTAAGATGATAGAACTACAGGAGAAAAAAACAACACACTCAAATGGGAATGAAAAGAAAGAAAAATACCTGAATAAAAATGCCAAGATAGTGGAATAAACCATCATCATATATTATCAAAGAAAACAATTATCCCACAAATTTAATCATCAAATTTCAGAAATAGAGAAGCATTTGTAAAGAGACTAGTAGACCTTTCTTTCTCCAAGTAGAACTCAAAAATAAAAACTATCCAACACATTAACAATCATTACTTGAAAATTAAAAAGCCAATTCCCACAAGTAAAATATAAAATCCTGAAACCTCAAATATGAGACATATTTTTTAGGATACTATCTAAACCCAAGCATCGCTCAAATTATTGGAAGCAAATTTTTATATTAAAAATTTTCAAACTTAAATCAATAATCGTGCCATGGACCTGCATGTTCACCAAATGTTGGCCAATACTTACTGAAGTCATGTCCAGGTTACAGTATCTTAGGCTCGTTTCTAGTGAAATCAAAATCAAGAGTAAGTCTAGGACATGTTATCAAATGTCTTGTCTTTATTAACATGAAAGATCTTTTATATTGCAAGAAGATCAAATCCTTGCAGAAATTTTCCCCACTGCATATTTTTTAATAATTCAGTTTCAACTCATCTACCCTCCCTGCATATTATTTGAATTCACTAAAAGCATTTTTTTTAATCAATTTTAATGTACCATTATTAACCAGATACGGTCTAAAGAAAACTAGGTGTGAGTTTTTCCCCAGGTTGCACCTTCTTCTCAAAGTTCATTTTCAATAAAATTCCCAAGGGATTATGACCCCTGTGTTATTTATATGTTAGTGGATTTTCCACCCAGGCTGTGTTGGCAAAGGGGTATGAAGATGTATATCTTGGTTTTCCACAATCAGATCTCACCAAATAGGCAAGTAACAGATTGGCTACTTTTCCGAGGTCTAATTAATGCCTAATTAGATATCCTTTAGCTTATTTTATAAAATTGCAATAATTCACAGATATTACATGAGTAAAATGGGCAAACAGAAATTCAATGCCTAAGCATTATAAGTCATGAGTTCAATGCCAAGGAAACATCAGCCAGTGATGGTTGTCAAGATCAAGCAACATGGTTGAATTGCTTTATACCAAGCTCAACAACTCACGTCCTTCCCATGGCCGTCTGAGAAGCAGAAGCATAGAAAATTAGTCCTTTCATTTCATTGTAAGATTGCAAGAACTACAAGCATCATGCTATAATGATACTCAAATTTATCATCAATAATGGATAAATAAAAAACCATTTCAATACAAAAAAGCTAAAAGCTAAGTCCAATGGAGAAGAAAAATTATTGTCATGGTAGAATACAAAGAAAAAAGGTCATTTATGCTAATTAGAACAAAGGAAATCCAGAATTGGTTTACCAGTTTCAGTGGCCCAAAGTGCTGTGGAACAGAAAGCATAAGCTCCTCATTCCAGACTGGATTCAGATTACTCCCTACTACATGTGTTTGGACCTTCTATGAAACAAAGAAATCCAATTGTCATTAATACAAAGAGAAGAAACTTCAGTTACCAGTGCAATTAAAACTTTTTCTTTTCCTTTATGAGGTTAGAGTGGGCTGGCAATTAGTGGATTGGTAGCAAGAGGTGATGATAGATTCTAAGGGCCCTGATATAATCACTAATTTACCAATTCAGAAAAAGGCATATAGCCTAATATTATGTTTCAGCTGGCAGCACTGTTAGCAGGGTTATACCCCTTCTGCCACTAACACATGAAGTTGTGTAGAAGATCTGCACTCAATTTCACATCAGAGTTGTGGAAATTAAATCAATCCTTCCCTCCATTGCTCTCTTTCTCAATTGTGAGTGCATGCCATCATAAACCATGGCTGTTTATATTAGAGTAATATATGTTAGTTATTCTCCAATGAATCCAAGAACTGACTCTATGGTTGATTTGTGAAGGATTTTGACACAATGCAAGCTTGGAATGTAATTCATGGACAGCCATTATTTCACCTATTTCCTGGGATTATTATGCTTATGGTCAACAGAAGTGTCTCATGTATATATAAACAGTATGGAAGCAGTCTGGAGTTTCATGGGATTTTTTGGAACTTTGTCCTTTCACCCTTCCACTCTGCATTGTAGGCACTTCAGAAATACAAGCATCTAATTAATAGGATTATAATAACTATTCGACATCAAATAAATGCCTTATTAGCAGAATTCATTGGTAAAATCAGATAGACATGCTGAAAATAATCAAGTAAAATTACACCAAACAGGATTACATTCATATGTGAGTACATTTTGGCACCAAAATTTCCAAGGAGGGACCTATCAGTATTTTATTTGACAGTTAGAATAAAAAACGAAACCAAATGAGCTACTGACCTGCTGCCCGAGAATCAGGATGACATAAGGATCACTAGACAACATATCTCTAATGGCTAAATTTGTGCCTTTTATGACTTTCACCTTTAGTAATCCAATAAATTCCACCATACCTTCCTGTTACCAGTTTGAAAAACTCAAAATTGGAAAATTGTATAAGGATTAAAAGTAACAGTCATAACCAGTAAACTTTGATAATGCAGCATCCATTCCAAAAAAGGATAAAAAGACATCCTTATATGAATTTAGTTATGATGGAATAATCAGATACGAGTCATTCACATCTTCTCCACACAGACTTCAAATGCAAATTGTAAGACCCATAGAATGAAGAATCTCATCAAGTATGTTTTTAGATCACAATCACCATATGAAAATTTCTAATGATGCAATATATGCTCAATGAATGCTATCAATAAATTTTCCACATTTACAAAGTTTTCTAAAATCTCTCACCGATATCCCATAAGCAAAAGAGGAAAATTAGCTTAAATATAATTATATTTTAATGTATTTTCCATATAAAATAAATAAAAAATTTTTATCAACAAAAATTAATGACACTCATTGATAAATCAAGTCTTTACAGAACAGATATTAATTTCTTATGTTTTCAATAAGTTTACAAGCATTCAAACTGGAAAAAAAAAAACCAAACAAACAAACACATAATTAACTCAAACCCAAACTTTGATAATGCATCAGATCCTCATTAAATCTAAGCAGAAAAACTTTATAAGTACAAAATACTCACAAATAAACATTTTCCGAGAGAATTAAAGCAATTTTAGGTTTTTTTTTTTTTTTTGGTTCAAAATAAGAAGAGAAGGAACAAAAGAAATTTAATTGTATTTCATGCACCAATTGACAGACACAAGCAGAATTCTCGTATCACCAAAATTGAGGAAATTTGACTCCCCCTCCCTCCTATTCATATCTCTAATGGTGGGGGATAAATAAAAATCGTAAATTAAGAATGTTGAAGTAGTTTAGACAGCCAAGCGGTTTACAAATACGGAATATACAAACATTACAAGATATGTAGATTTTGATTCATGAATATTGAATAGAATTTACTTCAAATTCTTTTATGTATGATATTACAAGATTCAAATCCAACTCTCGGCAGACTAAAACACATTTAGAAGTCCAAGATGCTAGTCACCAACGATGTCTGTACATACATTCGTACAATATGAACCATCTAGTCTAAGGCCAGTCCAAATATTGTAAGAAGATTAGATTATTGATAGCGGTAAAATTGTAAATATAAATAATTTAAATGCTTATTTATTTGTTTTTCAATAGAAGACTAAATCCAATTACAGTATTCTCATCCCTTTGGTTTTGAAGAAGGAAGCCTCTCTATATATCATTTTCTCTTTTTCTCTCTTCGCTTTCCTCTTTATTTCATCTGAGACTGAGCATTAGAATAAAGCCTCTCTAGTTTTGCATTTCTTTTTCTTTTTAGAAATTGTTCAACACTCTCAATTTAATATTTTGGCATATTAATCAAAAAAGGCAATTTTAGAGTCATAAATTACCAAAATGTAGATAAGGCTTTGTTCCTTTTTGTCAGAAATTGACTAGCAGAAACATTAAGCAGTGAGGTCAAAAAAAAAAAAAATTTTTTTTTCTTTTCTTTTCATAAATTGATTCCCATAGAAGTAGAGAAGTGAAATAGTTTCTTTTTACTTTTTCTTCTCAGAAATTGAAAATACATACTGGTCAAACAGGTCTTGGACTACTTATTAACCATTTCAGTCCAATAAAAGCCCATACTGACCAAGTCTGAGAGTTATTTTCAGTAACTTTTGTATTCCATACATTGAATTGGGCTAGCCCCCTCTGATACTGGTAACTAGTAATGACAATCGAATAAGTTAATCAGGCAACCCGCCCACCTCCACTGGCAGGTTTTGTAAGGTATTCTCAGGGTTGGGGTCAAGTTAGGACTTGAAAAAACAAAAGGTTCAGAGGAGGGTTGGATTAAAGTTGGCCTGCCCTACCCCTGTTAAAATTGCCAACAAATACTTAAACTATAAGTGAATGCATGTAAAGATTCACATTGTGCACAATAATATTTAATAAACAAGAAAATATAGGCTTCAAGTACTTCAGACACAGAGTTAACAAGACCTGCCCCATTGCCATCGATAAGCGGTATCCAATCTAGACCAAATCCTGGCAGATGATTAATACCATCAAGTCCAAAAAGACACCGTTTAGGAGCAACAAAAAAAATGCATCGATCATTTCATATAAGAGTTTTCATTTCAACTAAAATTTGAATAATTTTTGAAGTGGCAATAAAAAATTGTTTAGAAAAAAAGTGATGTTTACCGTTTTATCTGATGATATTGAACTCCGAAAACTATCCATAAGCCTCCTATTAAAGCTAGGTTTAACAGAGCTCCTCTCAGAATTAGAAGAGACGATCCGCAAGCTTGGTTTCAGAAATTCTTGAAGCTCATACTTGGACCTACATAGCAAATATAGTTAATTTGTTTCAGAGATATTCCGAACATCTTTATTATCAGTCCACTTCTCTTTTTGGTTTCCCAGAAATGCAACAACCATGATCCTAAAAATGGGCATATATAGTCTGCGAATAACACATAAGAATCAGCCTAAGGTCAATAAGGACAAAAGTTCTGTAATGGTCAATATAGCCTAACATGACACTCAAACCAGCACCCAGACAAATCAGTGGCTTAGTACTTAAACTCTCTTGAAAAAGTAAGAATAAGCCAAGTCCATGCAGGATAGACACGGGCAATTTAAGCCTTCAAGGTGAATAAAATCAATCAATTAACCAAGTGCCTCATTACAACCAGTTGGGTTGGAAACATGAATCCTTTTCCTTCCATCCCAATCTACCTAAAATCATATCTTCAAGGTGAATGAAGTAATGGAATAATATATGACGAAAAAAATTACGTTATTTTAACTCACCTAATGAACTTCATCCGCTCCTCGTGACTTGATTCTGGTCCGGGCTTTGAGAATCGGTCAGGTACAAAAGCCTCGTATATTGCATTTGCAGAAGAATTCCCTCCGACCTCAACCATGGAATCAATTTCATCATCGGACCACTCATCTAATGTCACAGACAAAACCTGAGCAGTTCAGATAAAGGCTGTTCAGACACCTTTATTGCTAGACAGAACAAGTAAAAGACTGCTATAATACCCATTTGAATGTAAACACTGATAATATAGAATTAACTAATTTTACTTCCGGATGGTATAAAAGTTTAACTAGAAAATATATGCTGATTATTTAAAGAGGAGAATATAAGAAGATGTTTAGCAAATACAAAAGTTCATTTGAAGGCAATGTTGCTAAACTGACTAATGATGAAAAGGCTTTCCTGGCACCCAAGCGGCTGCCTGAGTGAACAAGCTTTTTGATTTTTCAAGAGACTGCCAAAATACCATTCTAGGCCATCTAGAAACATGCACCCATATGGGTCTCAGGCAGTTTCCTACATATAAAGACAACCAGCCAAGCAACTTCCAGCCTGACACAGGCATAGTTTTAAATCAACAATATATCAGATTAAGCATCTTTCTATAAAAGAATTTCCAAGTTAAAACTTAGAGGAAGAAAGGAAATACATAAAAATAAAAATAAAAACAAACAGATGCTGCAGCTTTTTAATTCAATTCTTCTTAAACGCTACTGTCAATAGTTGATTAGCTTTTCATTGAGTGCTAGTAAATGAAATATGACAAATGCCATGGACAAGAACAACTAATCAAGATTGTTTAGATGAGTAAAAACCCCAGAGTAGCAACCTTTGAGATATGTGTACCAAGACTTCTGTGCACCCCACAGCATTTTAGGCATAAAAATACCCCAATATTTGCTGACCTGAAGACCCAAAAGTAAAGGTTATTCCCCAAATTTTCAGCATGAGAAACTGCCGCGCATTAAGTAAGAGCCAGATAATCATAATAAAGTTAAGGGTAGGAAGCTTCTTGAAAACCAAAAATGAAATAAGGTACATCAAATGGGCACAGTCCAAAGAAGCATCCAACAGTAAACAGCCATTATGTACAAATATGTGATGACCGATTATTGTCTTTTTAATATTCTTACTCATTAAAAGCAATAACCAAGATTTTTTTACACATGGTATTTATAATATCTCCATTATAACCACTGTTGCAGCAGATCCAGTTTTAAAACTTCAATGCTACCCACAATACAAGTTACTGCTTTGGAGTTCATAAAAGCAGTCATCACATAATACAGGAGCTAAGACCATTGATTTACACGAGAATAATGAATTATAGTGATTTGGGGGCCAACGTCTGATCTCCCTTCCAAACTTTCCAATAAAAAGATTTCCAAACTCCTGAATTTGGCATCTCTTTGTAACTTATGCAATTTACTAATAATTCAGATCTAACTTGAGGACTTACAGCAAAAATATTTATGGGGTTTTAGTCCAACCAGGATTTATGAGTTAATTTATATTTAGTAGTTTTCTGTTTCGTTTCTTATTAGTTTCCTATGCTAGAATAAATATGGAGTTGGGTTTATTTGAGAATTCACAGAATTTCTTATCCAAAGTGATTATTAATCAGAATAGAAGTTGCAAAGTGTAAACTTTGTAATTGTTATCAACACCGGAAAACTAGTTGGAATCCAAGTAATCATTGCTGCTATGAATCCAGATAAAGAAAGCCAAAGCCTCAGTTGGTTTGTTTATTTTATCCTTGTCACATTTATGACTTATAATATATTATAGTTGAAAAGACTGCTTTCTTTGATTGATTTGAGATCATGCTATCTTCCTCCCTATGATCTTGGAGCCAGTAAATCATGACTATTATTATTCTGTAGTAGTCCCCTTTTTTTTTCAAAATCAACCATAAGCCTTTGTGCCACCAACAGTCTGCGCCAAAGCAATTTCACTTAAGTTTTAAGGATTCTGTTTCTGAATCCACAAGAAAGACGATCCTTCAGGATGTGCTGCCACATCAAATTATGGATCTCGATTGACTAATAATAGAGAAATTTGATTATCTATCCCTTTTGAAAAGCACTGGAACTCTTATAACACCAAAATTTCCCTTCTCTTGAATTTTTTCATTCGCACGATTTTATTTTACAGAAAATATTTTGAAGAACTGAAATTTAACCTCATATTTCGTTCAACATTTCATTTTATACAGGTCTTAAATGTTCTTTTTCTTTTTTCTTTTTTCTTTTTTCTTTTTTTTCCTGATCGGTAATAATAGGAATTTTATTAATAGAAGAAGGGAAAGATAGCATGTACACCAATAGTGTCCAGAGAGGAAGGGAAACCGAGCTTCTACAAAATCCTCACACAACAATACTTCTTGAAGGTTCAGACGATTACAAGAATCCCTAGATGATGTCCAAAACAGGATACAACTGAGGGAAGACTCAAATAAGGCCCTTGGAGACTTTCATAAGCTTAATTTCATAATAAGATGGAAATTTCCTTTGTTCTTATATACAAATGCTGCAATGCTTCTTACTAAGCAAGAAGGTCAATACAGGGACACAAAGATAAGTTTAATCTAGAGCTATCATTAAGACAGTATTGTGCTCTTCTGTTTTCCTCTTTATGCACGTAAATATAAGAATGTTAGCCACTTATTAACATTTTACTATTGCTTTGGTAAGCTGGATAAGAATGGTAATTTTTTTTAACTGGTTTTATTATGTTGAGTAAACCTCATAATGGCATCAAGAAACTAAAGCCTGAATATAGCAGAGTGAGCACAGATGCATGGTCTTCTTCATATGTTCAAGAACAACTAAACAATTCTTCAATAAAGACAATAAAATAATTATAGCCACCCACAGAATCCACAGGGGCAAGATTCCCACACATCAAAGTGAACAAGATCGAAAGGAGCAAAACTTTTATTTATTTGTGACAGAAAATAGGTTCTATAATGTTTTACCGGCTTAGGAAAAACATGAAACTGAATACTTTCCCAAGGAATTGACAAAAATGATCTTGAAAACAAAATTTTCGATGACCAGAGACATACCAAAGCATAATCTTGGTAATGAACTTTTTATTGAATCCATACTACAATAATACCAATATCAGAAAGTATTCCAGACTCCAGGAAGTGGAGACCTTCAGTTTCATTACCAACAAGAAAGCAGAAAAAGGAATATCTTGTGGTTGCACCCAGATTTGGATGGGAAATTAGTCTCAGATCTAATCAGGAATGGGAAAGAAAAATAAAAAGGACTATAGCCGATTGTAGGTCCCACCAAAGCAGGACGTTGGCAAGGGCTGACTGGTAACAAACTTAGCCTTTAGCATTTTTATACAAAGTGGCAACACTCATACTTAAACCAATCTTGTCATTCTGGCAACATAAGGCTTTTATAATCACATCTAGTGATTAGAAATGGAGAAAGAAGAAGAAGAGATGATCAGATCTGATTAGGGCTTTAAACTTACATCTGAACTAAAATAAAATATATAAAAAGAGGAACCAATTAGGGCTTTAAAAGATGTGATCAGGTCTTGTCTGCTCTGAAATCATGTCTTGATATTTAAGACCATAAATCTGCGCTTAGAAGAGAAAAAAAAAAGGAGGAAAATAAGAACATAAGAAGAAGACGTGTTTGAAGCCCCGACGGGAAACAAAATTTAAGGGCATCGAGTCCTCTATCTCTTATTCATGATAGTATTATAGAAATTACATCCCAAATGATGCAGAAACTACAATGGTGATTGGTGCCCCAGTTGCAAAACATAATTATGCTTTCTCATTATTTTCTACACTATCTTTCACCCTACATCAGTATTCATCTTAATGAAAAATGCAATATGTATTGTGTTTAAAACTTTCCACAGGGTGATTTTGACTTTAACATTAATGCTAATATCCATTGCTCTAAAATCAAGGTGAATATAAGTATGGTGGTTTTGCATTATAAGTTTCCACATCTGGTATTAAAAATGTTCCAAAGGTGTTCCAGCATGAGGCTGTCTCATCATCATATCCCATCCAAAAATTCTAAGCTTCGAGACTTCTTTTTAATTTCTACTAGGCAACCTTTTTTTCCCTTTAAGTGTGTGCTATATTAATGGTCTTAATCTCACCTACCAAGCTTGATTCCTAGTCTTTAACTTTATCCAAGATATGTGAGTGTATGCTATATTAATGGTCTTAGTCTAGCCTAGGAAGCTTGATTTCAGGCTATAAAGTACCACTGCTCCATTCTTGAAAGTTTGGTTCCTTCTGATATTACCTTCTTTGAGTATATTCCTTGCTTTTTAAGTAAGAATAGCACTTTTCGAGGCTAGACGAATAGCACTTTTTGAGGCTAGACTTGAGTGACAGAATGTCTTCCAAGATCCCATTTACCTCTTTCCATTACTCCCGAATTTCTTGATGCTCTTATATGATGATGCTTCCCCCAAAAAAGAAATTGTTATACTCCAATGAAATGAGAGCCTAATCAATCTTTCTTCTCCATTACAGGTATTTCAAGAAACCCCTTAAATATATACAATTAGGGCATGGGAAAAGGATTATCAAAAGCTTCCTTCATTTGATACATTTCTGCTTCTTTTTCATTTTCTTCCCTGATCCTTTATTTTCCTTTCAAAGAAACAATAAAACACAGCATTCCAACTACGGACATAATCTCAATCATACTATCAATCACATAACAAGATATTTAACATTATTGAAAGTAGCCAAAATTAGTCAACTGAAGAAAGAAATAAGAATGATGAATACAAATAAAAGTAATTCATCCCAAAATGGAAAGAAATTGCATAAGAAAGTTCATACATACATGAAATTGCATCTGAAACAAAAACATATTTTCCCACCACGTAAACTATTGAAATGCTATATAATGTTATAAGAGTGAACTTTCTTGCAAAACCCAAATTATGAATAAACTTACGCCCATTTAGGATCTGGAGCACCACAGTCTGCACAAACACGATTGTCACTCTTAAGCAGTAGCTCTTTTAATCTCCTTTTACCTATAGAAAAATTAACTAATTCCATTACAAGAAGATCAAACAGTCGCTATACAACAATAAAAATGAGCTACTCTACAGCTTATAGAGACATAGAAAATTTATTACAACAAAACCATGAAAATTGTTTTACAAATTACAAACACAATTAAAACAACAATTATTATAAAATCATTGTCGTATTTATTTGACTAATACTGTTAGTAACATACTGTAACTGTGTCTTCAAGGGTGCAAAAAGAACAAGGGGAATTCTAGCCTCAAACCAGATGTTATTTACACTTGTTTCTCAAGTCCCTATAATGTTCCCTTAAGAGGATGTTCATCAGCCAATTATTGAACCTCAGTCTCAAGTTACAAGGTAGGTGATAAATACACATCTAATACAAAGACCCAGAAAGAACATATTGACCTATGGTAGAAATAAATTTGAGTAACAAAACATAAACAATTTATCCCTTCCTCTGTTTCTAGATTCAATCTTCACTTCACCAATATTTACTCAAGAAGTAAAACCATAATAGAAAACTTTTCAATGATGAAAAAGATAAAATAATCATGATTTGACCATGTAATCATTAACTCTTCCTAAAAGTTATCACCAATCAGCACACATCCTCGACAACCACAATTGTGCAACCACGGTACAACAAGACACATTCAATTTTCAAATTTGTTTTTTTCAAAAATATTATTCAGTTTTTTATTTTTTTTTCAAATGCAATGGACCAATCGGAAGGCCATTGTACATGGAACTATTGTAGAAGATTTCCATTCATCACGAATAATACCTGAGGAGGGTCTCATAAGGTCAGACTGCCGGTTACTCATTGCTCTGTTTACAAGAACCAACCATCCAATATAGCCCACCTAGCCACTTCACAAATTCACAAAAAGTAAAACAGTGAACAAAACAGGATCAGCAAAAATGAAGCAAACTTCCCAGTAATTTATTCTTTATCCCTTGCATGGTCCAAGACGAAACCTTTACAACAAAAAAAAGGTAAAAAAAACAAAACTAAGACAAAAAGACAGTATAATGGAAATCCCAAAAAAAAAAAAAAACCATGTACGACATCAAATCAAAGGCTCTCCAAGCAGTCAAACAAGCCGAACATCACACGATACGTACGCGGAACAAAGCGTCCAAACGAAGAAATCAAAACGAAACTAAACATTATAATGCTGCAAAGCTAAAATCAGGAACCAACAGAAAGGAATTTAACATTAACTGCAAAAAGAAACATCCTAATCGTCCACGCACACAAATCACGATAAGATCCGAAAATCACGAAATGAAATGTGTCAGAGCAATTACTCCGTCGAAATCCTTCGTATAACACCTAGATCCCGGAAATACATACCAAACAGAAATATAAGAGTCGAAATGACTGACACCAACGCAGAAAAATCGTGTGGACGAATTGAGAAATCAAGGTTTAGTTTGAATTTTACCCATGAATGAGGAGAGTTTCAAAGGAAAACTCAGGATTTGGAATCCAAAAGTGACCTTTTCAGGAAAAAAGAGAGACAGAGAAGCGAGGACGAAAAGGTGGAATCATTGTAACCCTTTTTATTTGATGAGAAGAAGCTTGAGCAACGAATTCTGCATCGCTTTTCAAAGAGTAGTTTTCGCTGCGTGTCCTCCCGTTGGATTTGTTTGGATTTGTCTCCACGTGCGAGTTTGAACCGAAAAGGCGTTCGCAGCTTACTACGCGTCACACGCGTTATAGAAGCCTCCCTTTGGTCAGATGTGAATTGACCGGAAACCTGGTAACGGCAGCTTCACGGGGTTGAGAGTCCTTTTCCTTTTATTTAATATTTTTTTATATTTATAAATTAGCTCTTTAAGGTTTCCAACAATCCCACTTTCCTCAAGGTTTCTCAAATATCAATTTACTATCTTGAGGTTTTTGTATATAACATTCTCCCCAGTGATTTAATTGTTAAAACCATAACTAAGAAAATGTTAATTGACAAACTTACCCGCTTATTTAAATTTATTAATTTAAAAGTAAAAGGCTTTATTTCTATCTTGAGTACAAAAATACCCTCACAAAAAATGTAAACTAGGTTTGGTTTTTTCATTTTTTTTCATTTAAGCCATTATAAACATTAAACCAACCCGCAAAAGGATAATAATGGTATTTAATTTTAAATAATCAAAATAATAAAGGTAAATTTGTCAATATATGTTTCATCTCTTACCACCTCATCAACACTGTTAAAATGGTTAAGATGGGGGGAGACTCTTATATACAATAAACCTAAAGGTGATAAATTGGTATTTTAAAAACCTCAAGAAGAAAAGTGGGATTGTCTAAAACCACAAGGGATAAACTATAAATATCCCTTTTCCCTCCCTTTTTTGGGTACAAAAGGCAAATGTGTTCATCCATCTCTAATATCATCCACTAGACTCTGATTGCATTCAATATTTTTGCTTTTTTGTATTTAGTATTTTATACTTTTAATATGAGAAAATATATAGGATTTAAGTATTATACTTTTTTTTATATAAATATAAAAATGTGTTTATTTGAAGCTAAAATTCACACGTAAGGTCCCAAAAACAAAAAACAAAATATAATAATTGACTAATTGAAATTACTCTAATGCATCACAAGATATGTAAAAGATCAAACCTTACCAAGAATGGCACTCTCATATATTTCAAAAGATCATAGTGTATTTAATGATAAGGTTTAAACCAACCAGCAATATCAATCAAAATGATACATAGTATCCTCATTTAATAACTTCAATCAATATTGTTTATATATGTTTGTCCCCTTGGAAATTATTAGACCAAACCTTATATTGATCTCCTAATCATAACTAACTAGTGGGTTGCACATGTATACTACGTGTATATAGGTATATATAAGTTGTGGATAGAAAGTTACTAATCAAGAGACTTTGAAGTCTGTAAAATTTTCTAGAGAGCATGCTAAAGAAAACAAATGTTTGATCAAAATCTTTTTCTTGGCTTTATATAATACAGATATAGATTAGCAGAGTGCATGCACGTATATGAAAAGAAAAAGGAGGAAACAACTTTGCAATTGCTGAAGCTTGTTGAAGTTTTAAATGAACTAAGGCAATTATGATTGTTATACCTGTTTTATTAATGAATCTTAACCATAATGTGTAAGGGCTTTTTAGAGAAACCGTATATGGCATGCTTCCCAAGGGAGCGTTTCTCGTTCTATATACTAGCAGGGGTGTACATGCATTACTGCACATGGAGAGAGGGAATGGAAAGAAGAGAAATGGGGGAGCAATTACAAACTAGCTAACTGGGTTTTGAACGAAAATGTTGAGTTTAGACGAATATAACCATATATTATTGAAACCCCAAACTATGCAGGGAATGGGCATTTTTGGAAAAAAAACTGAATTGTTTTAGGCACGCTTCCCAAGGGCCTTATCACGTTAAATATAATATAGATATCTATATATATTAAGCGAAGCGGGGTGCTGCTGACGTGCCCGCTTCGCGTGGTTCGGGTATTCGAATGTATTTTTTCTGAAAAAACAAAACAAAAAAATGACAGGCTCGAGCAGGTTCGGAATCCGCCGCAATTTTGACTTTTTTCTTCGGTTTTTAAAAATAATCTAGATTTAATCATTTAATTTTTATAATAATTCCAAATAAGGTATAAGAAAAAACAATTCTCTACTCCTTCGGGTTTCATTTTTAAAGTAATTTAGATTTAATCATTTAATAATAATAATAAAAAACCGGCCGCAACTTTTGACTTTTCGTTCTTCGGTTTTTAAAGTAATTTAGATTTCGTTATTTAATTTTTATAATAATTCCAAATCAGGTATAAACAAACAATTCTTTAATCCTTCCGGTTTTCAGATTTAAAGTAATTTAGATTTAGTCATTTAATAAATAAAAAAAGAAAAAGCTATTGTCGAGGGAGTTTGAGAACCCTCCTAAACCGTCCCTCTCCGCCTTCTCTCTTTATCAGATAGTCTCTCTACTGTCGAGGGGGTTCGAGAACCCTCCTGAATCATCCCTCTCTGCCTTCTCTTTCTAACAGTCCCTCAGTCCTGTTCACCCTCCCCTTCCCTCCCTTTCTCTCCTCTCTTCCATTGAAATCCCTAGAACCAAATCGACCCCTCCCCTTCCCCCTTTCTTTCCTCCCACTCTCATCTTCTCTCTCTCATCAACCCCTCCGGTTTTGGTTGCTCAACTTGATTCTTTGAAAACCCAAATCGCTGTCCCTCGCAAAACCTCGGAGGATCGGCACGTGAACATGAACGGCTGTGGCTATACATTATAAAATCTCATTCTTTATTTGTCTGCAGATTCTTGCTTTTAAAATTTTTTAATTTGCAACTGATTATGGTTTTTTCAAACCTACTACCTATGCAATGCACGAACCACATTACTATGAAAACAAAGTTACAAATTAGAATAGATGAAATTTCAATTGATGCCTTTTTTATATATCTTTTGATTAAGAGCCTTTTTGACAATTCCTCAGGAAACTCTTATGGTTATTTCCTTTATTGGTGTTTTTTAGAAGACTTTCTACTTCTTGTGTTTGTATTCTTTGTTCTTTTCCCTCATTTCTTTTATCCATTTAATCTTCTTTTTAAATATGAATATTTAAAACTATTTGATGATATTTGGATTATGCATTTTGTTTTGAATAGGAAACATTTTGTAACCTCGATGGTTTATCTTTTGTATGTGCATCCATTTTGAGTTCTCTTTTTTTGTTTTGTTTTTTTTTTAATAAACCCTTTGCAGGTATTGTTTAGTATAGCCATACATTATAAATTTTCATTTTTTATTTGTCTACATATTCTTGCTTTAAAATTTTTTAATTTACAACTGATTCTGTTATATGTTGTTAATATATTAAGTTATTAACTTTCAAGACTTCTAAAAAAAAAAATATTAACTTCAAGACAATATATAAAATAATTTATTTTTTAATAATTTTTTTGAACTTATTTGCCCGTGCAATGCACGGGCCAAAATGCTAGTAAATATTTTACCGGAGATCCATTTGGTTTAAAGTCATATGGAAAACAATATGCAGCCATATATCATATATAATGGAGATGTTTATGTCGTTGAAATTAGACTGTCCATGTGTCCTTATATTATTTGAAATAAAATTGTCAACCTAACTTGCGTCATCCTCGAATCCAACTCGCATGATTCAAGCTTGGGTGGGCTCCACTCAGTTCAACTTTATCCTTTCCATCTTATTATACTAGGGGAATCGAAACGCTGTGTGTAACAAAAGAATAAACAAAGAAGTGGGCACGGCGTAGTTAGTTATGATAATACACATGGCATTAGCAAATCTGGAATTTAAGTAAATTTGAAAAAAAAAATTTGGAGGGTGTTTTCAATATATGGGTTAGCTTTATATAGTATAGATAACATTATTCTGTTTATAGAAGTAATATAATATTATTAAATTTTGACAACGTTTCAATTCTTTTTAACATCTATATCTATATTATATTTAACGCGAGAAGGCCCTTTGGGAAGTGTGCCTAAAACTATGCATGACTCCCCTAAAATGCCCATACCCTACGTTATTTGGGTTTCAATAATACAAAGTTTCACCGGTCAAAACTCTGCATCTTCGTTCAAAGTACAGGTAGTTATAAACTACTCCTGCTCACTTGTCCTCTTCTCATTCCCTCTCTCTACGTACAGTACTGCATGTGCATCCATGCTAGTTATATATTATTGGTGGTATAACTAGTATTACATGTCTGTCAACAACCTACAAACAATTCAGTGGATGGCACGTGCAAAACTATACATTAATAGGAACAAGCTGCGATAAAAAGCGAGTTTCTACATAGTAATGTTAAAGTCTTTTAAATTTTCAAGGGATACTATGAAGAAAGAAAATGTCACCTTGGAATCTTTCAACTTAGCATAATAATGATAATAATTATATTTCCAATGAATTCATATTATTTTTGTATATCCCAATTGCTTTGTTGAACCAAATAGAGCTTTTAACTATAGAACTTTGGGCCTAAAAAAATTCCTTCAAATCTAAGAATTATCTCCATATTTCAATTTCAAAAAATCCTCAATTAATTACAGAAAATTGTAAAGACTTTAATATCCTTCTTAATTATCCGTATTCTGTTCCTATACTCATGCACATGCCAACAACTCAAGAGTTTTTGGTTTGTAGACATGAAGTATGCACGTGCCACCACCATTATTAAATATAAAATGATCCAGTTTGATTGCACTTAATTTTTGTTAAATTAAAAACAGTCACGTCCCAGCTTCCGTTAATGGATACAAGAGTAAAGCCATGCATCCTACACGAAGGCATTTCCTAAAATCCAGTGATATCATGATACCACGATAGCAATTCCTCTCAGATCTTAGGTCTTCCCCTTGTATTAGTCTCCAATAAGATTGATACACATACCCCTTAAATTGGAAAGTTTTTCCTTCCATTTTAAATTCCTAAACCAATTCAAGGGCATGTTTATCAATCTCATTAGAGACTCATATCATACAAGATATTAGTGATGGCAACGGTTTAGTTTTACAAAAAACCAAAACCGAACCGACAAGTTTACAATGAAAACCATAACCGAACCATAACCGTTACGGTTTACTAATTTTAAAATCAAAACTGTTTAACTTTTATATTCTTGAAACCGTAATCGAACCATTTCACCTTTCTAGAAGTTCAGATAGATTAAATTTTTATTACTTTACAGTGTGTACACAGGGATGTGCAAATGAAAAACTTTATAAAAAGAATTCATTCAATATACGTACAATGAAACCATGGTTGTGCTAATAAATCCCTAATGAGCTAACTAGCTAAGGGATTGTGCAATTGTGCAACTCAAGCTTATACATATTATATATAGTCAGTTCGGTTTCGATTCGGTTTCACATTAAAACTATAACAGAACCAAAACCGCATCTATTTTTTCAATTAAAACCAAAACCAAACTGAAACCGATTGTAAGCATCTCATTTTTGCACCCCCTCTAAAAGCCAATAATGAAAACCCTAAAAGACATGTCAAACCTTGAGGAACAGAATTTGACTTTTCTGATCAAGCTTGAATGGACTGCCACACTCTATTCCAATGGATATGAAATCCTGACATGGTTCTAATGCAACTGATCATGCAAGAGTCGGAGTTTGGATGAAGAAAATATGAGCAAAACAGCAAAAGGGCAGTAAAATGCAAAAAGTCTAGACACGTGACAAAACTTGTAAAGTGGCAAACTAAAGCACTAAAAGACAAAATGTCAAATCAAATCAAACCAGGTCAAATTGTGTCAAATCAAGTCTAATCAATGTCAAATCAGAGATCAAATCAAATCAAATTTCAAAGATCTGATGCAACCGTATATGGTATACGGTTCGTATATAATATACAGTTATAGTATAACCGTATACTATATACGGTTGCAAATGATTCTCTGATGATTGCAAATCTGTCGGGGATCTGTTAGAAGAACTGACAAAACTGTACATTAAATACGATTGTGACACAACCGTACACCATGTACGGTTCTAAGATACACAAATATTGTTAGAAATTTGTCAGAAAATCAAATCTAATAAAATCATATCAGAAAAACCGTATTGGAAATACAATTGCAACAAAAATGAACTAAAATATGTGTAACCATATTACCAATACGGTTTTGAAAGATTTGATCAAAATCTTATCCTCTGCACAAATCTGCCACATGGACGAATCTAATCATTGCTGAGAGTACAGCTAAAACAGTATACCATATACGATTTGTCCAAAACCGTGTATAGTATATGGTTTTGACATGTTTCTATAAATAGGGACCTACACCACTGGCAGGGGGTTGGTTGCACACTCTGAACTCCTTAATCACTCTCACAAACCAAAGTATCCTCCCACCGCTCTCCTTCTCTCATTAAGCCTCCTAAACCCCTCGTAATCGCCCTTAAGCACACCTCAACCTCCATTGAAGCTCCAAGAACATCTTAGAAAGATACTTAGAGACCAAGGAGAGGATCAAGCTACTGTCCAAGCCTCCAAGCACACTCAAGAGGGTTTTCCCTTTAAGGTAAGCTTCCTTCATGGATTTCATGTAACATATATTGATTTAATGGTAATGTGAGCATGATTTGAAGCATAAGTCATAAATTCAAGTCCTCATGGGCTCACTTCCCCTCCTCCCTTTCTTTATTTATGATTTGCTCTCTTCATTAAGAGAAAACTCCCATGGTAAGGGGAAGTGGACGAACCAACGGTAAAGAGGGTCTTGTCCCCATGTTTCACCTAATATTTATGTTGTGGTTAAGCATGGAAGAAGTTTCCCAAAATGCCTCATACAAGAGGGCCATTCATGGTGGGAAGAAAGCCATGGTTATGATAATGCCTCGTACAATAGGGCCATTAATTTTACTTCTTTCCCCCAAATCCGGATTCAGGTGTACCTCTTTAAAATCCCGTTACCCTTTCTTTAGGACTTGTTTTGTTCATTCTAATACTCATTTTCATGTTTATGATAATGCTAAAGTACATGTGCACATGCCTATACACACACACCACTATTAACTATTGTAGATATGAGTCCAGAAAAGGGAATTTGACAATCTGGAAAATCTGGAAACAAAATAAAATTCAGAAAATAAATCAACTTATCTCTTGAGAAGAATTAGACCAAGGCGTGCTAGGCACTGTCCTTGAAACCAATCTGCCCCCTATTGGATGATCTCCTCAATGCTCTGGGTTGTAAATAGCAGTTGGCGTCCAGGATTCAATGGTCTTCAACCCCCAATAGTTAGCACCGACTATTGGACTAAAGGCAAACCCAATTGAGTGTCACTCGCTAAGGATAAATTGAACCAGCAATTGAAAAACTCAAGGAATGAAATCTCTTGTATTTGCAGAAGCTATAACTCAGAAAATCTCAGATTTTGTTGTATTTGAAACCCAGAACTACAACTCTATATATAGAGTTGTTCATACCTCTTCAAGGTGCTAAATCAATATTAATAGGTGTGAATCACACCTATTCGTTTAAAATTTTGACTGTTATGGAGTGTTAACTAACTCCAAACAACCAATTTTAAAGTTTAAAATTCAAATATAAACAAGTTGGGAACAGTTGGATAACTGCCACTCCACCGGTGGTTAACTGCTGGTTGGTTTGAGTGAAATTTGAATTTTCAGATTCACTCATTATTTCCAATATTAACATCATACTCTCATCTAGGAAAATCCAAGCATGTCTAGATTTAGATCCACTTCATGTTTACACACACCCCACAATAGTTTATTCTTCCATGTTTTCATATTATGTTTCCTCCTTTTTGGGTATAAATGCGTGGATTGGCTGTAGACCACAAGATTAGGCCTTTTGGGCCCCCTTGGCTAGTCTCTTCCTACAAGAGACTAGGTCACTTCCATAAAGACAAAAGTGGGGAATCTCTTCCCCACTTAAAATCCTTAAATTTCATCTTAAGCATGAGAAGGAGAGGCCCCCAAGCCTTCTCTCTTTTCTCTTTGGGTTCAAACACATAGATGTTAGGATTGCATGTTTAAAAACAACCATGATATATATGGTTGATTACAGAAACCTGCAGATCTTGGGTTTTTTAGTTTAAATAAGATTAAAATCAATCCCTAATTTATACCACTAAACCTACAAGGTCCCTAAGCAACTAGAGACCCCCTTTGGGACTTAGGTCTTACCCTAGGCCCAATATTAAACTCATGTGGGTCTTCCAACGGGGCCCGCGCCCTATTTACATACCCAAAGTCCACCCCATGTGGATTTTAGTCTATTTTGATCATCTATGGGCCATTCCCAAGCCCATAGATCCCCTAAAAACCTTAAAGGAATCAACCTTAATCCCTCCTTCATCTTTAAACTAATCCCTAACCAAATAAACCTAATCCTAAGGGGCACCATCCTACGTGGCAACCCCAAACGGGACTTAGGCCTTCCTTGGGCCTAACTTGACAAACCTGTGGGTCTTTCAATGGGGCCCACACACCTGACAAGGATCACCAACGATTAAAAAGCTAAAAGCAAATAAAACGGAATCTACACCATTTAAATGGTCCCACTCAGACTTAATAAATTTAAGCATGCTTGCATAGGAACAGGTGAGATTAAAGCAAACTGACTCAATAACCAGGATGACCTATGAGATCCGTCACCCGACAACGCGAATCGGGGTGTCTACGGACTTCCCCGAGCCGTAACCGAGTACTTAACAGGAACCTCAAAATCCAAAAACCACTTAAGTGATTCCTAGGTAGCCTTTTAGGCACCCAAGTCAGATGCTTGCACCCCATCAGGTAGTGGCAACTCCCCATTCCCATACATCTTTTCTCTATCCCAAAGGCATGTGATTCTTCGTGCTTTTGCCGGATGACATTGTAAGCACCCAAATTTTGATCAAACCAAATAAAAGAGAAAAAATGTGCTAAAAGACAGCAGAAAGGTCAAACCCTAAGGGGGCAAAAGTTGACTTTTGGATCAAGTGCAATTTGGCCACCTTGCTTTATCTCAATGGATAGAGAATCCCGACACGGTTCCAACGCAACTGAGTTTGCTGGAATCGGAGTCCAGATGAAGGTTCTGCAGGTCGGTCAAACTTGAGGGGGAGCCGAAAGTTGACTTTATGCTAAACCCCGAATCAGCTACGTCACCCTATGCCAATGGATAGAGAACTCTGACACGGTTCTAACGCAATTGAGTTTGCCCGAATCGGAGTCCAGATGAAGAAGATGTAAGCAGTTGAAGTTCTAGGGCAGCGTGCTGGAAAACTGCACACGTGGCAAAAGTCTGCACACGTGGCAAGCAGCAGAGCAGAAAGGTCCCAGGGATTAAATCTGTAATTACCCTAATCATTGAAAAGTATCTCAAGGGTAAAGCTGCAGATACCTAAGGGTATCAGGGACTAGATCCATAAGCATCAAAACTTGAACAAATATCCCAGGGACCAATCTGTAAATATCCAAAAGTATCAGGGACTAAATCTGCAAATATAAAAAGTATCAAGGACTAAATCTGTAAATATCCAAAGGTGTCAGGGACTAAATCTGTAAAAATCCAAAGTTCCAGGGACCAATCCACAAATACCAAGATCTGCTCATGATTGATGTCCCCTATGGGCATGCATAGGCATCACCCATGCATGCACCCCTCTCTCTCTCTCTCTCTCTCTCTCCCCCCCATGATCATACATCATCACCCATGCATGCATCCCCTCTCTCTCATGATTGATGAGCATGCATGTGCATCATACATGCATGCCATCCATCCATAACCTTCTATCTCTCTCTCCCCCCCATAATTATGTCCCCTATGCATGCATGCACATCACATGCATGCATACCCATACCCCCCACTATAAAAAGACCAACCCCCCATACGTATGGGGGGTTGAGCACATTTTGGTTAGCCCATGCTTCTTCTGTCCCATCTCTCTCATCTCTCCCAAGCTCTCTTCATGGCTTCCTAAGCCCTCCACCACCATTCTCCACCACCATTCTCCACCACATTCAAGTGAGAAGAAGGAGGTCTTGGAGATCGTTTGGAGAGGAGGAGGTGCTGCCCAAGGACTGCAGTGCCACAAGGAGGCTCAAGCACATCCTGAAAGAGGATTCCAACCTCAAGGTGAGGCTCCCCATCATGTTGTGTTGCATATATATTATAATGAGATTTTTCTGAAATGTTTTCCAATATTGTCTTTTCCCTAGCATAAGTTTGGTATAGAGGTCCATTTGCATGCCTTTTCTTCTCCTTTTTTTTTGGTAATGTGGAGGTCTATAAGGGTAAGAGAGAGCCCATCTCATTTTAGCCCCATTAAGTTGCTATTTTAAGTTTTGTTTTAATTATTTGTGGGGGAGCATGTTCCCCTTTGCCCTCATCTTATGTACCCCCCATGTAACCCCCCCCCCCCCCCCCCCCCCCCCCCCCCCTCCCCCTCCTTCCTTTCTTTGGTTCCTTAAGTTGAAATGCATGGTTGAAGTGAGCATGGTATTGCTGTAAATCACAAGTGATGTATGCTAGATTAGGCCTTTACTTTTACATGCATATAGTTAGGTTGTCATTTTATGCATGCTAGAGTACACCACCATTTGAAGCATGGCTTTCCTCACCTCTAGGGCCATATGGATGCCTAACCTTGCTTGCTGTTTTGGGTGATTTACCATAACTTTTGCCCCACTCCTACTGCTGTTTTCGGTCATGCATGACCACCCCACTTGGTTTAGGCACGGATTCCGGGTGTATGCTTTTGTGTTTGCTCATTAGGAATGTCTTGAGCACTTGCTGATTTTGCATGGTCATAGGCCATTTTTCAGTCTTTGAACACCACAAGCACAAGCATGCATCTCTTGATGAAAGATAGGCCTCAAATGGAGCATGTTTTTTAATTGATTTCTCTCTCTTTTATTGTTCATGTTAATTGCTGTTCCCTTAGGCTACAGATGGTCTGAACAGAGGTGCATGGCCTCTGTTCCCTTGCTGGATTTCGTCCAAGAGAAAGGGGAGGGGAAGCCCCCCACCTATCCCTCACAATTTGGCTTGGAAAACCCCAAAGGAGAGGCAAGTGGCTCTACCTTGACCACTGTGGGCTCACACAGGAGCCCACACAATCCCTGGAACATCCTAGGAGACCCAAGAAACCAACCCCAATGCCAAAATCCAAAAAAATAGCTTCTGTAGGTTGATCCGGCAACTTAGGCCGGATCAACTGAAGCCCATGTGTAGCCGGCTAAGGATGCCGGATACACTAAGGCTTGTGTGTAGCCGGCTAAGGATGCCGGCTACACTAAGACTTGTGTGTAACCGGCATCTCAGGCCGGCTACACTGCTAGAATGTTGTTTTGCTGTTTTTTGTGTTTTTGTGCTATTTTTGTGCTTGGTTTGACCAAACCACATGAACCAGAAGGGTTTCCGGGTCACCCGGAGACCTAAGATGGGCCATGGACCGACCCGGTCCAAACTGATTCTAGGTGGGCCTTCCAACGGGGCCCACCAAGCCCGACCAATGTATTTTGTTTAACTAAGATAAATAAAATATTTGAGTGGGCCAGACCACTTGAGGCCCACCCAAACCCTAGTTGGGTCATGAATGCTTAGAGTAGGATGTGGTTTGGCCGAGACCACGGGCAGGGCCTGTCGGGCCCACTAAGCCCATTGAACCAAACAAGTGTAGGGTTTCCAAAACCCTAACTCAAGAAGTCTTGGGCTTTCAAGCCCAAGCCCAGGTAAAGGGCCCCAAGCCCAAAATCTGGCCCATTTTGGCACAGTTAAGAAAGATAATCTGAAATCACTTGGCAACCCACTGTGTGGCCCACTCACGGGCCCATAAAGCAACCCAGACTCATCATGGAAATCATTTAAATAATCCAACTTAAACCTTAAAGTAAAATCAATTCACTTGAACCAAAGCCCGAAGGGCCTCTCAGACTAGACTGAGGCCCACCAAGGGACACGTGGGCTCAACCAAGCCCACCAAGGGATCCGTGGGCCTTCCAACGGGGCCCACCCAATCAGACTCACTTCATTTAATAATAAGAAGATAAAATCAAGTAAAGGGACCCACACCACTTTGGCGGTCCCGCCAGACTTAACCAAAGTTGAATGTTGGATTAGGCATCGGGTGAGTGAGAGACCAACTGAGTTGACTCAAAACTAGGGAAACTTATGGGACCCGTCACTTGACGGGGTGGACTGGGGTGTCTACGGACTTCCCCAGACCGCAACTGAGCCCCTACTTAGAATCTCAAAAGCCGCAGACCAAAAACCTTAGTAGAAGAACTTAGGTATCCAGGTGTCTGCCTGCACCCCATCAGGCAGTGGCGACTCCAAACAAATCCCGAGGCACGCATCGTTTTGCGTGCACCTCGTCGTGCGACCCGAAATCGGGTGCGCACAGACATAACGGGTTATTTTCCTAAAAAGGCCCACACATGACCTCTCAGTAAAGTGCGACCCCAAATCGACGTGCACACACCAATTATTAAAGACCCAAAATCGATGTTTGGTTTGATTTGGTTTGTAAGTTTTAACCAAACCATTTCCATCCCTCCAAGAGATTGGCGGAAGATCTAGAGGAATGGCTCCCTAATACCATCGGCTGAGATTTTAATACGTGACTAACCCTTGCAAAGGCTGTCCTAATCATGTCGAAACAAGTATTGTAGAATATGCCTTAGTAGCAAATGTCAAATAACGCGTCAATACAATGTCTATGTCACTCTGATATCGAACTATAGCATTATTGATATGGTCAAAAATGTAAAGGCTTGATCAAATGGTTACAAGTGTCAAATAAATTTTTGTCTTTGCATGAAAGATCTTTTGTAATTGCACTTATAGATGCAGAGTCCATAATTTTTTAGCCTATAAAGAACCTTTGGTACAGTATTTTAGTAAATAATAATGGATTTACCAATTTGAACGTTTGCTCGATCATCCAGTTGTTGTATCCTTTCATGCCAATATTTTGCATGAAGTCTCTTGTGTATAGATATTTACATATCTCGTGTATGTATATTTATATACATACATACATACATATATATATTTCAGTGGCGGAACCACGTTAATTGTCCCCCCTAACTTTTATTTTTTAATAAAAAATGTATATATTTTATATATTTTTTAATTAAAATTTATGTTTTGCGCCCCCACACCCAACTCATTGAAATTTCTATATTTCATGAGAAGTGTTAATTGAAATTTTTTTTTGACCCCCCACCCCCCCCCCCCCCCCCCCCCCCCCGATTTTGGAGTCTTGGTTACGCCACTGTATATATTCACACACATACACACACGTTCGCACTTCCACTGTATATATTCACACACATGCACGCACATTCGCACTTCGCGCGCACATACACACACATGTATCTATGTATGCATGTGTATGTATGTGTATATATATATATATACACAATTTACCTCTTTGAGGTTTCAGACAATTCCACTTTTTCCCTTGAAGCTTTTGAAGTACCATTTTTACCACCTTGTGGTTCGCAATATGTTACAGTTTCCCCTTTCTGGAGGTTTGACCAATGTCATGACAAGAGGAAAAAACATACAACAATAACTTTGCCCCTTTTATTCTAACCCACTGAGTGGTATTTGAAAGGGGCAAAGTTGTAAATATATGTTTTATTCTCTTGCCATCTCATCCATGATGGCAAATGGCAAAATGATATTTCAAAAACCTCAAGGAGAAAGTGAAATGCTAAAACCTCAAGGGGGTAAACTGTAAATGTCCCTTAAAATTATGTATTTGCTAGAGAGCTAGGATGTACAGTGTTGGACATGCCGGGGAAGAAGAAACCTTTTAAGTGTTGGAGCTTGCAATTTGGGTTTGGGAATTTGTTCTCAGCCATTTGAGGTTAGTTTTGGAATTCCTTCAATCACTAAGACATCATTTATTTGGATACTTGACGGCCCATTTTTTAAAACCTCAAGGGCAGTGAGTGCCTACTTTCAAACCTCAGTAGGCCCAGCTATAAATTTCTCAATTAACAAGAATAGTATTCAGCTATTCTATCATAATATAATTTTGAGTTAATAAGAAAATGTCCCAAAATTAAGCTTCCAAACTCCTAGGCTTTTAGAAATAGGAGTTCGAGAATCTCATCTTATCCACATAAAATAAATATGGACTATATGCACCACTTATATCGAGAAGCAAGTCCATAATTTATGTTTATATAGCTTAATGAAAAGATTAGCTCTTATTCTAGGTGGCATTTTTTTTTTCAATATTTTGTCATATTTAATGTGATTCACTAAAGGGGATGTTGAAAGATCTTTTAATGAGTGTTTCATAATTAGATTTTGCAATGAGATCCCATGTCATGGTGCATCCTTGTTTGTTTATATTTTGTAGGATTCAAAGATAAAGCATACTTGTCCATTAATAAACCAGATTGTGGGAGTAGTTGTTGCATCTTGCACCTCTTCATTTATCTTATTCAAGCATGTTACCATGGTCTTTGTTGTGGATACTTCTTTCATAGTTCTATATTGAGACAACATCACCATCAAAAAGGGATTTTCTCCTCTTCAAAGATATCATATGAACTGATATGCTATTTGATCAAGCCAACGTGAGGCCCCCATGACTCCATCCCTACTCCTTGTATACTTCAAATGACACCTATAAGTTCAAAACATTATCAAAATAATCAAAGATGATTTATCGAAACAACCAGAGTTTCATTGACATCAAATAAGAGCTTCTTGTATCAATCTTGAGAGAGCTCCCCTTTTCTCCATATAAGAATACAAATGAATAACACTACCAAATGATTTCTCATATGAGCTGACAATTAGGACTGATATTAATATGAAACAACAGTTACCACTTTTCCAGACCTAAAGTTGTAGAGCTTTGCAGTTAAGCACGATCAGTAGACCTCAACATGCCATTGCTTGTTCTTTTTGAGTTTAGAAAGCTTGTCATCCCAATTCTCTCCTCTCTGCTCTGCAACCCGCTTCAGCGTTTCTTGGATCCCGGGCATCATCCCCTTCAACCCACAGAAATAAATGTGGGCACCCCCATCCAAGAGTTTAAAAATCTCATCACTGTATTCCTCGATCTTGTCCTGAACATACATCTTTCCCCCGTTCTTGTTCTTCTGTTCCCTGCTGAGTGCTCGGTCATACCTAAAGTTGTCTGGGTAGTCCAGTAGATACTTGGAGAATTCGTAGTCATAAAGTAGACTGTCAGAATTAGCCACACCAAGGAAGAGCCACGCAAGACCACCAAACTTGAATGTGGGAACAGACTCCATGAACATACGACGCAGGTAGCCTCTGTATGGAGCCACACCAGTCCCTGTAGCAATCATGATGTGGGTGGCATTTGGGTCATCCTCAGGCAAAAGCATGATCTTTCCAGATGGCCCTGTCAAAATGTTTGTGATGTTAGGTTATCAGAAGCTTATCATTCTGCCTGTCAAATCCTGGATGAGACACTGCCCAGTCTGAATTGAGGCAAAATCCTACCCAGCCTTTGAATTGAGGTAAAAAAACCTACATCATTTCAATGTGCGGATATCATACAAGAAATATACTCAATATCCTACAAATAACAGGGCATACCATATTATACGATTGAAGGACTTGATAATTTGATTGATATGGTAACTTATTTCAAATTTTATATTGAGACAAATAAGCGGGGCCATACCTGTGATCAGAACTTTGTCTCCAGGTTTCGTGTCACAGAGGTAGTTACTGCAGATACCATTCTTAGAGGGATCCTCTTTCCCTGTCTCAGGGTCATAATAAACAGCACGACGAACACATAAACTGGCTGTCTTTCCATCAAAAGCATCTCCATACCTAGATGATGCAATTGAGTAAAGGCGGACATTATGGGGAGATCCTGGCTTTTTTGGGTTTTCACCCTTTGGGAAGGATAAAAAGGAATTACATGAGATTCAAATAAATAGAACCTTCATTCAATCACAGCTCATGACAGGTAGTTTGAAGAAAAACACAGAAAGGAAAAAAGAAGAAGAAGAACTAATAAAACGTTCTATTCAGATGTGTTGTACGTGTAAAAGTGCGTCAAAAAGCTGGGTTCTGATAGGTATCAGTAACACCCAGAACCAGACCTTAACACTTCCATTTGTAGCAAGTTCAGATCAGTGGTCAGATATTAAATGCTAATTCCAGATGCATTCCATCCAATGTCAGGTCACACAGTAGGTATTTAATTTTGACTTACTAAAACTGAAAGGCAAACAAAGAGAAGAAGAAGAAGAAGTTTACCAAAAAAAAAACAAAGAGAAGAAATAAAATAAAAGTTTGACTCTTTAACTTGATATGTGAAATGAACAAGGGAATTATAAATGCAACAACAAGAGGATAAAATAAGAACTTAATAGCCGTACTTTTCTGGGACGAAAAAAAAAATAGTTACTAAAGGATGATTCTTGAATTTGGGGTGCAATACAAAGAAAATGATGGTCTGTGAAACAACCAAGAGGATGGCATGGCTAGAAAATAAAAATAAAGCAAGGCAGAATGAAGACTTGCAAACCAGTTTCATACAAGCCAAATCAGATCTGACCAAATAAAAAACAACCACATGCTTCAAGCACCAATTGATACCCTTACAAGTGGTCCAGGTGCAGAACGAGGCGATTAACATTTTCCGGGCCCCATAAAGTAGATTATTTAAAATCAGATCACACTAAATAATAATAAAAATTTTCTGTAGTGTCCAACAGTCAAATAGTTAATCCAGCTTCAATGATGAGCATCATAAATGACTATTATGCACTTTTGACATGGTTGTCCTTCTCAGGGCCAAATCCTCAAATGGTTCATGGCAAACAATATATGTAGCATTTTTATAAGCTGACCAATGTGGGTGCCTGAATTCACAAATTTTAATTCAGAAATGCACTGCTTGGTAACACTAAAACTAAATTTTTGAGATATAGATAAGGTTCTATATAAAAGTACAAGAATTAGTAAATAACGTGACTTACAGGAGGTATTACACCATAACTCTGTCCTTCCCAGTATGGAACATTGCCACCATGGTCAATTACAATATGGCAAGTCTCACCTGGAGCTTTTGGACCAACAATCCTCTCAACAGAAACAATGGTTGCTGTATAAGGTCCTTTGGGCTTGTATAGATTGAGTGGAGGTTCCTCTGCCTTTTCAAGTTCTAAAGGTGAAACTGCCACTTTTGGTGTGCTGGCTTGTTGTACTGACATGCAGACTCTGAATCGGTTTCTTGATTGTGGATTCTTGGTTTTCAAATCCAAAGATGGTACTGGAATCCATAAGTTATCCTGAAATGATAAAACATTCATCTGCAACAGGATAAAGTACGATGGTTTTCAGAACTCATGCATCTGAAATCTGAAAGAGGCAGCATGAAAATTAAACAGGATTGTCCAAAGTGCATTTACTTATCTAGTAAATTTTGTATTAGCAAGCATGGTGTGATTATATTCAAAAATATCACCGAATATGTAAATGAACAAAAAAGTAGAACAAAAAGCAACAAGACTATGTCCAACAAACTACTGTTTATATACTCAGGAACATTTATAATGGTTTCCTCCTAGTCCTCTGAAGGAGTAATCATTATAAGGAAATCACCACAGCTAATGCCACATAATACATCAATTTGATAAATTAGATAATTGCATGGACTACAAAGGAGACTGGCGTTCCATGATAAGATTCTGTAACCATTAAATATTAAGTGATTAAACTCAAAATTGATTGCAAATGTGTAAATAATTGTAAACCTCCTGTTTCTGTTGTTTCTTCTCTGCTCCTGTCTTTCAAAAATAAAAACCTCCTTGATATAGAATAAAAAAGTTGAAATAAAAAAAAAATGACTTGTCATCTTCTGGGGAAGTTCACCATTCAAAATAAAAATTGTTCAATGTGCAATCTTCAACCTACCCCAGCAGGTGTCTATAAGATCATTAAAGTCATATCTGGCCAAAGGATAGGTAAGCCCCATCATACTGATCATAGACTCTTATGTATACATGTAAGTTAGTCGCAGATTCAGAGGTCGAAAAGTACGCTTTCAAATGATCAAACTTGGTATACTGGGGAACTGGAAGATCCATTCTATCAAGAAAGCAGAAGCAAGAGTACATAATATTATTTCAAAATCCATTTGGTCAAACTACATTTTAGTATGGTAAGGCTCTTGAGCTAGTTGGGATAAGGCATTTGGTTATTGTTGTAAGGATATTGATGAGCATAAAATATAGTTGTCGTCACTATACTTGGATCAGTCATTCCCATTGTAAAAAACAGAATCCACATCACCATATCTGGATCAGAAGCCTCATTTTGCAGAGAGAATAAAAGAGATGGTGGTTTGTTAGATAGAGGAAGAATGAAAAGAGCAATATGAATTGAACACAAACATTAACTAAATAAAATTTATTTGAAAAAAAAATACACTAAATTCTGTGTGTTCTATCTCTAATGCAGACCCATCAGCCCACCTCTACAGGTATTTCAATTACTTAATTAAAGTATGTGAAATGAGAAGATGTAATAGCTAGTAACATTAATACTGAACGGATGGAATTAATTAAGCTGGAGATGGAATCATAAACAGGACTCCTGCTGCCACCCCATTAAAAGACTGATCAATTGGTTCAGCAAAATACAGAAAATTCGATGAGCAAAATTTATCGAATTTTCTGTAAAAAATGCATATATACAAAGATATAAAAAACTGATACAAATCTAAGCATGCAACAAATAAAACAATAAATATAATGCACAGAAAGATATCATTTCGAAGACTTATCTCAAAACTAAATCCTCCATGAAACATTGCAGAAAAACAAACTAGAAATCCAGAAAGAGCACTATCAAGTGAAATCATTAATCAGCAGATACGTATGAAAAGTAGAAGTGCTTAGCAGTAATAATCACTTGTTAGATAAAAATACAATTAAAACCTGCTATAAGCCAAAAAAAAATACCATAAATACCATCAATTACCTTACAAACTGATCTCCTTAGAGGAGACCTATCATGTCCAGCAGGAACAGTTACAGAAGCCTGCAAACACAAACATCCATTGTTGAAAACTATTAAGAGAAACGAGAAAGAACTGAAAATTGAAAATAAGAAAGAGCCCTTCGATTCACAAAAAAGAAAACAAAAGAAAAAAAGGCAAAGAACTTTTATCAAACAAGACAAAACAGAACCTGAACTCGCAAAGAGATCTCTAGGAAGAAATAAAAAAGAAAAAGGGTGTCCCAGATTATGAATTGCAACAAAAGAAGGAAATCAAGAAGGATGGAGAAACGATTCGGCTTACCTGAGTAACAGCCAAATGCGCCATGATCTAATCAAGGACTTTGTGTTTCAAAGAGAGAAGAATATGAAATTGTGAGTATCTGAGATCGAAAATGAGACCTGAGATCGAACAGAGAGGAGACAAATCTGGGGTTTTTCTTATAGGGTTTTAGTGATCCTTTGGAGAGTGGCAAAGGACAAGAAAACTGTTCCCGACCTTCAGAGCTGCATGAGCACTCGCCATTGACTGCCTCGTTGATCCCTCCAAAGGCCTGATCAGCACCGCTGTGGGCGGCTACAGGTAATTTCATTGATTATTTTATGGGCAGATTGGTTTTTACTTTTTAGCGGTGATTTTTAAAACAAAATTCGGATTCAGTTATCCAATTCCTCATAATTTATAATTAGTGATAATTTTTTTAAATAATTGAAAACAAGTGTCATTTTAGTATTCTAATCATAATTTCTTTTCTTCCAAGTATTTGAGATCATAATTTCTTTTCTTCCAAGTATTTAAGAAGTTTATAAGTAGTTTGTTTGAGGTATTTTCGGAAGAAAGTCTTTGTGAACACTAATTGTCAATTACTTGTTCTCAATTATTTGAAAAAAATTCATTAATTGTCAATTACGAAGAATTGAATGACTGAATCTGAATTTTGTTAAAAAGCACTACTAAAAACCAATTTTTCCTTATTTTATTGTAAAATTATGTGTATTTTATAGAAACCATAAAACATTACGAGACGCCTTGAGGCTATGCACGTAGGAAATTTATACGCCTACTTAGATATACAACCCGCTCTAATATAATGCCATTTTAAATAAGTAGTTAAAATGTATTTAAATTTGAATATAGGAAGAGTAGTAGTAGTATAGGGGGGATTGTTTTGTTTGACGAGGATAATATTTAGGAGAAAAAATGGGGGGCTAGAATCTAGAGGGAATATTCTCCCTCTTCTCTTTATTATGTAGAAAACGTGGGCCCACTTAGAGAAACAGTTCGAGGTAGTTACAGCATGTTTAAAATAGTAGGAGATTGTTTTGTTTGGAGAGGGTAATGTTTAGAAAAAGAAAAATGAGGTCAGAATCTAGAGGGAATATTCCTCCCTCTTCCCTTTATTATAGATTAATGTTTGGAAAAAGAAAATGGAGGCCAGAATCTAGAGGGAATATTCCCCCCTCTTCCCTTTATTAATAGTACTAGGGGACTGCACGCGTTACGGGCGTAGAAAACGTAGGCCCACTTTGATAAACAACCAAGGTAGTTACAATAGTGGGGGATTGTTTTGTTTAGGGAGGATAATGCTTGAAAAAAAAAATGAGGGCCAGAATCTGGAGGAAATATTCCCCCTCTCCTTTATATATATATATATATATTTTTTTTTGAAAAAAAAGGGCACCTCGTCACTATTAGAAACGTTCAAACTCATGGCAACAATGAAATATTGATCGTATTGATACTCATGATGAATTAGTGGAATCTCCCAATTATTCTTTCCTTTTTCTTTTTTTTTTCCTATGTATTACATCTCGTTATTCTTTTTCTCTCTAAAATTGCTTTTTAGTGATACTTTATGAGAATAATTCATGTCTTTTTTTTTCCTCTGTATTACATCTCGTTATTCTTTTTCTCTCTAAAATTGCTTTTTAGTGATACTTTATGAGAATAATTTATGTCACCAACTCTGTCGAAATTGACTTTTAATGATACTTTTTCAAAACAATTAGAAAGAAGTGGCGATTTACTGTTGACGGACCAGAATGCCCTTTTAGAGTATTGAATGTTCATCATTCAACTTAAAGACTTGTAAATCCTATTAGAAGACTTGTAAACCTCATTTAGGGACTCGTAAAGCAAATTTATGGATTTGTAAATTCCATTTAGAGAATTGTAACCCATTTTTAAATGCCATTCAATGACTTGTAAACCCTATAAGTAAACTTGTAAACCTCATTTACGGACTTGTAAATTCCATTTACGGATTCATAACATTCAATTATAGACTTGTGTAATCCAACATAAAGACTCGTATACCAGGTTAGTAGATTTGTAAATTCCATTTAGGGACTTGTAAGCCACTTGAAAATGCTAGTTAAGGACTTGTAAACCCTGTTAGTAGACTTGTAAATCTTATTTACGGACATGTAAACCAAGTTCATGGACTTGTAAATTCCATTTAAGGACTTGTAAACCACTTGTAAATGCCATTTAAGGATTTGTAAACCCTATTAGTTGACTTGTAAACCTTATTTACGTACATGTAAACCAAGTTTATGGACTTGTAAATTCCATTTAGGGACTTATAAAACCACTTGTAAATTGCATTTATGGATTTGTAAACCATGTAAGTAGACTTGTAAACCTCATTTACGGACTTGTAAACCAAATCTATGTTCATTCCTTATGTATTTTTCAAAATGACAAATTCTCACACACACACTCTCTCTCTCTCTCTCTCTTCCTTGTGTAGGCTTTAAGTTTGATTTTTTCCTGTAACAAATTCCAGCTTTAAACCAAATTCGAATTTTAGATAATTGGTCGAATTTTGAATTTGAATTTTTGTCTTTAGGATACGATTGCTAAATAGGCTAGCCCGACATGGCACGGGCACGATTAATCTGTGCCGTGTCAGCCCATCACGGGCACGCTTACAGTAGATAATAAAACTATAAATGTGTAATGTTATTAAAATACCCCATTTTGAATAAAACTAATTTCTTAGAAATTTGAAAAAGATAACTATAAATGTGTAAGGTTATGAGATTAGTAATTTACTTTTTTTGTTCAGCTAAAATACACTTATAATAACTTTAGCTTTTGATTTAACAATTACAAACCACTTAACCATAAAAAGAAAAAAAAAAGTTAAATCATTTTTATTCTTCAAGCGCTTGAGCCATGTATCTAGCTCTGTCTAGCGCTAGGTTCTGGTTCTATCGAAAAAAAGCAGTTTTTAATGCTTGATAAAGCTTGACTAGCTCTGTCTCACTCTGTCTAGCTCTGTCGAGACCTGCAGCTAGCTCTGTCTAGCTTTGGTCTTGGGTTACGCAGAAATTAAGAGTGCACATCAATAAGGGCATTCTCGTCCGTCAACAGTAAATCGCCACTTGTTTCTAATTGTTTTGAAAAAAGTATCACTAAAAGTCAATTTCAACAAAGTTGGTGACTGAATATGAATTATTCTCATAAAGTATCACTAAAAGGCAATTTAACCTTGTTTCTTTTGAGTACAATTGTTACAACCAATCCGGCACATAGCCGGTATACATGCATACACCTATCACACTTCCTCCTTGAGAAGCAGGAGAATGGCTTTAGATAGGTTCCATAATTTTCCTACCGTGACAATTGGATCAACTTGAAATGTTTTAACTGGAGGATAGTTATCAAGCACTGTCTCTTTGGTTTGGTGAGGGTAGGCCTTGGATATAAAAATCACATTGCTTTCCCTTAGTCCCAAGCAGCACCCTTTGCTTTACCTACCTTTCTTATAATTTTACAGCCCTCTTTTCAATTAATCAAAGATGCTTGAGGAAACTGGAAAGAACTTGATTTGATGAGAAAAATTATGAAATCTGCACCCAAACATGCAAGTAAAAGATGGCAGAATTATTAGGACTGATCCCCCAAATCGGATTTATATCATTGATGTCAAGAGAGACCCAACCAAATTCAACCTGCTTATCCTGCTGGATTGCTATTAAGATCAGTCATATTCCAGATAACTATGCACTTAAAGCTGTTTTTAATTAACACTCATAGAACTGTTTGAAGCTAAAATTTGCACTCAAAAGTAATTCTATTCCCAAATATAAGACGAAAAAATCTACAAAATTTAGAGGACTACTTTGATATTGCTTTTAGGTCTGCTTCAGACCTTAAATCATAAACAAAACTCCCCCAGTAGAAGAAATGATTCTTGTATCATGTTTCACTCATCTATTCAATCCAACCTTCATGTCTTGGCCACTGTTTTGTTTCCATGGAGCCAAATTCCAAAGAATGCGGTTCAAATACAAAAGAAAAATATCAATAGGAGTTCTAATCCCATAAAAGTCACAAGCAACCCCTTTCTGTTACTTGAATAATACTTCTCTGACAAAGTTGGGGCGAGGTTCTTCGCAAAGTAGCCAATGCTTGGGCCAAGATTAATTGTCATGGCATGTTTGCAATCGCCAGTTTATCAGTCTGTACCGTATCTAGGTTAGTGAACTTTAAGAGCTGCTCCTTTAACCCAACAGAGTACCAGACATATTCATCCTGGCATGGTTGAATCTTACTCTCCCCAAAGTATTTGGCACAAATTGAGAACATACGTCATTTACTCCAGCATACTCATTGGTCAAGAATACAACCAGTGCACTCATGTTATGCCCTCGTCAAAATCCCGTCTTCAAATCTTTTTTAGCTGAACAATAGTCTCCTGCCACAACAAGGATGAAAGCAGAAAAGGTTAGCATTGTTAAACATTATAAAACATAAAGGAGATTTTCGAGATTGCTTACAAAATCATAAGATTGCAATCTCGTCATAGAACACATTGGAGAAACTTACCTGCTAATTGTATTCCTTGATAACAACACTCGGATATCATCAATCATGGATCATCTTGCTCAGACATTAATGTTCAGCAGTGATAACCAGTCACAACCCTTTGGATACCAGCAAAGTCGGACACAATTTTGATATTGAAGAAATTGCTCTCTGATTTACTCGTCATGAAATCTACAAGAATCTCACACTGCTTTTGTCCATTTGTCTAAAAAGGAAGAAGGGTAATTTTTTAGGAGTATAGAAATAGGGACAGAAAAACTCTTGCAAGGAATTGGTTGAGATGATGAGAATATAAACCATTAAAAATTAACAGAGCAGATGGTAACTTTTAGAATATAGACGGGCACCTCAAAAGCAAAAAAGCCACCAGGCTTCAACATTGAAGCAGCTCTATCACATAGATGAAGAAGATCATCTGTGCCATCCTCACCTCCATCTAATGCAAGCTTTGGCTCATGTCTTCCAACTTCAGCTTGCAGCCCATGAATCTGGTCACTTGGAATGTAAGGTGGATTACTCACAATGCCTGCAAGCTCACCTTCAAAATCCTTCAGAGGGTCAAACCAAGATCCCTGCCTTACCTCAATTTTGTCCTGAAACCAACGTAAGGGATTAAGCTGAAGGATCAAACTACACTACATAACAGTTTCACTGGGATAACATACTGGGATTTTGGAACAGGCCAGATAATAATGCAAACAATTGCAATTCCATTATAATGCATGAAGAATATGATGGTATAGGAACTACCGACTGGAAAACCACCTAATTAAATACTATATCCATCTAGATCAAAATCTGATTAACACGATGAAAAAAGGGCCAAGTTTTGCTCCTGTTTTTGGATCA